>OU898278.1:80992747-81367747 GCA_918026665.1 Diabrotica balteata | reverse complement strand
CAAAACACACTTTAGTTAGTTGAATGCACAATTTTTCTTCATTTTATTTTTTGCTTGATTTCTTGCTTTTTCTTAGCTAATTTCCCTTGTCACTAGGATTAAGGTTACATTGTCGTTTCATGTCTTCATTAGTCTGCCTCTTGATCTCTTAATTTGTTTTACCGCTTACCATACTTGTTTAACTTGTTTTTTTTGTTTATTTTAATCATGTGTCCATAGCATCTTAGTTTGGTCTCTTCAATTTTCTTAATAATTGATTAGATCTTAAGATGTGCTCTAACTGGATATCTCTAATATGAATGCCGTGCAAAATACTAATATTTAAGACAATATTTAATAGATATATTATTAACAATTGGAAAACCATTTAATATTTCATTATTGGGTATACTCGTATGTAATTATCTTTCTTAATGTATTATATAGAATATTTTAAAAATTACAATAAAATAATATTAAAATTAAAACCTCCAGTATATATTCAGAACACAATTACGAATAACAGTGTGATCAAATACCATGCGAGAAATATTGCTGTATAATTATTAGACACTACATTTTATAGGATACTGCAATTTTGCTACTTTCAAGTTTTGTATTGTACACTTTGTATTGTATCTACATCCAAACTCAAAAAGCAAAATATTTTTTTATTTCCAATCATATATTATGAACTTTCATGCACTTTATTTCACAGATAGAAACTATTTTCATAGATTTGTCATTTTTATTACTAATGTCAATCAAACTGTTGGCCAGATAAACATGAAACATTTGTGTACACCATTTACGTATATTTTACCCACTACTTTATACCTTCTGTATTAAATTTCTTCAGTTTGTTCTTGTAATTGCCCCTATACATACATTTGACAATTTTGTTGAGTTTGCGATTCGATTCAAACTGTGTTAGAAGTAACTTAAGTAAATTAATTCCCTAAAGTAGCAAAATCATCAAAACAATCAAGCAAAAACATAAAGAGAATGTTCGAAACTAAAATGAGGAACTGATAATAAACTTCTGCACGAATAACAAATTTAGAATAAACACCACATTATTTGTCCATCTATAAACCAACACAAATATAGATTTAATAGCATCCGTGGCCAAAGAAGAGCAACAAGGTTGTAGATCGGCAAGATCATGTATCGACGCCATATTTATAACAAGGCAAGTAAAACAGATTAGGAACATGGAATACCCAAATCCTGTACCGAACTGGAGCACTCACATCTTTACTAAACATAATGAACACGAACAAAGTAGATGTTTTAGCACTGCAGGAAATTTGGTGGACGGAAACTGGCACTCTTGACAAGAGAACTCATTACATATATTACAGCTACAATGAAAGCCAACACATAAATGAGGTGGGATTTATTGTAAACCGAAGAACAAACGGCCTTATTATTAATTTTTAAGTCTACAGTCAAAGAAATTGCTATTTGCCATTAAAAGGAAAGTTCTTTAATTACAGTTTGATCAATGCACATGCCCCAACTGATGACAAACCAGACGAAATAAAAGAACAGTTCTTCAAGCATACAGGAGATGTCCCAGAAATCACATTAAGATAGTATTAGGTGACATGAATGCAAGAATAGAACGAGACCGAGTTTTCATGCCCACGATAGAAAAGCATAGCCTACACATCATCAGTAGCGATAATGGATTGCGACTTATAAACTTAGCAGCAGCACTCAATATAACAGTCACTAGCACCTATTTTGAACACAAAGACATACACAAAGTATTCTGGACCTCTCCTGATGGAAGAACAACGAGTCAGATTGATCACATCTTAATAGATTCAAGGCATGGAACAGACGTAATAAACTGCAGAAGTTTAGGGGCGAAAACATAGAATTAGATCATTGCCTAGTGATCTTAACATTGAGCGCTAGAATTTCAAACACCAATAAAGAAAATAAAATGAACACAAAAAAAAATGGAATGTGCAAAGGCTAATGGATGAGACAATTGCAGAACAGTACTCGGAAAACATCATGAACAGGCTAAAGAATCAAAATGTAACTGAAGAAGGCCAGACAGATATAGACTCCTACTCAACCATAGCAGAATAAAGAAAGACGGTGAAGAAGCAGCGAAAGGAGAATAGGGATAGAAATCTGTGTCTGTAAAAGTCATTGGTTTGATAATGAATGTAAGGAATGTCAGGGTTGTAAAGCCTGAATAATGATGATAATGTGAATGCAACAGAAATCACTAGACTACATTTAACCGGTATATTTGGAGCTAAATAAAGTATTTGACAGGATTAAATTAAAAGGAGTTATCCAATTATTGAACGCAAGATAAATACCTCTAGGAATATCAAAACAATCTGGAATTTATACCAAAACAACTACATCAAAAACCCTTAGAAAAGATGATAATAGAGTTTCAAATGTGATTATCAGATTACAAACATGGATTATAGATGCTGCGAAAAGAAGAGTTACAATATATCTGATTTACACGGCTCAAGATCGGGAGAACTGGAGACTACTCTGGGGGAAGTAATATTCAGCAGTGGATAGCATGATGATAGATGTCTAAATAGCTCTAAATATATCAATATTTTCTTTAGATTTTGCAATTTACAAGAAATAAAAATATCTTAGAAACTAGAATAAATTAGTGTAATGAAATTTTTAATAGAGTTGAGTTAATAGTTGACGCACAATCGAAAACTTAAAAAAATATAGTGCATTCCCAAAAAAATAAGTTTGATACGCCGAACTGTTTTAAGCCATCTTGTATATTTGAAATTATATAAATACAAAAGCCAGAATGATGATGATGCAAGTGCAACAGAAATCGCTAGACTACAAGAAACCGGCATATTTGGAGCTGAAGAAAGTAATACATGGTATATAACTACAGGAACTTAGTTTCCTTGTGGATTTTGAAGAAAGTATTTGACAGGATTAAATTAAATAGACATTATCCATTTATTGAACGCAAAATAAATACCTCTGGGAATAATTAAAACGATCGTAAATTTATACCAGAACAACCCAATAAAAGTAAAACTATAATAAGAACTAACGGATTGCGTTGAGGCTGGCAATGGGATTCGACAGAGGGGTTTTTGAACCCCCACCCCAAGGGAAAAATAACTTAAAATAATGCTATGCATATGATGCAATACTAATGTGAAGATGATTTACAACTTATGGTTCGCCAATTTAATATAACCGCCAAAAAATAAATTTAACATGATAATCTCACCAAAAAATACAAAATGCATGGTTATACTAACAAAATCTTCTAAGATGTAAATTGGAGAGGGGGGATTGATAATAGAACAAGTGATGGTGTTTAAATATCTGGACATCACACTGCCTAGCTACAGAAAGCTCGTTACAGAAGTAGAAGATAAAGTGAAGTAAATAGAGCAAACAGAGCCCAAGAATTCTTGAATGAAACCATATGTAGGAATAAAAATATCGAGAAAGAAATGAAAGGTAGCATTTACAAAACCAATAATGACATAAGCAGCCTAAACACTATCTGTTATAGAGAACAAAAAGAATACCTACTACAAATAGCAGACATCAAGAACCCTTAGAAAGGATTATGATATAGTTCCAAATGTGATTATAAGATTACAAACAAGGATTATAGATGCTGTGAAAAGGAGAGTTACAACATACTTGATTTACACGGCACAAGATCGGGAGAACTGGAGACAACTCTGAGGGAAGCAATGTTCAGCCGTAGACGGGCTGTCCGATGACGATAGATCTCTAAATAGCTCTATATTCATCATTGTTTCTTTAGTTTTTGCAATTTATGAAAAATAAAAATAAATCGGAAACTACAATAAATTAGTTATATGAAACTTTTAATAGAGTTGAGTTAATGATTGACGCACAATCGAAAACGTAATAAAATATAGGACATTGCCGAAAAAACAAGTTTGATTCGCCGCACTGTTTTAAGCCACCTTGTATATTTAAAAATATTTGGTATAGTGTTTTGGTAAATTTCATGGACATCGCATACCTCAAACGAAGAAGTGCTGCATAGAATAGGCAAGGAAAGAGAACTTTTTAACACAGTAAAAGTTAGAAAAACATCATATCTAGGCCACATACTGAGAAATAATAAGTACCAATATGCCCAACTTATAGTGAAAGTAAAAATCGAGGAGAAGAGAGGCCTAGGAAGGAAAAGACTATCGTGGCTCAGAAACATCCGACAATAGACAGGGCTAAATTTTGAACAGCTAATAAGAACAGCTGAAAATAGATAAGAGTTTAAAATTGTAGTAGCCAACCTCCATTGAGGAGAGGGCACTTTAAGAAGAAGAAGAAGGTATAGTGATACCCACATATCACTGGGCAAAATGTTTAAAATTTTTACCTTTTAACTTATCCTTATTTGACTTATCCCATATAATTTTTTCATTGTCCGTTCTTCTACTTATTGTTCTGGTGTGTAGTGCATTATTTCGTCCGCTGTTTGTTGTTTTCTCTCTGTACTTTAGAGCTTATGAAAATGTTCTCATCATGTCTAAGATTTCCCATTTCTCAGTGATAATTGCTTTATTTTTATCCTTACACATTGTTGTTCTAGGAATCAGTGGCGGCTTTTCTTTATGTGCTGCTGAGCTGCAGAACTACCAAACAACCATAGCAAATCTTAATTATTAAAGAATAATTAATATAGTTTTATTTCAAATCTGCCATATTATCATATTAAACATAAACTGTTAATAATAATTCACCAACAACGATGATTAATATTATTTTTTTTACGTATTTACTCCTCTAGTGAAACCGTATAATTTTTTTACGTATTTGGTGCTCCAGTGAAGCAATCTTTTTACGTATTTGCTGCTCCAGTGAAGCCGCGTCGATAACAACCGAAACACTGGCAGCGGTAAAATGCATTTATTAGGCAAACGGCGATCTTAGCCGATGTGCTTCGGCAATCGGCTGATTAACGGCCTCGGAAATGTGTTTGCGAGCTGCAATTCACGACAGTTATTCGTGACCGTTGCATCTGTGCCGTGTTTAGAAATTCTTAGGTTACAATTTTGTTTAATTTGTTTTGTTCGAGCGTGTTTAAAACAATGGAGTTTCAATTTAAATTAGGTGTAAATAAATTTCAAAAACTTCACTATCAACAACAGTTGATTATAAAAGAACGTGGCCGTCCTATGCCTGATCTTAATATTGAAGTGTCCGGTAAAAGCCGTGGAAAAACATATACGCGTAAATTTAATAAAGACATGTATCTACGAAATCAGTGGATTTGTGGATGTTCCGAAAAAAATGCTTTTTTCTGTTTTCCGTGTGCATTATTCGGCGCAGATAAAGAGGAAAAATTGTGGCGCGAGACAGGAGTGCGGGATCTAGTGCATTTAAGTGAAAAAATAAAGAAGCATGAAAACACGCAAACTCATATGAACAATGAAATGCGATTTGCATTATTTGGGAAACTTAATATACAGGCCCAACTTGACTCTGCTTATTGGATAAATATACAAAAACACAATGAAGAGGTGACGAAAAACAGGTATGTTTTGTCAAAAATAATTGACTGTATAAAATTCTGTGGGGCTTTTGAGCTCGCCTTACGAGGACACGATGAATCTGAAACATCAGATAACCCTGGAATTTTTCGTGGTTTAGTGAATTTTTCTGCTGAACTTGATAAAACACTTAGTGAACACCTTACAAATGCGACAATTTTCAAAGGTACCTCAAAAACAATACAAAATGATATTTTGGATTGCATGCTAGAAGTATACGCTGAGGAGATTTTAAACGAAATCAATGAAGCCCCATTTTTAGCAGTGATAGCTGATGAGACAACGGATGTTTCTATGAAATTTCAAATGGTCATTGTTTTTCGTTATGTAAAAAACGGTGCTCCAGTTGAAAGGTTTTGGACTTTTTTGCTTCCAGAAAAACATGATGCTGAAACCTTAGCTAACACAATTTTGAATGTTTTAGACCCAATATTAAAGAATAACAAAAATAAGCTCATTGCACAAAGTTATGACGGAGCAGCTGTTATGAGTGGGATACATGGCGGAGTGCAAACAATAATTAAGAGAAAATATGAAACTGCTCATTTTGTGCACTGTTACGCCCATCAATTGAATCTAATAATGTCAAGAGCATGTTCTATTAATTCCCAAGTACGCGTATTTTTTGGAGATTTACATGATATACCTGGATTTTTTAGTCATTCACCTCAAAGAATAGCTGTCTTAAATCAAATAGTTGGAAAAAATATTCCTCGTTCAATCCCTACACGCTGGAATTTCAATATTCGTACAGTAAATGTCGTTTACGAATATAGAGACTTTATTATTGAGTGTATGGAGCAACTAGAAGAAGAGTCAAATGCTATTACTTCCAAGGAAGCAAGAGGACTTAGACGTATTCTGGAAGATCAAAATTTTACTTTCTGGCTGACTGTTTTTCATTATATTATGCCACATGTTGACGTTTTGTACAATAATCTTCAAAAAAAGAACATGGACCCAACCGAAGCACAGAAAGCTATACATGTTTTTGAGCAAAGTATTAACAATGTCCGAAATAAAATAGACCCTATCATACATCAAGCTTCAAATTTAAATGCGGCGCCTAGTGTCCAAAAAAGGAAACGCCCAAATAACAGCCAACAGGATCACCGTATTGCCTGTCTAGAAGTTTGTGATGTTATTATAAACAATGCAAAAGAACGGTTTGCATATACAAATCATCTAGTTGCCGCAACACTTTTATCTTCAGAACATTTCGAAAAATATAATAATAAGTTTCCTGAAAATGAATTGGATTTAACTTGTACAGCTTATAACTTCTTTGATAAAAACCGTTTGCGAACAGAACTGTCAGTTTTGTATTCCAATATCGAGTGTAGAACATTAAAAGGTGCAGTGCCTTTACTAAAATTTATAATTTCTAATAATTTAGAGGACACATTAACAGAAACCAAAAAGTTGATACAAATTCTGGTGACTACGCCAATGACCACAGCAGAAGCTGAACGTAGTTTTTCAACTTTAAAACGGATCAAAACATTTTTAAGAAATTCAATGTGCGAAGACAGATTAACAGCCCTTTCCACACTCTCGATAGAAAAAAAGTTCATCGCTTCAATACCGAACTTTAACGATAAAGTAATCGAAAAGTTTGCGACAAAAAAGGACCGGCGTATTAATTTCCAATTTAGAAAAATGCAATAAATGTAAGTTAATCAGATTTTTATAGCATGTCGTTATTAGTTACTATTAATTAGTATTAAAGCTAATTTTATTGTTTTTGTTTTCGTATGTTATTCTATTTCTATTATTTTATATTGACCGTGGTTCATGCAGCACACCCTATAGCAGATGTCACGAGCCGCCACTGCTAGGAATGAACTTTTGAGTTTGTTTCGCCGAACGCATGGTCTTGTTCCTGTTGTTAAATTTTGATATCTGTTGCATTTTCATGTTTAGCATTTCTCTATCTTTCTGCAAGATCTTGAATATTGTTGATTTTTTTTCTTTTTTCCTATAAGTACTTTCATATTTAATCGGCTACTTGGCTTCATTTCTGTTTTTTAGTATTATTGATAACTTTTATGTACATTATTATCAAGCAAATTCGCTTTTTAGGTTTCAAAAGTATCCAAGTCTAATAAAATGCACAAATATTACTCTAATATATTTATTTAACAAATATTCCCAATGTCTTTCAAAATTTCAGTCTTATAAAATGTACATTTATAAATATTAATTACAACATGCATATTAACGGTGGCTACAATAGATAGTATATAGACAACAACTACTTGTATCTTACCACATTGACTGGTAGTTATACAAGTCAACATAAATCAAACAACCAATGTAAAAGAAAGAGCTATATTAACCAATATAAAAGAATGGGCTCCATTCATCAAGTGGAAGATAATTTTTAGAAATATTCCTGTTGTGCGATGGTAAAGAAACAAACAAATAAGTATGCACCAAGACAACTGAAATGTGGTGCCAAGATGGGTGAACAAAAAATAAACATACACAAGACAAAAACACTAACTGAAATAAGAATAGGAAGTAGTAGAAACCTAATCAGAGTAGAGAATAATGTTCAAGCACTAAAAACCTTCTTATATATTAGAGTCTAACTAAACAGAAAGGTATCAAGAAATAAAAATGGTAATGATAAGATCAAGATATACTAAATCATTATTAAACCAATAATACAATGTTATAAAACGTATAACAGAAATGTATATTCAGGCAACACAAAAAGAAAGCTAGAAGTTTAAAAAAAATTGAATATTTAGATCGAGAAAGTGGGATATAAAGATCTAGATGCAACCATAAATTTCGGCAAATGTTCAATTAAACAGTCATACAAGAATATCTCCCTAGAGCCCTGACACTTCGATGGACTGGGCATGTAATGAGAATGGGAGAGAGCAAACAGATTACCAAAAGCTGTAGGCAAAATTGGAGAGTGCAAAAAAAGCCACGGAAAAGCATAAACACGGCTATAAAACCGATTAACGATTTAAAACTGAAGTATACAGAGGAAAATCAAGGCTGACTCTTACTGTAAGCCTAGCTAATTTCTTTACCATCTTTCAAGCGGAGATGTATCTGCAGGAACTAATAAAGAGGAACTATAAAGACAGATCTAGAAAAATTATATCTAATAGCAAGATGGCTTTAGAGGTACTGGAATCGAATCGGATTGAGTTTAAGTTAGTTTGGAATTGTCTTCAGAATCTGATTGGGATCGGAAAAAGTACCAAAGTAACTTTACTTTGGGTGCCTGGACCTACTGGTATTAAAGAGAACGAAAAACGGACCTACTTGCCAGAGGAGGGGCAAAAGAAACATTCATATCCCCAGAAACTTTCGTTGGCATAGCAAGAAGCATATCCAAAAATATCAAACTGCAACGTGACAAGCCAAACATAAACACTGATACGAACAAGCGGGTCTCAAATATTCGATTTATACATATACCTTCGCAGAAGAGATCTAAAGCTCTACTAGATATGCATAGAAATGATCTGCCAATTATCGTATGTCTCCTAACAGGACACTGTCACCTCAAAGGGTACATGAACAAAGAAAATGTGAATTGCAGATTCTGTCAAGTTGATGATGAGGTAGTGGAACATGTTCTGTGCAAATGTCAAGAGTAGTATAGTATAAGGCTCAATACACTTGAGCATTACCAACTCGAGCCCTACGACTTCGTAGAAGTGTCAGCTAAAGCTATAATAGACTGTTAAAAAGGCTGAACTGAAGGGACAACTACAACTTAGGGATAAGCCACAATATGTCTCTTAGGAGTGGTTAAGCACTCACTCGTATTGAACCTAACCTAACCTAACATAAGAATGCTTAAATTGAGACAGTAATGCTGTTGGAAGAAAAACAAATCATAGAGCTACTATTCCAGACTTTTTCAAATTGTGACGGCATTCAAGTAATCAGTAGATAAAAAAGATTCACACAAGTTCTCATATAAGAGAAATAAAGGGAGATTTAAAATTGTTCCAAAAAAATTAAGTTCTTACTGTAACTAAGAATTATCAATTTTCCTCCGAATTTCTTCTCACTGGTAAAAAATACGCAAAGCATAGCTAGCACGTTCCTTTACGAATATCACAAATGAAATTTCTCTATAAGTAAAACGTTGAAAATTAATTGCTATACAACAATTTTTTATTGATAATGTATAAAATTAATAGAAGGATATATCCACAACAATAATATTGCCCGAATAACAAGCATGTTCCAGACTAAAACAAAGTTGTAAAAACCAAAGAAAACTAAAAAGTTCTGCTGCTTTCATTAATTTCTCAGTAAAGTAAGTCGTAGTTTTCATAAAATGAATGATATAAAAATTCTTGCCCATAATTCCTTGAAAATTTACATCGCAATCTATTTCAAGTAGTTCTGAAACTATTTTTTTTTGTGACATGTTTAACATTAATGTTTTTAAATGGGATTAAACCAAAATTAATTATTTTGACAATTACCCACACTTTTTATTTTATTTTGACGTTTGGATTTCCAATCCGGAAACAGGTCTACAAAAGTCTAAAAGAAAATTATGAAAATATCTTTAACCTATAAATGTTTATGATCGGCAGAAGAGAGAATAGCAATTTGAAACACTCCAAAATATTTTGACATAAAAATCGTTATTTATACTATTGCAGTTTAGCAAATGTCAAGGTTGAGGGCAGACTAACAGAAGAAATTCAAATCCGTCGAGGAGTCCGGCAGGGATGTATCTTATCGCCACTTTTATTTAATCTGTATAGTGAAGCTATCTGTGAACAAGCACTCGAGGAAGAAGATCTTGGTCTGATAATAAATGGTGAGACGATCAACAATATAAGGTATGCTGACGATACAGTTCTCCTAACGGGAACGCTAGTAGAACTACAACATCTCGTTCAAAGTCTCAATATATACTGTAACAGTTACGGCTTGAAAATTAATTTGAAAAAAACTAAATTTATGGTAATCACGAAATCAAAGAACATCAGAGCTAATCTTGTAATAGACAATACAACGATTGAGCGTGTGCCCTGTTATAAATATCTAGGTGCTTGGATCACAGACGATACTGATCAAACAAAAGAGATTAGATGTAGAATAGAAATCGCTAGATCAGTCTTTAATAGAATGCGCAAACTCTTTTGCAATCGTGATATCAATATAAAGTTACGAATACGAATGCTGCGGTGTTATGTCTTTTCTACCCTGTTATATGGAGTTGAGGCTTGGACACTAAAACAGTTGACCATAAAAAACATCGAAGCTTTCGAGATGTGGTGCTATAAGCGCATTCTCAGAATATCATGGATGGACCGAGTCACTAACACGCAAGTACTCCAAACTTTAGACAAAAGATGCGAAATTCTAAATGAGATAAAAACTAGAAAGATGGAATACTTGGGGCACATTGTGAGAGGTGAAAAATACGAACTTTTAAGAAACATCATGCAGGGCAAAATTAAGGGCAAAAGAAGTGTGGGAAGAAGAAAAATATCGTGGCTTCGTAATCTACGTGAATGGTTCGGGTGTAGTTCGATTGAACTTTTCAGGCGCGCTGCTAACAAAGTCGCAGTGGCCATGATGATTTCCAATCTCCGCTAGGAGTGGCACGAGAAGAAGAAGAAGTTTAGCACATATATTGCAGATATGTGTAAAAGAGCATCAAGAAATTTCCCGACGATCGAACACTAATAATTCAAACAAACTTTATAGAATTCTTCTTTTTCTTATTGCGCAATCTTCTTTCGAAGGTTGCCGATCCAAATGGCAATAGTAGCTATGGAAACTGCTGCACGAAAGACTTATGTGAATGAGCGGTCAAACGATCCCTTCAGGTCTTTCAGCCACTCTTTTTGGTGGTCTTTTTGGGGTCTTCAAACTAATCTTTTGCCCTGCACTTTACCGTCCAATATGATTTGGAGTAATTCATATCGTTCACCTTTCAACACATGACCCAAGTATTATATTTTTCTCTCTTTGATTATATTAAGAAATTCTTTTTGTTTGCTCATGCGCAGAAGTACCTCACCTCATTTCAAAGGCATCTATTAATTTTTCTGTTTCAGAGTCCATTGTTTAACTTTTACAGCCATACAGCAAAACAGAGAAAACGTAACATCTGATCATTTGAACTCTGAGCTCTAGGCTAAGGTCTGATCGTATAAAAATTGTTTTCATGTTCATGAGTGTTTTTCTTGCTTGTTCGATTCTTAATAGAATTTCTTTTCTGGGATACACTGGCTGTTGATATTTGCTTCCAAATATTTTATGAAAGTTACCTGTTCTATTATTTGTTGTCCCTTGGCACTCAACTCTACTTTTGTTGGTGTCTGTGAAAATACTAGAATTTTAGTTTTGGAAACATTTCGATGTAAACCGAACATTTCGCTATGACAAACTACCGCATTTATTATATTTTGTAGTTCTTGTGCGTTGCTTGCTATTAGGACGCTATCATCAGTGAACCTGATGCTATCTCTTCTGGTTCCGTTAATCGTGACTTCATCTTGAACCTCGTCGAATGCTTTTCTGAATATAGATTCCGAATACAAATAATAGCGGTGATAAGATGCAACCTTGTCGCACTCCTCGTCGGATTCGTATATCTTCGGATGTTGTGTGCTCTATTTCAATTGTTGCCGTTTGGTGCCAATATAGTTCTGAGATAATTTGCAAGTCTTGTTTTTCAATTCCAGTTGTTCTCAGAGTTTCGATCATCTTTTAATGGTTAACGTAGTCAAATGCTTTTCCGATAATCAATAAAACATGCATATACATCTATATTCATGTCTCTGCATCGGTGTGTTAATAAATTTAAGGCAAAATGAGCTTCTTGTGTTCAAAATCCATTTCGAAATCCGAATTGATTATCACTCATCTCAAACTCACACTTCTTGTAAATTCATGACATGTATGAATGATTCTGAGAAAAGTATATCAGACACCATGCTTAATATTTGATAGTCATCGCAGTGTGATGCATTTGATTTTTTTGGTGATGTTACGAATGTTGATTTTAGCCAGTATGATGGTATTTTACCTGTGTCATATATCTTATTGAATAGTGTTGTTATTAATTCGTAGTTTTTACTTTTGTTGTCTGCAATTAATTTAAATATCTCGACATTGATATTGTCTGGACCGTTGGCTTTTCTGTTCTTCTGAGCTTTTACTGTAAATGTCGATCATCCGTGGATGGTGGAAAACAAGGTCTGTCATCGTCAGAAAGTGACTGAGTGTATTCTTTCCATATCTCCAGTTTGTCTTCTATATCTATAATTATCTCGTTATTTTTTTATATTGTTTCTTGTCTCTTTTTGTGCATAGCTGTCATTTCTTTCACTTTTTATGGACAGTAAAGGTGTCGTATCTTTCCTGAAGCGTTAAAGGCATTTGATTGATATCCAGTTTTTTAACTTCCCTGTACTTTTTTCTAATGATTTTATTGACTCGTTTGTATTCTATTGGGTTTGTTTTATGTTTTCGTCTTACTTCCATAGGTTCCCTTGCATTATCCATTCTTGTTTTGTTGTTTTTCGTGAACCCGATGTCGTCTTCTTGTATCTTTGTTATTTTCATTTTTAGAGCAGTCCAAGTTACTTAGATGTCTTGCTGTACGAAGTTCTCCATATGGGATATATTTAAAAAATACCTGGTGGAAATAGAAAAAAAAATATTCTACCAGTGGAAAATAGAAGTAGATCAGGTCAAAACTGATGCATAGGGATGGTGTAAACAAAATCGTGGCAAATTGGCAATGAACAATAACTACTGGCGAAATAAACTAAGGAAGGTTGACACTCAAGTAGTGGCGTAATAACACTAATGATGATGATTTAATCAAAAGAACTGCCCATAATACTTAGTTATAACATATTATTAATTAAATTTATTAGTAATGGTAAGGTGTGACATGGTATTAAAAAACCTTTTTAAACTAAAGGTAAAGCACCCCTAATTAAACTCATAAGTTATAGACCCGAAGCAACATCAACCACAATATTAAAAATACTGCCATCCTCACTTATGTCTCTAGTCTTTGTTCTAGGTATGTATGCAGCTACTTTACATAAGAACAGTTTGTAATAAGTTTGATTTCTAACTAAAAAGAATCCTGATAATAATTACTAATTAAATATTTAAATCCATTTCAACATAATAGCTTCCAAAACAAAACAACATTCCACCGACACAATTCAGCCAACTTCAACTATCAGTATATAACTGAAAACGACAACAACAAAAATCTGCTATGAATAAATATCCAAAAACACCTCCCAAATGACCACAAAGGTAGCTTCCAATACAATAATCAGATAAAAAATTGGTAAAAATACATAACATTTAAAATACAAATTTAATCTCTGTATTCCATTATTACAGCCATATTCTCACCTACTGGATGAGGCTTGTACTCTAAATCCCAAAGACTAGTAAAAACCAGTAACTCTCTTTTCTGTAATAAAATATCCAAGATCGGGCATACAGTTTCGCAGTTTCTTCTTGGAATAAGTCTGATATGTGTAGATCCAAACAGCTGGCCAATTACTGTGACCTTTTCTACGAGCTCCACTGGTTTATAATTTGTAATGTTATAATTTTTATTCCATATTAACCAGTTATACAAAGTTGGTGAATACACGGCTGGTAATGCTTTAGGTCTAAACGTGTATTTTCTTAAAGTTCTCATTGCATCAAGCTCACAGTTTTGGAAGTGGATAAAGAATTGATCGAAATATTTTAATTTGGACAAAACTGTTTCCACATCACTAATTCCTTTATAGATATTTGTTGATAACTTGCATGGATATAACTTAGATGATTCCTCCTCTTGTATATTTTTAATAAAAGCTGAATTATTAGGCCAATTATCTAAACCTTTACTTATTATCAGGGGGTTGTCAAGTTTAATATACCGTTCTTCCAAGATATCTTCGTCCAGAACCTCATACACATCGACTCCAACCATTTCTTCACAAACATCACAATTTAATCGATCAGATATAAACTCCGTTTCTTTAAAAATGGGTTGTATAAGGCATTGTTGACTTTTTAGATGTCTCCAATCGAAATACGGGAGTAACTTTACCAAAAATATTCTTCCTAGTGATGATAATTGCCAGGAAACTTCTTCAAAGTACGAAAGAAGATAAATAAGTGTAGTAACAGTTAGTAGGCTTATAAATATGCAATCAAAAGTATTAAAATAATCGGTGAATTTGTGATTTGTATTCTTGAAAAGTTTTGGTTCGATTATATTTTCCGTTTCGGTATATTTACTGGTTTGCTTCGATGTTCTCGTCATCTGAAAAAAAAGATAGTATTTAATACGTTACACATAATTTGATCAATGGAAGTGAGATGACATACGAGATGAGTGTATATTGAAAATAATTATTTCTCTTCCGTTTATTTTGTCGGTAGGAACATACATAGCACTTCATTTAATAATCCCGGACCTAACAATAAAAAAGGAACTGGAGAGTTCGGCCCTAATAGCGTTCAAATATACCACGTTATCAGTAGTCCCGAAATATAGTCATTTTAAATGGTAAAAACAAATCATAATTTAATACTTTATACCTCCACTACAAATTTAAGTGCATTAGTTAGTGCTGACAATATTATCTCAAGTGAGTAGCACTTCTCTTCGTATTAGGGTTAGGAAAAACCTACCGGTTTTAACAGAAAACCGGTTTTTTTACTTCGTAATAACCGGTTTTATCGTTTGTTTTTTTTGTCCCGGTTATAACCGGTTTTTATTTTTAAAGTAAAACCGGTTATTAGGTTTTTACGGTGATTAGGATTAGGTTAGGTATTATTTTGGATCCCAATCATAATTATTATTCTCAACTAATTATTCAAAACAAAACCATAATTCTTTCTTTTTTTCTTTCTCCCCTTTTGTTAACCCTATCAGGATGTCGGATTTGGGCTTGCTATTTTAATTTCCATTTACCCACCTCTTCCATTCTTTTCTGTTTCCTGCCATTAATTTCAATTCCTCGAGTGGTTTTTGTTTAAGTTTTCCCGCCTCTACTACTTGCTGTATCCATTTTTTTCTCGGTCTGCCTCTTTTTCTTTTTCCGATGTTCTTTGCTTCATAAACTTTTCTTGTTATTCTATTAGATTGCATCCTCATCAGATACCCATACCAGTTCATTTGTCTCTTTGCTGTTTTGTTCATTATCGGTTCCTGGTTGGCCATTCTTCTAATAGTCTCGTTGCTTATCTATCTAAAGGTGATTGACTTGGTCTGATGATGCCTTGGTCCAGCATTGATGTGATTTGTTTTTGGACCTCTTCTCGATGTACGTGTGGATATCAATATGATTTTGTGAAAACTGGGACTTCATCCGTTGTTCGTATCTGGTGTTTTATTTGATTTGTAAATGTTAAAGTTAGAGACCGACCGATTAATCGGCTTCGGCATCGGCTTCGGCCACCTTCGGCCAATATTTAAACCTTCGGCCAAAATTCGGCTTCGGCCAAAACAAAGCCGAAGGTTTTGCCGAAGGTGACTATAGAAATTAAATAATCTCTGAACAATACGCTTCGGCGAGTCTTTGATAATTTGAATAATATTTACACACTATTTTCTACCCTCAACTAAAACGTTTTACAAACTTTCAGGTCAGGTTATAGTAGGTAGGATATAAATTTTAACAATAGGCCAAGATGTCTTAAAGATCTTCATTTGAATATTTCTCACGTAGTAAAATTATGATAATAATTTTATTGTATTTGTTAAAACTCACGATTACGGGTGTTTTGAATAGATACCTAAATGGCAAAACATCGACCATCGACTATGAATGCAAATATTAAATATTTTACAACAGTTTAAGTTTATTCTCTCGTGGGTGCAGCTTTGCTAATAGTACCTACTCATGGTACAATAAAATTCACAGAGAGTTTATTGTACCATGGTACCTACTTATTTACCCGTGAAATATATATTATAATTTACGTTGCAAAATCAGTTCAGGTTTTTGTTCTAGTGTTGTAAAAATAACTTTTGGTAAGTCTGTAATTTTTATTTTAATATAATTTTAGTAAATTCAAACGTTTTTAGATAATGTCAATAAAAAATCCAATTTGGGATTATTTTGAAAAAAGTGGCAACAAAGCTGTATGCAAACTATGTTCAAAGTCATTATCGCTTGGCAGTTTAATACCTAAAAAACAAACTATTACAAACATTAAAAATCATCTACAAAAAATCCATACAGAAGAATGGAAATCATTTTGTGACATTGAAATGGGAATAAAAGTTTGAAAATTGGAACATATGAAAACTCCACATGATGTTACACAACCAGTTTCCAGAACATTTCAGCCCAACCTACATCAAATAATGGAACTTAAGTCACCTGCTCTATGGCCTGATGATCATCCGATATCATCTAGGATTGATAAGGGTATCATGGACCTTTTTATTGTCGACATGTTACCATACTCTATCGTTGAAGGAGAAGCTTTTCAGCGTTTAAATTTTGGAGATCCTAATGTTACTTCCAAATAAAGAAAAAAAACGGAAAAGTTTTTTAGAACTAGTTTAATGCCAGCTACCTATGACAGAGTTTGGAAAAAAGTATCAAATTTAGTTTCTAAAGCCGAATGGATAAGCTTTACGTAAGATATTTGGAGCAATCCTGCTAAAACCTGTTCTCTTTTGAGTTTTACAGCTCACTTTGTTCATGGTTCAAAACGTCTTAAAGTTATATTAGGCGCTAGTGTGCTTAATGATGACCACACTAGTATGTTTATTGCAAGTAAACTTAATGAAATAATTAAAAATTTTAAAATAGAAAACAAAATTCATATAGCTGTAACTGATAACGCAGCAAATATGGTCGCGGCTATTCGTATTACACAATTTACATCTCTAAGATGTGTGGTTCACTCATTACAACTTGTAATTCATGATTCTTTATTACAACAGGAATTAATTGAAAACACAATTAAAAAATGTCGTAAAATTGTGGGACATTTTAAAAGGAGTGAACAAGCGTGCAGGTACCTGAGGCAGTTTCAACAAACTTGCAATTTGCCACAGCATATATGTTAATTCAGGATGTGGAAACAAGATGGAATAGCACTTACCTAATGTTGGAGCGGCTATTCGAACAGAAAGTTGCAATAAATTTGTATATGGCTGAACGTGGTGGTATTGAAGTTCCCAGTTCAACAGAATGGGAATCGATCAACAATTTAATTTCAGTTTTAACTTGTTTTTACCAAGCGACGCTAGATCTTTCAGCCGATTCTGCTTGTGTATCATTGGTTATCCCACTAATAAAAATGCTAAATGGTAAAGTTTCTGCGAAAGAGCAGGACTCTGAGGAGATAAGTTTATTAAAGCTACGACTTCGTGAATCATTAATTAAAAGATTCGCTAATATTACAAATTTGCCAGAATTGTCAATTGCGACTCTTCTAGATCCTCGCTTTAAATCAAAATATTTGACAGACAAGGAAGTAATTACATGTAAAGCAAGAATTTTAAAATTTCTACGTGAATCTGATAGCTCTAAGTTTAGTTATACAAATAAAGTTCCTATGGCTATCGCTTCAACATCATCATCTACAACTACACATGTAGAAGATCTAGAAAACAATAGTCTTTGGAATTCACATGATACTTTTGTCACAGCCGTTCTAGATACAACAAAAGAAATTCATAACGACAACGATCCCAATGCAGATTACCTAGATTCGTATTTACGAGAGGCTTTGCTTTTAAGAAGTGCCGACATATTTCATTATTGGGAATCAAGTCCCTATATTTCTTTAAAAACTGCAGCCAAAAAATTTCTATCGGCACCACCAACGAGTGTACCTAGTGAGCAGTTATTCAGCTCTGCTGGGCAACTATACGCTGACAGAAGAACTAATTTGTTGGGAGAAAACGCTGACAAGCTTCTTTTTCTTACGTATAATATTAGGATGTTTGATTTCGAATATTAACTACCAGATCCAGTAATCATAAATACTCACTTGCTTTAATGTTTTTTAATGTTATTTATTTTTATTATCGCTTCTATTACCAAATAATGTATAAATATTTGACTTTTTTATCTCACAATTTTATATTTTTGTTTATCACTTATCAGTTAATAAAAATATAATGCACATTATTTAAATTATTAACATATAATAGGTAATAGGTATATTTTTAGTCACCTTCGGCTTCAGCTTCGGCTTCGGCCGAAGGTATCCTTCAGGCCGAACTTCGGCATCGGCTTCGGCTTCGACCAAAAAAATCACATTCGGTCGGTCTCTAGTAAAGTATCATCAGGATTATGGAATATATCTGCAAATTTTCTGCATAAACGTCTGATGTGTATCTCTTCTTCTGGATTTAGATGATCTGTTCTGATAAGAGGATCGCTATCTATTATTGTTTCTGTTTCCATTGGAGTGATGTCCGAGGTATACAGGTGATATTCATGAAGATCTATTGGATTGCTTCTAACAGGATCGGTGAGTGCTACTTGAATAGGTTCATTAGTATTGTTGATCATTTCGGTCTAGGCTAGATGATTGCAGGCTCCACTGAGAGTTTCTCTTAGAGTTGCCCCTTGTATTTCTTGTTTTGGTATAAGTATGGTGCCTTTTGTTTGTTTTACTGGAAGTCCTACTTGTGTGATTGTTTTGGGTTCCAATTGAATTGTATAAAATTGTGTTTTGTTGGTTTCATAAGTTAGTATGGATGCTGGGAAATTAAGATGTGCTTGTAGAAGTTTTAAGTTATCGAGGCCGATAAGACCATCAAATGTTTTATGGAATTTAAAAAGGTAGAATTTTAAATTAATATTAGAGTTAAATTCTGGGAAAATTGGAATTTCAGCACAATATTCCTGTGAATGATTTTGAAATATTGAACTGACTACAAACGGTTCATGTTTGATAAAATTTTTATAAAATTTGGATGCAATTTCGGAGTTAAGAAATGATTTGGTTGCCCCTGTATCAAGAAGAAGTTTAATGGGAGGATTTTTAATTTCGATATATGGAAGTTCTTTTTTATCTGAATAAAAATTGAGTTCGACTACGTTTCTTCGTTTTCCTCTTGGAGTTTTGGAAAATTTACATTTTCTTCTTCGTGTTGGTCATTTCGGTAATCTTCTACGTGGTAGTCATCTGAATATCCGTCCTGATTTGGATAGTAGTAGGTCTGTTCTCCATAGTAGGCATCGGTATCGTTTTCGTCTTGTTGTTCAATATTGAACAGCTCCTCTACGGTGAACTTTGAGGTGTGTGGTTGCTGTTGCTGCGGCCTAAAGTTTCTGAAGCTTGAACCTCTGTTATGTATCGTTTGGCGTGTACTTATAGACATGGGTGTTGGTTTGTACTGTTGTGGTGGTCTGCTTGCCCATGGGTTAGGTCTTGGAGGTTGTGTGTTTGCCATGAATTGTTGCCTTGGTGGTTGAAATCGAGCGGGTTGTGTTGGCCATCTTGGGGTAAATGTTGGTCGGGATGGTGCTGGATTACTTCCGAAAAATGGTTGATGTAACTGTGGCCTGGGCATGGGTTGGTACCATTGTGATTGTGTTGTGAACTGTGGCTGTCTCTGGGGTTGTATGTGGGTAGAATTCTTATTTGGCAATAAAAAGTTGGTTGTTTTCTGCAAATATCTAATATTGTTTTCTTTTTGGATGAATTGAAGAGTGAAAGCAAGATTTGTAGGCCTCATTGATCGTATGGATGATCCCATTGGATCATCCATACGATCCTGCGTAATCCTGCTAAGAACGTAGTTGGGGCCTGTTGTTGAAAGAATTCCTTTTTGCTTCTCTTTACATCTGCATTGTCGGTATGTAGTTCGATGTGATTAGAAATTGTGTTTAAAAGTGTCATTACTTTCTCGTGAAATTGTTGAGGAGTTTCGTTGGGTCCTTGCCTTAAGTTTACCATGTCTCTTGTAAGTGAATACATTATTATAATAATAATTACATTATTACAATTACGTTGATCGTAAAGCTCTTCCTTTAATTTTATTCATTACACCTCGAGTTATCATGTGATTTTGGAAGTTATCGGGATTATTGTGATCCCAGAAATGATTAAGAAGCATTGTAGTAACTTCGATTAAGTTGTGAAGTTCATTAGGGTTACCATCGTAATCAGGCTCGATGGAATCTTTATCTTTATCAGAGCTTTATTGACGTCGAAAACTAAAGCGGAAGCGGGTGCCACGGCCATAGTATTTAATTGACTAGCGGGAGTAATAATTATAGATGGTATATCTAAGCTATTTAAAGTATTATTTAACGAACTAACGTTGGTTTTTAAACTAAATTGAGAAGCTGAGTTATTTTGCGAAATAGAAGCAGCACCAGGTTTGATAATCGATTCACTAATAGTTGAAAGAGAATTACTAATTCTAAGAGATGAAGCTTGTGAAGCAACTAAATTATGATTAGAAAAAATATTAAATTTGCTTAATTTGCTTACAGATAAATGATTATGCTTGGGTGCATATCTTTTCGAAGGAACTGGTTTCTTTTCTTCTTTCGCTTTCTTTTGATCGTCTTTCGTCATATAAATTGATTTCTACACTTTAACACTGGATTTTCGTCGTAGTTTTTCCTGGAAGTTGGTTGGTTCGTAGCGGGTAAACGTTTAAGAACGACGAGGATCTTCTGTAGACTCTCCCACTATCTTACTGCACTGTGCCACTTCGTGAACTTAAAGGTTTAAGTTCGCGAAGGTACTTTTTAAAAACACCCTTTATTAACTTTTACAGCTATACTGCACTGCTTTATTAATTGAAAATAACTGCATTTAATTACAATACAATTTCTTTTATATAAAAATTAAATGCTGACAAAACTGTTGATTGGGTTTGCTGACCTCCGGGGTTACTGCACCGTAATTAGCGTCTTGTGGCTGTTGAGGCTGCCATTGATCATTAATTACGGTGGTTCGTCTCACGGGGCAAAGTCTTTCTTCTAATTTAAGACAGTGATTACAATGTTCACTGCACGACCGTCTCGAAAGCGCATCAGCATTTAAATGAACTCTTTCAGCCCTGTGTTCGATCTCGTAATCATATTCTTGTAATCGTTCTAACCATCTTGCCATCTGGCCCTCTGGATTACGGAATTGTAGGAACCATTTTAGAGCAGCGTGATCCGTGCGAAGAAGAAACTTTCTGCCATACAAATATTTATGGAAATGCTCGCAAGCCTTTACTACGCCTAGTAATTCTCTCCTGGTAACGCAATAGTTTCTTTCTGGTTTCGACAAGACTTTGCTAAAGTAAGCGATGACTTTCTCGTGCCCATCTTTGGGATTTGGGAGAGAACAGTTACTATTGCACTGTTGCTTGCATCGGTATCCAACACAAATTTTCCTGCCTGTCTAGGGTAGCTTAAAATCGATGCGCTGATCAGAGCCATTTGTAAGTGTTCGAAAGCTCTTTGACATTCTTGGTTCCATGTATATTCTTTGCCCTCTTGTGTCAATTTTGTTAATGGCTTGGAGATGTTGGCAAATCCTTTGACAAAACGTCGGTAATATGTACAAAGGCCAAGAAAACTTCTAATTTCGTATTTATCTCTTGGTACTGGCCAATCCTTAATTGCTGCAAGTTTTTCAGGATCAGCTATTACTCCATTACTTGCTACGATATGTCCCAAGTATTTCACTTCTCGTCGAAACAAGTGACATTTCTTCGAACTCAACTTCAAATTCGCTGCCCGCAATCGTTGAGATCGTTGAAATCGTCAGATTTTTGGCATGTTGATCGAAGGATCCAAATTAACCATTTTGGTTTATTTGGTTCTCCATGTTAGACCTCTTAAAACTGCCTCCATTCATATTTCAAATGTGGCCGGAGCATTACATAAACCAAAGGCCATAACTGGGAACTGCCAAAGCCCTGATCCTATCGAGAATGCGGTTTTCTCACGATCAGCTGGCTCCATGTCTACTTGCCAATATCCACTTTTCAGATCGAGTGTGGAGAACCAACGAGAACCAGAAAGTGTATCCAAAGTATCATCTATTCTGGGCAAAGGATAACTATCTTTTTAGTTACCGCATTCAGCTGTCGGTAGTCAATACAAAAACGTGTTGAACCATCTTTCTTCTTTACTAGCACTACTGGTGATGTCCATATGGACTGTTTGATGGTTCAATTACCCCTTGTTTGTTCATATCTTTGATGATGTCTTCGGCTTCATCTCTTTTCGCAAATGGAAGTTATCTAGGTTGTTGTCTGATTGGCTGAGCGTCTCCGGTATTAATTTTATGCTTTACTATGCTTGTTTTGCCATTATCCTTCTTATCAATGGCAAAAACATCTTGAAATTCTATCAGCATAGACCTCACTTTTATAGTTCGTTTATCATCAAGATCTTGGCACGTTTCAACCATCGTCTTAACAAGCTCCTTTGGATACTTAGGTTTCAACGGTTTCTCATTAGTACTCATGGAACAAATCGAAGCCACGGGAACACACTGTCCGATCAAAGTTCTTTTACTTAACTTAATAGCAGTTCCCTTTAAATTCATAACTCTTACAGGAACGACATCTCAAATTCTCAGCAAAGCTTTTGCCGTTGGGAACTCGGCATTGTTCACATCTTCGACCATCCTTAAACTTCCCTCTCGGCAGTAACCATCAGGTCTGGTCATCAAAATTTTCTCACTATTTATTACCGGGTATTGTTACGTCACAGTAGTTATTTAGCTGATAACATCTTCTTTCTCTTCATGAAACGGCAACTCTTCACCACTGATCTCGAGAACTACATCTTTGGCATTCAATACAGCCCCAACTTTCCTTAGTAACTAAATCCATCCCCAATATGAACTTGGAAATCTCTGCAATTAATACTCTATGTTTCACTGTGGTCTGGCCAACGGATACTGACATATTAGCCTCGCCATATGTATTAATTATCTCACCAGTTGCTGTTCTAAGCTTTACTGTTGCAGGCAATAATTTAAGATGGTCTCGTACTACTTCTGGCCGTGCAATAGTTCTTGTTGCACCTGTGTCTACCAAAAACGATCTACATTTATTATTAATACGACCCTCAATGTACAAGCTATGAATTCCACCGGAGGACATAATGTTCACAGTTACTATGAGGGCTGTGTTTCTCGAGGTCGGCAGTTGCCCCTTGGTGTCGACCCGTTTTAGTTTTTCGACTGTTGTATCATTTTCTTGCAATTTGCAAAACTCTCTTCGATCATTTGTGAGACATTCTCTGGGTCCTCTTCATTATTGTTAAGACATTCTTCAGTCCTTCTTGGAGGATCTTTTTGGACCAGCTGCAGTCTTCATCGCGTTCTTCTAGTTGCTCACGCAACTGTTTCACTGAAAGTTCTATTAGCAGCATCTTCGGTCAGGCACACACGTACTTTTTAAATGCAATGCTTCGAGATGCAACCGTTAGGCGGGCCACGCTGAATGCATGTTCGTAACAGTATCTTATTATTGTCTTCTTCTTTTTAGAGTGCTGTCTCCCTACGGAGGTTGGCAATCGTAATTTTATAAATTTTTAAATTTATTTTTGAACTTGCTGCTCTAAACAAATCAATCGATCTGCATTTATACCAATTGACTCGTCAGTATTTAACAATTGTTTGAAATACTCTCTCTGAAATAGTGATTTAATTTTCTTCCTAAAAGGAAAACAGGCAACAGTTTTCAATGCTAAAAACAAGATAACCATCTTTAAAAGGAAATTAGATTTTTCGGTTACTTGTTTTGGTAAGAAAGAAACCAAAAAAATTTTGCTGTCAGTTTTTGTTTTGAAAAAAAAAATTTTTCAATATTTGTTAAATTGATGCAATACCTCAAAGATCAGTGAGCGACTTTTGAATGTTACTTTCATGAAGGACGTGAAGCAAAACTAAAAATGAACTGATACATTCAAATCCTTTTTTCGTTCAATTCACAGGATTAATTATTATTTATAACTGGAATAAGCCACAATTAAAGATAAAAATACGTTTATTGACGTTTCAATTTCCAATTCGGAAATCGTTCTCAAAATACAAACATTAAATTAAACAAATTTTGTTTTTTGTTACATAGTGAAAAAATTCTTCTAATAATTTAATTTTATCTGACTCATTTATATTGACAATTCAGACATACATTATGCATTTTAAAGTAGACGACTTTAAAATGATATTGCCAATATTGTTGAGTTGCGCTCCTGGGACGACTTTACTTATAAGATAGTTCATTCGATTACATGAAATCAACTTTAACTTGAGAATATCCGTCAGAAAAAATCATAGCATCTAATTCGTCTTTAAAAAGACAAACACATGACATGATGACAGTAAAATTCTCCTGTTAGTGATTCCATAGTAAATTATGAGGGAAAAACCAGGAAAAAAACCTCATAATACTATCCCGACATTGTAAGTATTTGTTCGTGAATTTAGTTTACCTTCAACAAACATCAAAAAATTCTGATTTTATATGTTACGTAATTTAAAAACATAAACATTAGAAGAATTTTTTCACTATGTAACAAAAAACAAAATTTGTTTAATTTAATGTTTGTATTTTGAGAACGATTTCCGAATTGGAAATTAAAACGTCAATAAACGTATTTTTATCTTTAATTGTGGCTTATTCCCAGTTATAAATAATAATTAATTTACAATGCCACAAGAAAATAGCTTCAGAACAATATCAATTCACAGGAGTCCGAATATTATGTCAAATCAGATCTATCAATTATCAGCTAATCATTGTTTAAAATAATTTCACTAAATGATTTTTGGTGATGATTCGTGATCAATATCCATAACTTGTCACAAAGTCTTTGAATATTCTTGTGCTATTTACAACAACCCTTGTGTAAAACGAGATTTGCAGCATATATAGCTACAAAAACAAAAAACCGTAATAGACTAGATGCCGAACTAGGCATTAAAATTATTGACCTTAATGTATCTTCCTTTTTTGTAAGACTATTAATAAATAGTAACTTCACCATTGCCGGTCCCAAGCACGGATGAGAAATGAGGAAAGTAAACGGCTAGTGTAAGGATGGAGGAGAAGGATGGAGGCGACTTTCAAGAGTCTTAAATTTGGACCATCTTCTAAGGTAGTAAAACCCTAACATAACTGTCCCTAGCCCTTCAGATTGTCAAGTTGAGTCAGAAAAACCGGACTGAATTCCAGACGACGATCCAGGCACCGAAATAAGGACAACGTCTTAAAAATTGGTACTTGGAATGTAAGAACGCTTTATAGGACAGCAGGACTGAAATCGCTCCAAGATAAACTCCTAAAATCTAAATAGAAAGAAATAGACATTGCAATCATTTAAAAGATGCGATGGAGGGTAAACGGTATTATGCATAAAAAAGAACATGATATATATTACATCTGCAACCCACACCGACAGTACAAAATTAAATTTCTATTACAAAAATTACTTTCGTATTAAAATACACAAATGTGGCTTTAAAAGTTTTATTCAGTTTCCTTCGGTCGGTGGTATAAATTCGACTTAACCTAACTCTAAACAAATTGAATATATTCTTATACTATATGAAATTCAATACCCTACATTCTCAGACGAAAGTCATTAAAATTTTAAGTGCATTCACCAGCCCTTAGCCGGAGATTCGATACGCTGATTTACAAGAGGATTTTTAAAATAAACATATTACTTAAGTATTAACTCGACATTCTCCCACCTTGAGAAATTTAACATAATTTCTCAAAAAATACAGAGAGTTACGAAAAATAAAGTCAAGAAAATATCACTTAAATCTTAAAGGAGTTTTCACCACCCGGACACAACGCGCATATCTTCCATTTAAGTCGGGTACTCTGCTTTTTATCCCTCCCGCACTCTTTACACTTGGTTCTTCCTCAAACTGGAGTCGAGAAACGTTCCCTTGAGGTAACCTCTCTGGAACCGCCTCCATTCTTTTAAAGTCCAATATTTTTTGCGAAGCAAACTAAGTAGTCCTTGTGTGCCTACATGACAGGGGCTTTTGTGTAGGCTTAAAATTAACTTACGCACTATAACATGTTCACCCGGAAGTAAAATAGATAAACAAAAATCTTCCGTGTCAAGTCTCTCAGTAACGCGAGTTTTTAAACGTATAAGTCCAAATTCATCGACAAACGTGTTTAGCGAGGAAATTCGTTTCGTATCTGAACCGAACGCTTCGTTCTGCACTAGTTTCCATACAAATATTTCGGCTTTATCGATTTCCTCAGCGACCAATTCACCTGTACGTTTTTCGTGTGAATTTCTTGTATTATAACAAAATCGCACCCAAGCTATCATTCTTAAAAGTTTTATGTACTGAGAAAAGTAATGCAGATGCCAATCGTCAAACGTCATATTCAATAGTGACGAACTGGCATTTTTCTTTTTCTCGGTACAGACTTCTTCTTCATCAACTTCTAATTTTTGTTAGGGCCAATCATTTTCTTTTCTATACAACCATTCCGGGCCCTCCCACCATCGAGAGTCGAACAATTGCCGAACACCACCGCCTCTTGATACGAGATCGGCAGGATTGAGAGAACCAGGTACATATTTCCAACACTCAGGATTGACTAAATTTCTAATCTCTTAAACTCTATTAAAAACAAAAACAGACCAGTCATCCTTACGTTGAATCCAAGAAAGAACAGTAGTGGAATCACTCCAAAAATAAGACTCAACATATTGAGAAAATTGTCTTTTTACTGACTGATAAAGTTTAACACCAATGGTGGCTGCCAACAGTTCCAATCTAGGTATAGAAATCTTCTTCAAAGGGGACACATGACTCTTAGCTGCTACAAGGAAAATTGAGACAACATCATTCCGAAACACTCTCAAAAATATTACAGCCGCATAAGCTTTCTTACTTGCATCTGAAAATATGTGCAAGCTCCAATGATCAGCTTCCGTCGGTCCAGCCTGAATCCAGCGTGGAATCTCAATACTCGACAGTTCAGGAAGATGAGTAACCCAATCACAAAATTCTTCATCCATATCATTCTCGACTGGAGCATTCCATCCCTGGCGCTTCTCCCAAAGTTTCTGTAGCAACAGTTTGGGAAATAGGGATACGGGACAGGTAAAACCAATAGGGTCAAATATACTCTGAGCTATGGAAAGCATCAGTCTCTTAGTTATGGGACGTTTTAATGCCATTTCTTGAAAAGTTTCACTATTGATTTTCAGAGTATCTCTTGAAGAGTCCCAGAGAAGACCAAGAACCGAGACAACTGTTTTTGTATTACCAGAGGCCTCCCACCCTCTTAAGTCCATCTTAGCTTCCTCTATAAGGGCGGTTGCTTCTGATACAAACACTCTCAACTCATTTTCATCAGTAACACTGGTCACACAGTTATCCACATAAAACCAGTCATAAGCTTTTTAATTGTGTTTTTAGAATACGGATTATCATTACGACATTTCTCCAGGGCCTTTGTTAAATGAAACTCTATAGTGGCACCCAGAAGAAATGGACTACAATTGACTCCAAAAACAATCCTCTTGAGTCGAAATACAAATTCCTTTCCTTCATCGTTCACCCATTCTTCTTCTTTTGGCATCATAACCCTGGATGAGTCTTTGCCTGTCTGGCTATGTCCTTCCATTCAGATCTCTCTTGTGCCCTTCTTCTCCATTGTCTTATGTTCATTGTTTTCAGGTCGTCTTCCACGTCATCCAACCATCTCGTTCTGAGCCTTCCTATGGGCTTCCATTGTAACATTTTTTTTTGTTGTTCTTGCATCGTTTTGTCTCTGCACATGTCCCAGCTATGACAGTCTTTGACTTTTCACAAATCTTACAATGTCATAACCTTCATTTAACTCATTAACCTCGTCGTTTCTCCTGATTCTCCATGTGCCATCTTCCTCTTGTACCGGACCATATACTTTCCTCAGTATTTTTCTCTCGAATGTCCTGAGTTGGGCTTCATCTTTTTTCGTCATTACCCAAGTTTCACATCCATAGGTTACTACGGGTCTAATCAGTGTTCTGTAGATAGTCGTTTTGGTTCTTTTCACACTATCAAAAGCTTGTTTAAACTCTATATCGTTCACCCATAGGAACCTCAAAAAATCTCTGTCCTTTGAATGTATAGAAATTTGAAGAAAAGCCTTTCGAATATTCGACACAACTCCTACCCTTTGTTGTCTGAATCCTAATAGAACAGAAGGAATAAGTTCAATAAGATTAGGCCCTACCTCCAAACACTGATTTAAATAAGGACAACCCTGTTCATGAGATGATGCGTCAAAGACTGGCTTAATTTTTGTGGTTTCACTATTATTTTTAATAACGGGCCTGTGAGGTAAATAATGCACGCAATTATTCTCTTCTGGATTATTCACTATTTCAATCACACCCTCGTTCAACCACTCATTGAATATAAAGTTATACGATTCAAACAAATTAGACCTTTTCTAAGTAAACTAACTTATTTAAAGTATTATCTAACCTAACCTTCTCCTAGCGACAACTAAATTATCTGAAATTAAAGGATGCTCGTTCAACCAAGGTAACATAACTTCATACCTGCCTTCGCTGTCACATCGTACAGTCTCATAGAAAAAATTCTTAGCCTCTTTGGCTGCCACCTCTCGTGTCATTTTTTCTACAGGGTCGGTTATCCCAATAACATCAAGCTCCCAGAGTTTCGCTACAGAAGAATTATTAACAAACAACGAAAATGTAATCATACTTGTACTAGAATTAGAAGTAAGTGCCGGCACCTTGCCCATAAGAGTCCAACCTAACAAAGTTTCAACTGCTACAAGACCACATTGTAACTGATATTTTCTCCTCGTATAGAATTTGCCTACAATATCAGCTCCTAACAAAATCTCAATCGGTGCTGTCTTTCCGACATCGCGAGTGAAATATTCATGTCACTGAGTTCCTCAATCCAAGGGACGTCATAAATAGAAGAGACATCTGAACAAATTTTTTGTTGATCTAAGGCATCAAATGAATAAGCGTAGGTTCCTTCACACGCAGTTACCTCGTACAATTTATGTCGTTGTTCAGAAGTGCTTCTACCGCCAAATAATGCGTGTACAATCTTTTCCGTTCCCTTAGCAGAAAAACCCATTTCTTGCGCGGTACTTTGTAAAATATAGGTCCTCTGCGATCCAGTGTCAATAAGTGCCCTTACTTGTTTAGTACCATGTGCACTTCTTATGTTTATTCGCAGAGATTGTAAAAAACCTGTATATTATTCAAATTAGCAAGCGTCTGATCCTCAGTTATATTTTCTTCCGAACGGGTAGTGCTTGAGGTTGATGTATCAATTTTATTAACAGGCAAATTAGGGCACATCAAAACAGCATGTGATTTACAACATAATATACAATTCAAATGTCCTCTACACTTTTTAGAAGAATGTCCTACTTTCAGACATCGAAAACAGGCTTTCTTTTCTGACAATGTTCGACGCTTCTGCTCTATAGTAAATTTTTACTAAAAAACCTCATAAACTTACTAACCCAGCAGTGGTCGCTAAGGGCTGATCAGTTCCTTGCTTAGGTAATTTTACATTTTTCTTGGCAACAAGGTTATTATTAATTAAATAATTTAAGTTAAATTAAGTTAATTTAAGTTTAAGTTAAATTTATATTTATTTTCAGTCGGTAAACCAAAACCTTCCGTTGCTAAATCAATTTTTTGTTCATTTTGAACTTCACTCTGTAAAAAGCTCATTAGCCCACCCAATCTTGTTTCTAAAGTTGTAACTTCTGCCGTTTCTGCGATATTTTCCATGGACACGGAAACATAAGGCCTTAAAACTGTGAAGATCTATGCCATAGTCGAATCATATCTTCTGGCAAACATGACTCAATAAGAGGATACAATATCGCCGCATATTTGTCAGCAGTTATGCCTTACGTCTCAAGTGAACGAAGTTGACTTTCAATCATATCCTAAAGAGCAGAAATATTACAAGAACTACTAGAAACTCGACTCAAAATTAACTTTACGTCAAAATTAACAGCGTCCCTAGTAACAAAAAAAAATTAAAATTCATGTTATTGATTTTAAAGCCATAAATAATCGGTAATGTATCCTTCGTATAAGAGGAATCTTGCAGTATGCCTCATCAACGTGCATGCCCCAACCGAGAAAAAAGACGAAGAAATGAAAGATCAGTTCAAATCGAAGACCTTGAGCATATTATAACGGTACCAAAAACGATATTACAATAATAATTTGGCACATGAACTCCCGGATAGTAAAAGAGATATTCTACCAAGATTACATTCATAAACACATCCTTCACGATGTTGATAATGACAATGGGTAATGATAAAGACTTATTAGTATGACAGCTGCCAAGATATAAGTGTGGGAATAACATGTTTTAATTATAAGAATATTCATAAAGCAACTTAGATATCACCAAGTGGAAACACCGTAAACTAAATTGACCGTGTTATAAAATAGAGGGCATTTTAAAAACCTAATGGACATTGTAAGTTACAAAGGCGCAAAAATTGAGGTTTGACAAATAATTTTTAACCACAAAAAGAAAGGGGTTCTAGACAAATAAACTAGAATTTACTGAGAAACAGTTTCAGTCACACATAAATACCCTAGAACAAACCTGGCCAGTCGACCAGTCAAGCACGGAAATATGGAATAACTGTAAGGAGGTTTTAAAATTACCAGCCAAATTGGAAATATTCTGAAGCCAACTGACTGATTACCAAGATTGCAAAAACATGTCAGATGAGAATGACGAGGAATTTAGAACCATGCAATAACGAAGCACTAGGACAACGATACATAGGTACAAAAACTTAAGAAGAGAGGAAAACGCATACACTGAAAAAAGAAACGAGAATTAGAAAATTAGAATCGCTCGAAAGCCATATGATCGCCATCGTTCCATAATCTGACAGGGTACTTAAAGAGGAAGAAAGCCGTATGAGTCAAGGAGAAACAAGAAAGTTCTATCACTAAATAAACATTTGGTGGCAAGAAGAAAATGGCAATTTGGTTACCAGCAAAGAGGATATCCTGTTAAGATGGGTAAAATTAGTTCAGAAGCCAAAGAGAAACAAAAAACAGAACAATGTCAAGAAATAAAAGAGTATCAGAGTCTATATAATAACTTTAAAGTCCATCGAAAGGTGAAGGAAAGCTGGAAAGTTCCAAAACGCAACAGGGGAAAAATAACATATGATGAAGGCAATCTTGCCATAACCAAAGAAGATAAAAAGAAAGTATGGGAAGAATACTTGGAGAAACTTTTCCATGACCTTAGAATAATACAAGAACCCGCCATTGAAGAAAATTCAGGTCCCAAAATCCTACCAGAAAAAATAACAGCAGCCGTCAGTCATATAAAGGATGGAAAGACACCGAGACTTGATGAAATTCCTACAGACCTACTGAAGCTATTTATTAGATGCAGAACAAATAAAAAAACTGAAATATTTAATGAAATATACAAGACAGGAAAAATACCAATAGAGTGGCTCAATAGGAGTTCGTATCATTTCATTGCCCAAAAAACCAGGAGCAAAAGTTTGTGAAGACTATAGAACCATAAGCCTAATAAGCCATCTGCTGAAGCTGAATCGGTATAATGTGCGCATAAGAACACCTCTCTGTACTGATTATGAAGCCGACCAAACTATCAGCCGATAAAAAGTCTGCAGTCTAAGTGTACACCTACATTGGAACCGTATTTCTCCCGATCCCATATCGGGCGACGTCGGTCGACGTCGGATTGAAAACAAACTCAAGGTATTAAATCATAGTGCCTGTACTGCTTCGTTATGCAAGCAGTATATGCCCTATGATTTAATACCTTGACTTGAGTTTGTTTTCAATCCGACGTCGGCCGACGTCGCCTGATATCGGATCGGGAGAAATACGGTTCCAATGTAGGTGTACACTAGTACACTAAAGGTCGATTCAGACACATCAGTCACGTCTCGTCACAGTCCTGGCGCCGAACCGAACAATCCGTCATACAAAATATTCTTTAATAGAAATATGGCGCCGGCATTTACATTCATCAGTTGACGAACAGTTTGCCAGCTGTCAGATAGTTGATAGTTCTGTGACCAAACAGGAACCGGTTCGACGCCGAGACTGTGACGGAACTGATGTGTCTGAATCGACCTTTAGTGTACACCTACATTGGAACCGTATTTCTACACTAAGGGGTCTCTAAGGATGAGATCGAGATTTATAGATGGAGTTTTTATAATTATTTTTAAATATATACAAATGTTACAAAATTCAGTTATTTCCATAATTTTCATAATGCCCATCACCCATTTCTTATAGTCTTGCTTTTTTTTTAAATCGGCAGGTCATTGCAAAATTCACTAGCATTATACCAGATTACAATAATTATTGCAAATATTTGTAACTTTTAGATTAAAAATCTTATAAATAAATTAGACAAACACATCATTTCGTTTGTCCGTGAATGCGACAATCTATTTTAAGGGCTTTAAAGTTTAAAGCCTCCCAAATGAATAAATGCTTTTTCCACAAAATCAAACTTCCTCCCTCTTATATCTTTCTCAGCGAAATCTCAGCGAAAATAAACCAAATATCTGGGTTTTTTAAAAACAAACAAAAAAAAATTAATATGAAATGAATGATTCAGCATAAATATATTTAGTTTTTGTTACACCTGTTGTTATATTCCTCTTCTATCCTTTGTCCGTTTTGTATGTTAGTAAAATCGCTATAAAAGGTATCTTAGCATAAAAAATGTCCTTGTCTAACATCTTATTTGTAATTCCAGTTAAGCTAGTTAGGGCGCTGAATGAAGAATACCTATACCTTATGGACAATTTAATCTTTACACTTACAATATGTTTTTTAAACATTCCTATATTTTTAATATTACCTATTGCATCCAGTATTCTTAATTTATCGTGGCTAAATGGATCAAACAATCCACAGCCTTGAAAAAAGATTTAAAACATTGAAATTAGGTACTTTTTAATGACTGACAATAACCCTAAGTATATCAAAATTATTAACAAATTCAATTAAAAATTTATTAAAAGCGTCATGTGACATCGTTTTGAAACATTTTTAAAATTACAAAAAATATAGATAGGCAATATTCGTAGGTAGACTTTTGGTAGGTAGACAATATTTTCAAAACCTAATTTTTACCTAGGTACATTGAAATGGTAACTTATATATCGTCGGTTTACTGCCAAATCCAGATAAGTTACATTTTGTTAGTTTTGTGAAAATCAAGTTTAAAAGTTTAAGCCTACAGTAAAACAATTACATGAAAGGAAACATTTAATAACCGATAAAATAACATAGATTGTGGTACTGTGAAAATAGTTAATAGCAAAAATCAGAAAAAAAAATTAGGAAATGTTAAAAAATTTTAAAAAATGCAAAAAAATCTGTACTTAACCTATTTTGCCTGAACTGATTGGCGTAATTTGAAACTTGTCTTAAAGTATGTTTAACTTAAATATCAACTTCAGGATCACCATCTTCAAGTGCTGGTTCAGGATGGTAAATTATAATAATATGAGTGAAATTCATCTGGAATCACATCAGACTTGCACAACTTCAATAAATCTTGTTTTTTTTGGAATTTATAGGTCGCATCTTCATATACGCGCCCTTTAGCGTTATTTCTTTCAAATTATGTATTTTTCGACTTCTCCCAAAAACGTTCATCTCTATATTCTGAAGTATGATCATACCTATATTCAAGGATTCCTGATTTAGCGTTTTGGTATCGAAAACACTTAACTTTAACAACATACTTACAGCAACAATGATTACATCAGGAAAAGAAATAGCAAAGAAGGATCTAAAAAAGAACAACTAAGTATATATCAACAGAGACAAAGAAGCTTATGGATAAAAGAAGGAAGCTGAACGAAGAAGGCAAAAGGAAATCTATAGAATATGTAGAAATTAATAAAACAATAAGCAGAATGATAAAAGAAAATAAGAGAAAAGAACAAGAAATAAAAATAGAAGAAGTAATACAAAACAACAAAAATATGAAATGCTTAAGGCCGAAATTAGGTAAGTTTGAAATAAACAAAATAAAAGATGTAAATGGAATAGAAACAAACGTTAAAGATGACATCATAAATATAATCCACCATTTCTACTCAGAATTATATAAAACAAAAAAGGAACCACCAGAAGAAATTAAAAACCAACTTAAGGTCAAAATAAAAAATATCAACTCAGAGCTGCAGCCCGAAATAAGCAAATCAGAAATAAAGAAGGCATTGAAAGAAATGAAAAACAACAAATCTCCTGGAAAAGATGGAATAACTGCAAAGATGCTGAAATATGGCGGAAAGTGGTAATTAATACTCTACATTCCCTTTTTAACAAGATATTAAAAGAAAAAAGGATCCCAAACAACTGGAAGGAATCAGTAACCATTATCCTACACAAGAAAGGGGATAAAGCAGATATAAAAAACTACCGTCCTATAACACTCCTCAATGGAATGTATAAACTCCTAACAAAAATTTTAACCAATAGATTGACGACAAAATTCGATGGATACCAGTCGAAAGAACAAGCTGGTTTTAAAAAGGGATTCAGCACAAGTGACCATTTACTAAGTATGAAAATACTTATAGAACGAGCAAATGAATACCACATTCTTCTATATATGGCATTCATAGATTTCGAAAAGGCTTTCGACAGTGTCGAACATTGGGCGGTGAAAAGTTCTTTGATTAACAGCCGAATTGACCACAGATATACGGAACTAATAACCAATATATATAAGGAAACCAAAACAACAATTAAAGTAAGTATATGAAGGAACAAAATCATTACAAATAAGTAGAGGCGTGAGACAGGGTGATACAATATCACCGAAACTTTTCAATCAGGCTCTTGAAGATACTTTTAAAAGATTAGAATGGGAAAACAAAGGTATAAAAATTTGTGGACAACGCTTGAACCATCTAAGGTACGCTGATGACATCGTATTGATAACCGATAAAAAAGAAGAATTATTTGAAATTATGAAAGAACTGGACGTAGAAGCTGGAAAGATAGGCCTTAATATGAATTACAGCAAGACCAAAACTATAACAAATACAGATGAAGACATCACAATGAGAATCGGACAAGATGAAATAGAACAAGTTAAGGATTATATATATCTTGGTCAAACTATAAAACTTAACAAAGAGAATCAAACAGCATAGATCAAGAGACGAGTTAGACTGGCATGGGCGACATTTGGCAAACTAAGCTACATTCTTAAAAACAAAAGATATCCACAGCATCTTAAGACCAAAGTATATAATCAATGCGTACTCCCTGTTCTTACTTATGGTTCCCAAACGTGGACATCTACAAAAGCAAACATGGACAAAATCATAAAAACCCAAAGAGCAATGGAAAGACAAATGTTGCACATAAGACTAATGGATAAGAAGAGAAACGAGTGGATAAGAGAGAAAACAAAAGTGAGAGATGTTAGACAAGAAGATGCAAAATTGAAATGGAGATTTGCCGGACACAATATAAGACAAAAAGAAGACCGATGGAACAAAATTCTTATAAGTTGGAGACCGTGGGAATATAAACGAAGCAGAGGAAGGCCCCAAATGAGATGGGCAGATGATATCAAGAAGCACGTGGGCTCTAGATGGATGACTGTAGCGACAGACAAAGAAGAATGGAAAAGGATTGGGGAGGCCTATGTCCAAAGATGGACCGAAGAAGGCTAATTAGATAGATAGAAGCTTAGAAAGGCATTCTAAGTCAAGAAAATCTTTATATTTGAGTTCCTGTACAACAAACGGTTTCTTTTTTTTATGATGTTTTTCTAGTAGTGCGAAATATTGTTAGCCAATCATGCGTTGTATACACAGAAACATACTTCTGGGCTCGTTCAATGGCACTGTGCATACTGTCTACTTCCATGTAGCTGTGTCCACTTTCCAAAAACTTTGGCTCTATAATCATCAAGTTGGGATTTTTTTGAACCAAATAGAGTAACAAAGCGCTAACATTTTGGTTCCTCCACATTTGGGATCCACTGAAAGTGTAGGAAAACACTGATAATGCATTTATACTATTGGGAAGCTGATTAATATAAGTAAAGAGGTAGGTGCCAATTTCTAAGCTACCCCTTTTCCATGAAGCTCTATTGAGCTATAACAAAACGCATTCATTGGCGGTGCTAGTGACTGTCAAATTTATAAGTGCAAATTTTTCGACTGTAGTACATTGGACTCACGTCGCTACTCGGTATTTGAAGCACACATTGCAAGTCAAATGTAGCACATACGAAATTGGCCTCTTTCATAGCTCTAGCTTTGTCCCTTGCTTTTGCTGTGTTGAAATCCTCTTTTCGAGCTACGTGTTCTTGATATTGCGTCTGTGAATGCTTTTTCTTTTCTTTATCATTAGTCTTGTATTGTGTGCAGAGCTGGTATTGATATCTTTTTGGAGTGAAGAAAGAATAGTAATTATTACAAAAAATGTATCTATAAGTGATTGAAGATACACCTGAGGTAACATCATGTTCACATAATTGTTTATACATTAAGTAGATTTTATTCATACCCAATTTACAATCTAGATTATTTCGTTTGGTAGAACTTCTCGTATAGTAGAACTCCAATATAGAAAAACTTTCAATATGTTGCTTTACCCTTTAGATATCATCAAAATAAACTGTAAAAACAAGATAATCGTACCTATCTGTTTTATACGCATGGTCATTCTATAAATCTACTATACTTTAACATCAAAAATAAGTTAAATGTCACCTAACCAGTTTTTCAAGAAGAATTAATTTTCTTTTTGCATATGAAATTAGTATCTACTTTTCGTTAAATGTACACTTAACTTGTTTCAGTTGTACAGTTTTGACCAAAATGAATAATTGCCAAAACAAGCCTATATAATTCTCCTCTTTTCCATTGTCCGACACTTATCTGTTTTACGCAGTACATTTATATACGAATTTTGATTACGAAAATGCACTTAACTTAAACATGGTAAAAAATGCACTTATCTGGTTTTGGCAGTAAACCGACGATATGAAGTTGATAATTCTGTTTAACGGTTTTGTACTTTGATGCTCACTAGATTTCTGGAGATCCAAATCCAAATTGATCATTAAATGATTGTAGGTACCTACATTTACACAAATTTTTTTAATGACCGAAAACTCTTGTTACTACATAAAAATCCCTGGTTTATTTTTAAAAATCAACAAAGAATACAAATTATGATATAAGAATATAGGATGCAAATCATGTACAGGCTACAACATGGAAGAAGAAGATAGTTAAATAAAATCAATAAATACATATAGGTAACATTGGGTAAAACCATATTGATAGAATTATCACTAAGATTTACAAACAATTACCTACATATTTGATATTTAAAAATACATTTAGCGATTTAATAGTAATGAGGCTTTAAATGAAATTTAAACTGAATGTCATATTTACTGATTGATTTAATGATTCTGCTAAAAATTACCACAATATTTTAAATCACTTTGAAATACTAATAAAAAAGATGAAAGTACTATTGCATATAATAATAATAGGCAATTAAACAAAATAGAAATAAAACTCTTTTCTCGTAATTAAAAAAATTAAAAAAGTGAAGTGATTGGAATGTGCCCGTTCAAAAAACACAGTGGTAAACAGGAATAGCCAACATACTTCACATATTTCCGGTTCTGGTATTTTTGGTCCGTTTGTTTTGACTGCACCTTATAAAACTAGGTCATGTGAATTGCACGGGAATAAAATCAACGAATATACTCACCGTTTTAGGTCTTGGTGACACAACAGGTTGTTGAATTAAGGAATAATAAGATAGAATTCCAATAGCAATTATTACGCACACTCAAGTATATCGATTATTCAAATTTTGACAAATTTGCCGCCACAAAACAAATGCAACGAAAGTTCAATGGCGCCTTGCGCGCAATCGCATTACGTCTTGTCAGTCTTGACAGACATTACCCGCAGATGCTGGTCACACATTTGTTTGTTGTCAGAAATATATCAGTTTATTAGACGATTCAATTTGATATCAGTCAAAATCAGACATACCATTGTTGTCTGAATGTGATACAAGGAAAATCACTCGAATGCGATCATCGCAACAAAAGAAAAACGCGTTCTTCGGTTACGTCACTAGGCCATTTTGTATTTGGTGAAATCTTTGTTCGTGAACAGAGAAAAGTTGTAAGGTTTTTCGTAAACCTCGTGTTCTTTTTAGAGTGTTATTAAAAAATTATCAAAATTCCGGTGCCCACGAGAAACAGGGATCCCGGCCACTACGGTAGCGGTGATATGAACAACAAGAGGAAAAATCGAGGGGGCCCTGTCAGGTCAGTATAATATTCAAAACAAAAACAATAGAAAGTACACTACTTGTTAGGCGGCATATTCATTGTTTCAATGATTTATAATTTAATTAGTGATACCTAAGTGATGACAGGAAGTATCTACACTTACAACTCCCTTAATTTGCTCTACTTTTCATATATCTAGTCAATACTTTACACATCCTATATTATTCACGTGGATTATATGGAATACCTTCATTTTTATTATATTTTTAGTAGTCAACTTGATTACTACTCTATGATTACAACCAATCATATTAGGTTTTGCTAATTTGTTTAATAGGGGAGAGTATGATGTACATTGATATAATCATTATTTTAAATTGCCTTCCTTATAAAACTGCAATAATTCAATATTAATATTGCAGTGGTTAATGATGTCTCATCCAAAATATATAGAGGATTTTAATTATCAGCTTTTTATTGTAATTTAGTATTGTACTGATTTTATAAAAAAAATATTGGATTTATAAGAATTTATATCTTATTTTGTTTGTAATATATTCATGGCCAGTAAATGTTGCAAAATTATGGTAGACTGTAGTTGTATTTAACTCTATGAAGGGAATTATTATTCTTTAATTTATTCCTTGTGGTTGCTTTATTTGTCATTTTTGAGTTGATCTGTTTTCAGTGCTATTAATTGTTGGGTTTAATCATATTTGTAAGTTGGCTTACCTCATGTTACCTCTTCTTCTGTTTGTAGATAGCAAAGGAACAGCTAGTAATTGTTTTTAATTTAGTATAGATAATATTATTAATGATATCTTCCATATCTGTTTTTTTTTATTTAAGAATTAATTTTTTTAATCTAACCATTTCTCAGGTAAAACTATCAGTATGAAGAATCTGTGGATATTGTTAGGTATGATGGTAATCAAATGCTCCTAATTTAAGTTAAAATTAAATATAAAAACAAAATGTATAGAAGTTAGCAAGAAGTATAATCCGAATCTCCCTCATGACAGAATCACATTATGCAACTTTTAGTACCTGAATAATCTAGTAATCTTATATTCAGAATTGCATATAATCCAGAAAGGAAGAAATGCATGTACAATAAGCTAATTGGCTGCAGTATGACTAGTTTATAACAGAAAGCTTCTGGAAAAAAGCAGACAAGGCATTGCTTTTTAATGTTAGAAATAATATTAACAAGAAGCTATTTGAAATTTAATCTCTGATCCTAACCCTTTAACTTTGTTATTTATTTTTATATCTACTTGCCCATTACCCTGTACACCTATACTTAGCCATAATAGTAATCTGTTACTACTCCTACAGGTGTAATGAAAATAATGAATGTGTTCACTGAGGTTACATGTTAGTGACAAGGCTTATCCTTGAAAATCCTAACGGTAAAACTCACTGAGATATCTTTTTCAAAAATATCTTTCTTTACGAAAACAAATCCATTCAAGAAGAATATTTTAAATGTTATCTTGTACTAGATTTTTTCTTTTTACCTACTTACAACCCCCTGTTGTGAAAAGTCTTGGGTCTATACAATAAAGCGAGCGGGAGTTTTCTATTCAGTGCGGTTATGGGGTAATTAGAATAATAGGAGTATACCAGAGTAATATTATTTATTGAATAATTAATTCACAACTTAGCAAGGGTACATACAGGTAACAAATAATCATCCTGTAAATCATTCATAACAATCAAATCGAAGACAAACTTTTATAAAATTTTATTACAAAATTATGTAAAACAAGATATTTTGAGGTCACAGTATTGGTTTTTTTATGTCATATTTTCTTTTGTTTTTTTTTTGTTACTTTTTTTTACTGACAAATTGGTTTTTAACATATATTACAGTTTGATAATAAATATTCTGAAATGGAAAATGTTGACACTCAATAATCCAGGTCACTGACAACTTTTTTAGTTATTGTAGACCTATAGGAAAAACAACTACTTGTTTCCTGCCTTGAATTTGGAGCAATTTACGGCAAAAAACGCAATTTTTTTCTATGATTATTAATAATACTAGTGTTAAAAAAAATAGATTTTTGGAAGAAAATATTTTTTCACGAATTGTTTAAACAAACTAGACTATTTATTAATTAATTAATATATAAACAAATTACATATTTGTAATGTATGTAGAAATTACATACAAATTAAAAAAGAATGATCAAAATCCATTGAGTAGATCCGGAGACCTAGAAAATTTTATTAGTTTGATATTGTTCGGGTTCTATTTTGCTCTAAGGCATTCACCTCATTCCAAGACTTTCCTTAGCCTATTATCTCGTCATTTAGTCCATACTTGTTTTAATTTCAATTGGGTTATTAATAGGTTTATTGTTTTTGTCAATTAATCAGTTAGGTGTATTTGTTCATTATTTTCCAGATAAATCTTTCACTTTTTTATGTAAATTATAATGAGCATGCTTTTTCTGCAATTCTTCCACTTCAATGCATGTTTCCATCATCCACTTTTCCTTAGTTTTTTTTTTATTTTGTTCCTTATTAGTTTATGTTTTTCTCTGTACTTATTTGGATTTTTGTTTCTATAGTTTCTTCTTTGTTCCATGATTTCCATATTCCTTGATTCATCCAGTGTTTTCGGCTTTCTGTTTTCTTTTGTAGAGTTTCTTTCTGTGTTTTTATAACATTCTCAGTATTTTTCGTTTCTGGTGTTAATTTCTTCATTTCTTCTAACAAAGATCAGTTTTGCATATTCCTTTTTAACCAGTAAAAAAAGTTCACCAGACACACCAAAAAATTCCAATTTATGCAATAAAAGGCAATGATTTACCCTGCTGAATGCTTTAGATGTGTATATAGACAGGAATAAATGGAATCCACTTAAGAACTGTTTTCCAATGCATTTATGATGTAATCTGTGTAAACTAGTAGGTTAGTGGTAGTTAAACAACCAAGCAGGAAACCATGCTGAGCAGTATGAAGCTGATTCTTTAAATTAACTACCAAAAATCAGTGTCTGAAGCCTAGAAAATTTTAGGAGTATTGAAATCAAACTGCCAAGATAAAAGTTGACAACCAGAACACCAGTGGTATTTAAGTAATGGAATGCCATGGTTATTGAAAATATAATTAAGGGTGATAAAAATACGTTATGATATGATCAAATATAGACCAAACAAAAGAAATCAAATACTTATTAAAATAGCATGTACCTGCATATCAATAAATTTGAACCCTTGAATATCATGGATTCAAAGAATGGGAATTTCAAATATGAAATAATAGGAAATGAAGCAGAAGTAATAGTAGGAACAGCATCCTTCACCATTTTCAGGAATTCCATGGGTATCTGTTCTACTTCTCCTGATGCATTATTTTTTTTGGGGGTTTAGTTCTTATAATTGCTTCTTAAAGAAAATATTTCTCACTCAAGATGGTTTGTCATTTGACTCCCTGTAGTCTCTTGGAATGGTTCTTAACCATGTTTGAAACAAAACTAAACAAAAATAAGCACAGAGTACATTGGAAAGGAACAGATAGTAAAAAGAGAAAAATCAATGAAGCTGCCCTCATCTTAATTACGAAAAATGCGAACAAATTAACAGAATCTAGTTACGCCTTCTGAAAGAAGAATATGTCAACATTAATGGGTTGATGGAAGATCATAGGCATACATAAATTCCAATTAATTATGTAAGCACACTTAAATTAGAATTTTATATCAACCTTGGAATTTTCAATTCAAAAAACATGTTTACCTAGGTTAAGTAAATGAAAAATATTTAAGTTAAGGAAAAATATTTGGAAAGCGAGGTCCAGGAAGAAGAAGAACATCTTGGTTAAAGAACCTCAGAATCTGGTTCAATACAACATCTGTGCAGCTTTTCCGTGCTGCTGCAGATAAGATAAAGATTGCCATGATGATCGCCAACATTTGTAACGGATAGGCACATCAAGAAGAAGAAGTAAATGAATGGTCAAATTGGCTGCCACAAAGTGCCAAGGATAAATATTTATATAGGTTAACAATTTCTTATTCTTAATTTATATTTTTTTGAAAATGATTTCCGGCTTGGAATTTGAAACATCACAAACAAATTTTCATTACAATGAATTCTGTAATAGAAAGTCTATGTACAGGCATATGCTAGTTGGTACTGTAATTTTGAGTACTTAAATTATGCTTTATGATGTTTAGCTCAAATATATTGTTATTATTGAACACAAGTACTAGACACTTATACCTGGTACAGTCATTTCCCCTAATTCTTTAAATGTTCCCTTACATGAATGTCTAAAATTCAAACCAAGCAGTGTCCTAACTATTTTTTTCTGTAGAATAAATACTTTGGTACTTAGGAGGAACCAAAACTCAGCTTTGGTACTTCTTCCTCAGAAAATTATACCAAACTTTGCAAAATAGACAGCTCATTTTGAGATGACTTCTAAATATGATGATATTACTCTAAAAGAGTAACAAACTGATGTTAACTAAATTCTGGTTGATATGTATACCCAGAAATTTGGTGGTATCTTCTAAAACACTACCTCTTCCTGTATTTGAACATTCTTTGATATAAGTACTGTTATTCATCTTAAGGCCGTATAACACTATGCACTTTCTTGTATCATTTCTTATATTGTTTCTGATATAGAAAGTTATTTATGTTTTCTTGTACGTAAATTTGTGCTCTGTATGACACTATGCAAGTTCTTTTACCGGAAATTGTATGTGATTCAGCACATGATTGGTCGAAATTTTGACACCTATAAAAATAGAACTGCAGTACCTGAGAACCCCAAGCCAGATGCTACTGATTAATTTTTAAAATACTGTGGTGCAAAAATGAAAGAAATAAAATGTCCCAATATTAAAACTAAATTGGAAACCACAATTTTTGAAGCTATTCAACAGGCTGTAATGGAAGACAGAAATAATAAATAATTTGGTTGTAATAATTTATTTGTTTTTTTACAAATTATGTGTTTGAATGGCATGCTCTTGAAATTCTACTCTCTTATTTGGAGATATAAAATAATCTTTAAATTCATCACGCATTTTTAGAGCGGTTATGTATTGTTTTTAGTAATACATCTCCTACTTTCAGTAGTTCTGATGCCATTTGATCCAATCCCTGTTATTTACTGTTTTTCAATTTGGCCACTGCTGTTCTAATCTTGGTTATTGTTGGTGTGCACTTTTCTCTGGTGTCTGCTTGGTCTAATTGTATATCAAAGTTCTCCTCCAGTCACCATTATGACAGAAGTTTTTTTTGGCACAAATTGGCGCATTTCTTGTACAAGAAACTGCAGCGGACACAAATTCTTGTATCGCTTCTGATATATGAAACTATATGCTTGTATGACACTATCCATTTTTTGGTTATATCAGAAATGATACAAGAAAATGCATATAGGCTATTCCACGAATATATGACTGTTTTGGTTTACTGCGACAACGAATATTTTACTGTGCAAGTAGAAGTACGAAGGTCAATTGGTCTAATCATTATTCCAATAAAAAGGGTCTACTAGTATGACATCTAAACTAAAATTATTTCAGTTAAAATCTACAAATAAATACAATGACGTCTATGAAGCCAAATGTGTTCATCAGACATTTGGGTAAGCTTTCCGTGAAATGTAAACACCAAAGAGGCGTGCCGGATTTCTTTGATATAACACATTTTATTACTTTATTAGGTATTACAACTGTAATAAAAAGAAATATACTATTTTTAATATAAATGAAAAGAAATTGGCAGAACGATGGTTCACAAACCCGAAAAAGGATCTAATATTTCACTTTGTTAGTTTTAAATATTTGTTTGCTTTGAGTTTATGTACTCTTAAAAGTTCCGAAAGTAACGGGTATAACATGCCGGCTATTGATAGTTAAAGTACCGAGTCATTACAAATATTAAAAAGTAACGAAAATTTATATACAGTTTCATATATCGCCGACTGATTATGGCTGTGAATCTGATTGTTGATGATAGTTTTAGAAGATTAAGAGAATAAGTGAATAAGTTAATTTTTTTTGTTTTTTTAATATTAATTGAATATTAGACTAAAAAATTTACACTATATTTGATCAATTAAGTATTGTTCATTTCATTTAAATCACATAATTCAAAAACCAACTTGTTTACAATGAAATAATTGAAATGAAAAAATAAACTCCATGATAGTAATTATATACTTCAAAATCTGAATTACAACTGTTTTATAAACTATTAACTTTATATTTATATCATGACTTCATATTTAAATCTAAGGTTTATATCTGTCGTAACAGTATTTTAAAAATGGGGAGAATTTACTATTGTACAATTCAGTACATTGAAAATGCAAATTTAAAAATTGCTTAAAGCAAATTTAAAACAGCCGTATATTCGTGGAACGGAGTATAGTGTCGTACTGTCTTTAGTTCCAATAATCATATAATTTGTTTTCCCTTGATTTATTTTCAATATGTTCTTGTTGAACCACATTTAAACCTCCTGAAAAGTTATTGTTTGCAATATCCAGATGTTCAAAGACGATCCTAAGATCAATATACTAATGTCATCAGCAAAGTTTACAATATGAATGTTGTCTTTATGTGATGTGATCTATACCAACTTCTCAAAGGCATTCGATCATGTTAACATTAAGATCCTTATAAAAAAACTAGAGGCACTATAAGAATTCATGGATCCCTGCTTGAGTGGTTGGAGAGCTACCTGACAGAATAACAGTGTTATTTTGTTGTATGCTGATGATTTGAAAATTTTTAGAATTATTAAGGATGTTAGAGACTGTGTAAAAATGCAAAAAGATTAAACAATTTCTCACAATGGTGTACAAATAATGACCTTTCACTTAATATCAATAAATGTAAAATAATGCGCTTTTTTAGAAACTCACAACCTATCTGTTTTAATTACTCTCTAAATAATATATTTCTGGAACCAACAAACACTTCAAAGATTTAGGAGTATTTTTTGATCCCACTTATGTTTCAAAAATCACTATAATTTTATTTGTAATAAAGCTTTTAAATTACTTGGATTTTTGAAAAGAACCTTGTCAGAATTCAATAAACTAGATTGTTTTAAAAGTGGTCTCCTTTATATAAATGTCATATTGAAAGCATTGAGAAAGTTCAGAAAAAATTTTTACGCTTTGTAGGCTATAAATTAGGGATTTATTCAGAAGATATAGTGTATTGTGACATTTTAAAATTACTTGATATATACCAACATTAGAAAATCTTCGTTTAATGTTTGGTTTTTCTTTTCAAGATTGTAAACGGAATGATAGATTTGCCTCAAATTTTGCAGAGAATAGGTCTTAGGGTTCCTCAAAGGTGCACAAGATCTAAGGATGTTTTTCACTTAGAATTCCAACAAACAAACTATTGTCTAAATATATAAATACTCTTTAGGAACTTTGAGCTCAATAGTACAGTAAATACCAGGTTATATAATTATAAAATTCCAATACACAGGTTAAGTATAACAGAAAAAAAACGCTCTTTATTGCTGCATCAAATTTTTTAATAAACTGTCTGATCGATTAAAAGGGAGGAAAGATTAAGTTTGTATAAACATCAAATATTTAAATTACTGGTAGCTCTTGAGCCATATTCTGTGGAGGACTATTTGTATATGTAACGGTTAGGAATAAGTAAATAATATTTTCGTTTGTGACACTGTTTTTTTTTAAATAATTTTATGTTCACGGAATGTATATTATTTTCTAAAAATAAAGATATTGTTATGTTATACCTATAAGACGAATGTGTCAATCTGGAAATGGTTTAGATGTAGACTTTTTTTATAGCTCTCTGAATAGTTTTCGGAAAAAGCTGAAAAAACCTTTTTAAAATACAATGTAGGCTGTCACTGGAACTGTCATTTAGGTATTTATTCTATTTATTTGTCTTGTGTAAACTGTATGTAATTATTATTGAATTCTAAAACTGTTAATATGATATGATTTATTTAATGATTGTAATTATTGTAATTGGTATAACTGTAAATAAACTATTTATTTATTTATTTACTTATTTTTTACAATGTTTATTGCTGGGTCACTAATATTAAAAACAAATATCTAAAGGCCTATAATCTCCTTGTGAGATTGTATCCAATGATAAGCCAGTCCGCTAATACCATATATTTCCAATTACTCCAGTAAAGTTGAGTGGTCTAAACTATCAAAAGCCTTTGACAAATTTAAAAAGTTTCCCAGGGAAAGATATGTATTTTCATAAACAGCAACAGACTTGTCCATAAAATTGTAAACAACACTCTCAATTGATTTTCCTTTTAAATAGCTACGCTGTGCTTGACTCAAATTTTTGGCAATAGAAAAGGCTTAAAAGCCTACCACATATCGCTGATTTAAATAATTTGGAGAAATAAACTAGATTGATAGGATAATAATTTTTGATCATGAGTTCAGGATCACCCTTCTTAAACAGAGGTTTAACAAATGACTCATTGGTGTTGCTAGCTCAAAGGTACACTATTTTTTAAGCTATTTGATATTTAATACTATCCTGTGCTAGGTTTATCCTTCAACTTTTGTATTAAAATAATTATTTAATTTTTTGTTGTAGAAACAGTGTTGGTATTTAGTGTTATGTTGTGTTTAAACTTTATAGTTGGTATATCACCAAACAATTTTGAGGCTACTTCAGAAATGAATTTATTATAATGTTTACTTACATTTGCAAGGTCTCCAGTGATTTTTAAGCTATTTGCTGTTTTATTAACACCTTTAATTTCCCTGTGTCCGTAGTTAGTTTGACTATATGTTATAAACATTTGGATATATTTTCATTGCTTTTAATTTGATACATATACTGCAACTTCCATGACTACTAACATCTTGTTATAATTTCGTTTTGTTGCTGATACTCTTCCAGTTCTATACTGTCATAATATGTTACCTGTCTCCTATTAGATATCCTTTTTTTTTTTTCTTGAAATCAATAGTTGAAGATATCAACTAGTATTTGCATAAACATTTCCCATTGTTTATTAACATTTTCAGGTGAATCAAATATTTGTTCCCACCAGTGTTCTCCAAACAGAGACCTAAACTGTTCCTTATTCACTTGATTAATAACCCTTCTTTTCATAGTACTCGCAACTTACATTGTGGTTGTGGCTATATAAAATATATCAGTATTTTGAAACAGGATTTAGAGGTTGTGATGAGCAATTATTTCTTCCTGGCATTTCATCTACTAAAACCATTCATTGATTATATTGAATCTTTTGTCAGGGAGTTAACACACTTAATCAAGAAATTAAGATATAAGAAAAAGGTTATACCGTGAGTTAGACAGTGTTTCACTATTGACTGTGGGGCTAGTTGGTGAGCCATTATAATGCATTAGTCATTCCAGTCATCATCCAGCCATCCGAGAAAGCAGCTTTTAAGAATAGATTGGTGGGGTGGCAATGGGAAGTATGTTTATCCTCATAATTGTAAACTTTTTCAGTGAAAAATTCAAAACAGCACTACAATTAGCAGATAAAAACTTTTTTGTTTATTCTCTTATGTGGTTAGTATGTTTGTGATTTAGTGCTATAACAAAGATGAATCAAAAAATTTCTTAACAGTTTTAGATGGTTTAATCAACAAAACCCAACAGAAAAATTATACACAGAGTATATCGAAAACCAATGCATTGGAATAGTTATTTAAATGCAATAACGTAAATCACTAATATTATAGAAAAGTAAATCTGAATATTTGCGGAACAAAGTAAAACATCTGGAAAAAGCACAATAATCGAATAAAAAAAAGATCCTTGGGATTCAACAAGATGATACAACAAACTTTAAGATTGGATATAGATCAAAGAGAAGTGTCAGCTCCAAAATGTGTTACCAATAAGAATAGTTCACTGTATATTGGAACAACAAAATGATTTAGTAAACACAAGGTGAACTAATGCTTTCAGATAAGTAGCGGAAGACAGCCGCGACCTTTACTGTGCCGCATTTGGTACTGTCCGCCGTAGTCGCAGATGAAACTCCAGATTACAATATAAAAACCTAGAAAAAACTGTATGGATAAATTGTAAAATTAATAGGATGGTTAATGCAAATGCTATTGCTGTATAATTTATCCACAAAGCTACTAGTCACTATTTTGTTTTTATCTTCTTAAGATGCATATCCACTATGGATGTTAGGGAGTCACATGATTTTTTTCACTTCATTTGCTCCTACTCCAAATAGTCCACTGGTAGGTAGTGCCACTGGATTAGTAAAACCTCTTCCAAATATTATAGAGCCAGGAAATTCTTCGCTTGCCAGACCTCTTCTCCCTTGTACTTTTCCTGACAGTATTAGCGGTATGTGGTCCAGATATTCTAATTAATACCCCTTCTGAGTTGATATTAAAAGGAGGGGGTGATAAGATGCACCAATTTCTTATACCTCTCCCATCACAGCTTCTTCGGCTCACTTGGTTGTCTACCCCAATATTAGCTGTTTGGTCATAGTACAGGTTGCTGAGTATTCTAAGATCTCTGTTATCAATGTCAGTGCTCCTTAATATAAATAATAATTTAATTTAATGATTATTTATTAAAAACAATTTAAGTAATTATTAATATAATAAAATAAATAATTGTAAATATACATCATTTTTCAGTTGGCAGCTGATGGAGACATATTCAGCAAGTTAAGTAGCTGTTATTGACTTTATTCCAGTTTTAATTAGTATTCAGTAGATAACATGTCGTATCCTAAGTTAGTTTCTAACATGTATAATGTAGTGCATTCCAGTAGTTTTTAAAAATACATAATTCAGAATACTACCTGTATTGACAGAAGATATTTGTTAAAAAAAGTATATTGAAGAAACTAATTTAAAAAAATTAAAACAAGTTAATTTATTTGTAATTTTACTCGGAACCAAATGAAAATGCTAAGAAAAAGAACTGAACAATAATATCTGCAGTTTTCCTTATCAAAAATGTTTCTTTAATAAAAAAAAATAAAATATAGTGGAATGTGGTGGTTTCCAAGGATTGTGTGAATATAGTGATAGTGTTCAATTTTGGTTTGTGCACAGTCTACAGAGAATTTTATCCCTTACAAGTTTTCCAGAAATTAATGGCACACTATCTTAATTAAACTGTTAATATATTTTATAGAGTATGTTGCAATTTAACAATTAAAAGCATAGTGATTTCCTTTAATGTTTTCCAGTCAAAACAATAATCTTTTGTGTACTGGATTGACGTTTTTATTCCGAATTGTTTAAGTTCGCCAACGTCATTCTGTTAAAGCTTTTGTAAATTTTACAGTTAGAAGTCAGTACTTAAAACCATGATGAAGGTCCAATGAATGGCGCAGATATTTTTCCCGTTCAATATTGGAATTTATTTATTTATTAGAGTTCTTCAGTTTTTTTAACTTAAATTGAGAAAAATATTTCACTAGAACAGCCAGAAATCAAAGGGAGCAAAATATTTTCGAATAATGTAGAGATTGCAATAATTCATATTTTCATTTTCTGATTTTCGCGGTTTTTTTAACTATGTGAGAAGGTGCAGTGTCTTTTCTTACTTTTTTTACATCCAACTAAACAAAAATGTTACGATAATAGTCTGAATGAATTTATTCATTCCTTTTTCCTCCCAAAAAAACTCATGCTAATACTTTCTAGTCAACTACTGGACTTTTACTAACTGTGTAGCTGAAGTATCGAGTTCACAGTTCTTCTCTTTTTTAATTTAGGTTCATGGTGGCAGATACAAGCCTTAACCATACTAATGAATCCATTCATAATAGTATATTACTTATGACACAAGTCTATAAATTACTTTTATCGCAACGGGTTTAAGGGTACGACGCCAAACGAATTGTTGTTGGTGCTTTAAATGCACTCATACACGGGTACCATACGCTATATTTTAGTACACATGCATTAAAAGTTAATTAGACTTGAAATTGTCAAATATTAAAAAGTTTTGATTATTTTAAATGATAATTTTACATTATTTGAAGCATTTGAAAATGAATATTTTTCCAGGTTTCGTTAGTTAACAATATAATTTGTTGATATAGTAACTCGTTTCCTTGTCACTTGTATTTTTTGATTAAATCCCTTTTTCTTTTCTTTTGTTTGAGTTATAGTAAAAAGGTGATCGAAAGTAGATTGCTTGTTCTGCTTCCATGTCTCTATATTCTGCTTCAATTTTTTTTTTCAAAAGTTTACCATTTATTCTGCTAATCATACTTGATGTTACAATTCCTTGATATTTCTGACAATATTATTTGCTTCCCTTTTCATGAATGATTGATATATGTGGCGATTTCCATTCTTTCGGAAGTTTGTTTACATGAAGACAGTTTTGGAAGTCTTGATAGATGTTGGTAAAGTATGTTTGTTCCATTTTTAATCAATTCTGCTGGAATGTTTCCTGGGCCTGGTGCTGTGCACGTTTTTTAATTTGTTACATATATTTTGAATTTCTTAGACTTTTATTCACATAGGCGAAGAAGATTTTTGGATAAAATAATTGGTGTCCGTTTCTTGGTAATCTGGTCTTTCCTCAGTAAGTGTATCTTACTTATCTTAAGTAATTTTTCCATTTTATATTGTGTCATTGATGTCATTATATATTTTTTTTTTGATCTTAAAGCATTTATTTTATTATTTTCTAACTTTTTATACTTTCGTTCTCCATTTAGTATGTATTTATTTTATTACAATTTCTTTCCCAAGATTCGTTCTTCCTAGTCATTATATTAGAAATATATCATTTTTCTAAATTTTGAATGGGATTCTTTGTATTTAAGTTGTTTTAGCATTTAAGTATTTTATGTATTTGGATTTTTTTTTAATCTATAGCCTTCTAAATTTCTTCTTCTCACCAATTTGGTTTGGTAGATTGTTTGCTGTACAAAACTAGAGATTCTTTCGCATTCTTATACAAGTCAATCATCATCAACAGCTATTCCGTCTATCATCGGATGTAAGCCTCCCTTAGGTGTGTCTATTCATTTCTTAGTTGTTTTTTGCTTCCATTCGTTACCAACCATTTGCTTCATGTCATCAGTCCATCTGTTTTGAGGTCTGCCTCTACTTCTGGTGTTTGCTCTTGGTATCCATTCAATAATTTGCTTCGTCCAATGGTTGTCTTTCATTATTTCTATGTGTCCTGTCCCGTTCCATTTTAACATGGCAATCTTTTGGATTACATCTGTAACTTTTGTTCGTCTTCTTATTTCTTCATTGGACTTGCGGTTGCTGAGCTTAATGTTGAGCATACTCCTTTCCATAGCTCCCCGAGTCACTTAGAGGTTGTGGACTATGTTGTTGTAGACAAGTCAATAAAGCAGCATCAGGATGTTTAAGGGCCCTCATTTGCTAGAATAAGGATATGAGATTTGATGGGTAAAGGGGAACGATGGGGTTATTTTCAAACGTTCCCTGAGAGCACCAAAACCCTTGTGGTGACCTGTCTTGATTGGTTACAGGATTTAAGCGTAGGTTGCTGATTCGTTTTGTTACTCTTGTGGGGGTGAAATTATACACTTACACTTTACTTCTTGGATTTATTTTACTTGCAAACTATTTTACATATATACACCTTGCACTTTGCAACACTAAACTAACTTAATATAACTTGTAATATATATATACGGGTGAGAGAGAGAGAGAGAGAACGAGGAGAGAGAATAACTTATTTAGCGACTTCTTAACTTGAACTACTTAATACGACTGTCCTTATATGCCTGTATGCAATATGTGGCCAGCTTGGGTAAATGACAAAGGGTCAGCGGGTGTAAGAGGGGCGTCAAATGCACTGAAGATTTTTGGTTCTTTTAACTAATAAGGGCTAACATGTGTTATTCAGGAACAGAGGCGGCGTTAGGTTAAATTAAAACAGTTAACGAATTAGTTGGTTTTCCAACATACTCCCGGGCCTTGAAGCATTGCTTCAAATAATAAAATAGTTAGCGACATAACAAGAGAAAACAACAAGAGACAACAACAAGAGCAAAGTTACTAAATTAACAGAAGATGAATTCTACTGTAAACCTAATTCTAGAGAACACTTAACACTAAACTATCAACTAAACATAGGATGCATGGGTGAGTAAACTTATTCCCTAAAAAATATTACACTTAGTAGCTAATCAACACTTTACAATACAATATAACATTTACCTAATATTTACACAGAATACTCTTCTGGCAATGGACACAATTTTGTGATGGGACGTGTGAAAGTTCCATCCTTTGTTTTGATCTTAACAACCCGCACCTTGCCATTACTGCCATGGTAGACCTCAATCACTCTGGCAAGCGGCCAATATAAGGGAGGTGTATTATCTTCCTTCAACAAGACAAGATCATTTTCTTTCATATTTTTGTTTGAGGTGAGCCACTTGGGACGGTTTTGCAACCTATTCAAGTAATCTGTGCTCCATCTTTTCCAGAAAAGTTGTTGGATTTTTTTGCAATTCTCCCAGAGATTTAGTTTAGAGGAGGAAATTTCACTTACATCGGACTCTGGGAAAGAGGTGAGCGGTTTGCCTATTAAGAAGTGACCAGGGGTGAGTACAGAGAGATCCCCAGGCTGATTGGACATGGCACTGAGGGGGCGAGAATTGAGAACAGCCTCTATCTGGGCTAATACAGTGGAGAATTCTTCAAACGTGAGGTTTAGGTTGCCAACAAGCCTGTGGAGATGGTACTTCGCACTTTTTATGGCACTTTCCCAGATCCCACCATGATGTGGAGAGTGAGGAGGTATAAACTTCCATGTAATCTCAGAGGAAGCGAGAAAATCCTTTATTGACTTTTGAGTGTCTTGGTTCCGCAAGAATTGAGCAAATTCTCTCAATTGATTTTTGGAGCCAAGAAAGTTGGTTGCATTATCAGAAAATATGACAGAGGGATTGCCACGTCTACTGATAAAACGCTTGAGGGTGAGCAGAAATGATTCTGTGGTTAGATTGGAGACAAGTTCCAGATGGCATGCTCGAGTGACCATACAGATAAACACAACAATATAACATTTGGTTACAGGAGCCTTACGAAGTTTGGAAGTTTTGAGATTGTATGGTCCACCTAGATCTGTTCCAACATTTGTAAATGGTTGCGAACACACTAGACGTTCTCTTGGCAAGTCTGCCATTAGCTGAGATGCTGTTTGAGCCTTAAAACGGAAGCATATCTTACAACTGTGAACAATTCTTTTGATCTCCCGCAAAGCATCAAGAGGCCAATATTTTAGTCTAAAGTTGGAGAGTGTACATTGTGGACCAGCATGACACAATCTAATATGCTCCCTCCTTAGCATAAGTTTCACTAGCTGATTCCTAGAAGGCAAGAGAAGAGGATACTTTTGGTCAAATGGTACAGAAGCATATTTTAACCTTCCACCAACTCTCAACATTTCATGTTCATCCAGAAAGGGGTTCATGGACAAAATGGATTTGTTTGTAATTGGCCTTTTAGTTTTGAGAAGAGAAATTTCTTGTGAAAACGAGTCATCTTGTATGAGTTTGACAATTACGAGTTCAGCCGATTTGAGTTCCCTTACAGAAAGATTGTTGGAGAATTTTTCTGATGGTTTCCTGGTATTATGAGCAAATCTTAAGCAATACGCAATCACTCTTTGTAGATTTGTAAATGAAGAGAATGGTCGAATGAGTTCATCTAGGAATGAGGGAGAGACTTGAACATGATGGACAATCTGAGATTTTCTTTCCTCTGGAACGTGATTAATTTTGTTTTTTGAATTGAAAAGGGTGAGATTTAAATCAACTTGGAACAGAAAATGTGGACCATTAAACCAGAGTGTACTGTTCGGAAGTTCTAACGGTGATATACCTCGAGACAAAATATCTGCAGGATTTTCCTTGGATTTAACATACCTCCAGATAAATTCTGAGTTTTGTTGTATCGTTGCCACTCTATTGGCAACAAAGGGAGTCCAACGTGAAGGAGGTGATTTTAACCAAGCTAGAACAATCTCTGAGTCACTCCATAAATTTATGGAATCAATCTGTGGGATTCTGATTTTAAGGGTACTAACAATTCGTTGGGTGAGTTTTGAGCATATAACCGCACCCATAAGTTCGAGTCTGGGAAGGCTAACAATTTTGAGAGGCGCCACTCTGCTTTTAGAGGCGATAAGAGCACAAGAGAAAGTGTTAGAATTATAAATAACACGAATGTATACACATGCAGCATATGCTTGTATACTAGCATCTGAGAAGCCATGAATTTCGATCTTTCTAATATTTTTATTTTTGAAAAGACATCTAGGAATTTTTAGTGACTGCAAGCAAGATAGATCTTGAATGAATTTGAGCCATTCTTTTAAAATTTCAGGGCTGAGATGGTCATCCCAATCAATTTTTGCAAGCCAAATTTTTCTCATTATTAATTTTGCAATAATTACTACTGGAGCGATGAGACCTTCAGGGTCAAAAATTTGAGCTATCAGCGAAAGCACTTCTCTTTTAGTATAGGTGGTTTTTATGAGTGATTCTTGTGAGAACTGAGGTACAGAAATTGAGAATACATCTGAGTTGGCATTCCAATAGAGTCCTAATACCTTACTATTACCATTTTCTGGAGCTATAACATAATTGGAATCATGAGAACGAGAGGAGACATTTTCCAAAAATGTTTGAGAGTTAGAACACCATTTGTGTACTGATATTCCTACCTTGTTCAATAATTCTGTGATTTCAAAATATGCCTTTAAGAGATTTGTTGGGTCATCAGCACCGTACAACATGTCATCTACATAGCATGCATTGAGAATAGCATCACTTGCAAGAGGATATGATCCTTGATGAGTGCGAGCTAACTCGACTAGACATCTACAGCTAAGAAAGTTACCACAGTTAGTACCATACGTTACAGTATTCAACTGGATGCATTGCAACTCATCTTGAGGGGAGTTTCGCCAGAGAATGTTTAGGAGATACCTTTGAGTGGGGTTTATGAGGATTTGCCTGTACATGTGCCTGAGATCAGAGGTAAAAACATATAGAAATGTTCTAAAATTTATGAGAGTGTCAATTAGTTCTGGTTGAGTTTTATACCCCTTCAACATAATGTCATTGAGTGAGATACCGGAGCTTGTTTTCATGGAACAATCAAACACAACACGTAATTTGTTTGTGAGCTTTTCCTCACGAATAATACAATGGTGTGGGATGAAGTATTTGTTTTCTGACATTGGGTTTGTGAGTGTGAGAGGTACCACCTTTGCATGACCAAGAGAGAGATATTCTTGTATGAAGTTCTTATACTGGGTGTAAACTGTGCTATCTTTTACAAGTTTTCTTTCTAGATTGTAGAACCTCTGTCTTGCAGAATAAAAGGAATTGCCTAGTCTTTTAGGCTCTGCTGAAGATCGTAGTGGCAGATCTACTTGAAACCTACCTTCAGGTAATAATTTTGTGGTGGTTTTAAAGATATGTTCAGCAAGTTCATCATCCTGACTGAGCATGGGACTTTCAGGGAGTTCTTCAACTTCCCAAAACTTTTGAATAAGTGCATCGAGAGGTTCAGTGTTATGCAAAGAATTGATACAAAGAGAGACCTGAGTTGAGAAAGAAGAATTCTTGTTATTGTCCGAGACATGTGCATGATAGTTGGGAATTGACTGTGAAGGTAGTCTTCCTTGGAAAATATATCCAAGATGTGTATTTTGCAGTATAGGGCCATTTCCAAGTTTTATTATTCCATCCGTTAGCAGATCACAATATATGTCATTGCCCAATAACATATCAATTTTACCAGGTACTGAGAATGAATGATCTGCAAGATTTATATCATGAGGTATACTTAAGTGAGACCTACTTATCTTTACCTGCGGTAATTTACACGTTATAGTTGGCAGTACAGCACACGATACATTAAATCCATTTTGTGTTGTTCTAAAGGGATAGATAATGAGGTCTATCATCTTGTTGGAGGTGGAACAAGATTGAGATAAGGTGGAAATTTTAAGTAATCTATTATAAGAATGAAAACCTAACCTGTTTACTAACTCTTGGGTTATAAAACTTGTCTGGCTGCCATTGTCAAGAAGAGCACGGGCATGGACTAAATTTTTATCTTTGTCCACTAGTGTAACGAGAGCTGTGGCCAATACTACTTCATTCGTGAGTGAGAGTGCAGAGAATGACTGTGTTACACCGTGTGAATCAAAACTGTGAGAACCAGATTGAGTTTGTTGAGGATCATGATAGTGAGATGAGGTACCTGGTTGATTAGAGGGTGTATTATGTTGAAATACATGTGGATTATTAGACCTAGTAGTGTCTTTATTAGTGCTATTAGCATAAGTTTGAGCAAGAGACAATGAGGCTTGAGGATTAGACAGAGTATTTTGAGAATTGTTTCTATTAAGAGAGTGGTTATCATTTCTGATCATGTGAGCTTCAGGAGGAGATCTTTGTGTAGCAGTTGAGTGTTGTATATGATTATCTCTATGAAGGAGTGAGTGATGTCTTCCATGACAGATAGAACAAGTTGACTGCGAACCACAATTTGCAGTGAAGTGCCTTGTTCCCAAACAATTTCTACACAATTTCTTTGTGTTTACAAACTTCAGTTTTTCCTGAAGCAATGAGCCTTTGAATCCATTGCAATTATAAATTTTATGGTTTTGAGAACAAAACAAGCATCTTAAATTATTTGGTTTACTTTCAATATTAGAGAGATGTGTTACACGAGCATGACTACTAGAATTAAATTTTTGAGTCTGAGGATTAGAGCTATGCAGTTTCTCAAGGATTTCACATCTTTTCTCTAAAAATATAAAAAGCTGAGCTAATGTAGGTATTTCCTTGGAACCAAGTTCATACTCAAATGCCTTATGAGAATTAAAATCTACCTTTTCTAAGATTAATTCAATCAAGATAAGATCCCAATGCTGAACTGGAATCTGCATATTACTGAGAGACTGCATAGTTTGCTTTATATTAGTCAAAAAGCTTCGAAGTGATTGTGGAGTGCATTTAACTAGGGATGGAATTTTCAATAACCTTTTAATCAAACTACTAACTATGCGAGCTTTATTATCATACCGATCCTTTAAAGTATTTAGAGCAATATGGAAGTTAGTATCAATCACTTCCAAACTTTTAATTAATTCCAAAGGTTCACCATTAACATGCGTTTTTAAATATATTAGCCTTTGTAAATCATTCAAATCAGGATTTTCAATTACTAAAGTGCTGAAGAGTTGAATAAAAGAGTTCCAATCTGAGAATTCACCTGTGAAAACTTTCATTGTTATCTCTGGCAGTCTTATTGAATGTTTAGAGGCATGACTTTGTGAAGTATTGTAAGAATTTACATTTGTTACAATTTCATTAATATTTTTAATTTTTCTTTGAATCCCTGCCAGAGCATTAAAATACTTACATTCTACATCATCCCTATCTGAAGATTCAACATCAGCATCATCAGAACATTCGATCTGATGTTGAATTGCTTCATATTGTTGAAAATAGGTCCTCAGTTGCCTTTCCCTATTTTCAAAGTGCAAGATGTCAAGTTCTGAGTCTTTGTTAATGTTGAACCAATTGAAAATTCTAGTAATACCTGCCTTTAATACTTTTCTTTCAGTTTTTAATGTGTCCAAAGCCATTTTTAAAGAGATTGATCTACTTATTGATATGATAAAATAAAATATACAACTTTATATGTTTATAATATATATATAAACTCGTATAAACACACAATTACTACTATAATTTTATACGAATTACTATTTTAATCAGTTTTTTTTTAAATCCTTATGTGAGTTTAATTGAATATAATAAAATTAAAAATTTCTAGTGTCTAACCTTTAAATAAACCAAAACAAAACACAAAAACACACAAACTGTCAACAACTTCACACCTGTTGTGAAATCCGTCGCTCTGTTCGTGTCGTCGAGAGTGAAGAATGATAGAGAAAGAGCCGCTTACCTTGTGTGTATGAGAGAGATACCTTGTAGATTGCTCGGTTACTCGACAATCGGTGTATTCGAAACTTGAAGACGTACACTCCGTATACTAACCATGTGCTGCGTTCGGTGGTGTTGCGTGCAGATGCAGAGAGAGAAAGGGCGATGATTCCGTGATGTGGCGTTACCGGCTTTTTGATTTGAATTTTCCCGGGATTTTTTCTTTTTTCTTAAATTCACCTTCCACAAGAGATCTAGCGATGAAGGACCATAAAGGGGAACGATGGGGTTATTTTCAAACGTTCCCTGAGAGCACCAAAACCCTTGTGGTGACCTGTCTTGATTGGTTACAGGATTTAAGCGTAGGTTGCTGATTCGTTTTGTTACTCTTGTGGGGGTGAAATTATACACTTACACTTTACTTCTTGGATTTATTTTACTTGCAAACTATTTTACATATATACACCTTGCACTTTGCAACACTAAACTAACTTAATATAACTTGTAATATATATATACGGGTGAGAGAGAGAGAGAGAGAACGAGGAGAGAGAATAACTTATTTAGCGACTTCTTAACTTGAACTACTTAATACGACTGTCCTTATATGCCTGTATGCAATATGTGGCCAGCTTGGGTAAATGACAAAGGGTCAGCGGGTGTAAGAGGGGCGTCAAATGCACTGAAGATTTTTGGTTCTTTTAACTAATAAGGGCTAACATGTGTTATTCAGGAACAGAGGCGGCGTTAGGTTAAATTAAAACAGTTAACGAATTAGTTGGTTTTCCAACAATGGGTAAGTATAGATATATTATATAAATCTCCTGTAAGTTCAATACAATAATGTCATATCTGATAGAAACTAGAGCAGATACAGCAGAAACAAAAATAATACTTGAAATGTCAGTATGGGAGTCTTGAGATCAGGTCTGAGAAAACATTAAGAGACAAAATACCAAATAAAAGATCTCTGTAAAATACATAACATTGTTCTGAAGCTAATTTCTTGTGGCATTTTAAAGTTATTTCTATTTAAATGAGAAATAAGCCACAATTAAAGGTTAAAGTAATTTTATGGACGTTTCAATTTCCACTTCGGAAATCGTTCTCAAAATACAAACGTAGTAAATTCTGGCTTACATCCAATTTACTATGTTTGTATTTTGAGAACGATTTCCGAAGTGGAAATTGAAACGTCAATAAAATTACTTTAACCTTTAATTGTGGCTTATTTCCCATATAAATAGTAATAAAATACATAATATTGTACGATGGGGAAGACAGAGAACGGGGATAAAATCAGCATACTGAATGAATAGAATATTACATTTAGGCTAGCTCGAATACCAAAAGATGTAAGATAACAGGTATCAGGCGAGATGCCAGTCAATGTCACAAACACGACTACAGCATTAAGATCGTACAACAGGCCTAATATAAGAAGTTCTACAAATTTGTTTTCAATCTGAAGTTTTAACCTTTTATTGGTCCTTGATAATATTAGACTTTTTGTTTTTGTGTCTTTTTGTTATGTTCATTTTGAATTACTTAGCCTTAATATTCAACTAATGTAACATTCTTTATATTTGCTTGTTTCCTGTTTGGTATTGTTTTTTCTTCTTTATTTATTCTTATAGGATCTTCCTCTTTCGAATCCTACTTCATCTGATATTGTCATTACCTTCGTTAAGAGTTTGAAATCTATTCAAACTTCTTATTTTTCCAATATTTTTCCATCACTTTTTCCAAGTTTTTTCATCTCTGCTGTTTCTAACATCCTTTTTGTCCTCTCTGTGTCAGGTCGTGTTTCTGCCGCGAATGTCATTATTGGTATGATGACTGTTTTATAAATTCTGTCTTTCGTTTTCTTTCCGATATTTTTATTTCTCCATATTGTTTCATTGAGGCAACCTGTGTCTCTGATTGCTCTATTCAATTGATCTTCCACTTCTGTTTCGAGCTTTCCGCAGCTATATACTGTATTACCTAGGTATTTAAACTCCATTACTTGTTCTATTATCTGACCTTCTAGCTCCAATTCCCAACTTAGTAGTTCCTCTTTTTTGAGGAAGTAAACCAGTTAGATTTTCTGGCATTGTAGCAGCATACATTGTAAATCATCTTCACTTTAAGAGAGTAGTATTGTTTTAAGTTGTTTTTCTTCCATTTGGTATCCTTTTTTAGTTTTAACTTTATTTATTATTTCATCCATGGACAGGCTGAATAATAGAGGACTCATGGAATTTTCCTGTCTTATCCCATTCCCAGCTTCAATTGGGACAGTTAGTTAGTTCTTGTACTTTTACTTTTATTGTGTTGTTTTGGTAGATATTTTCGATCGTTTTAATGATTCCTAGATTCTTGCGTACAATAAGTGGATAACGCCCTTTAATTTGCCCCTATCAAATGCCTTCCTAAGGTCCAGGAAACATAGATATGTTGGTTTATTGTATTCTAATTATTTATTTTGCACTTAGAACTGAACAGATTTATTCCGCTGTAATTATATAGGCCACTTTTTTCACATGTCGTAAACAGGGGAATCATATCAATATACAGGGGAATAATCAATTTATTATTCCGCCTTTTCACGGACTGTCTTAATTTTTCAGTTTCGTTATGGCTTCTTGTAGTTTTTTTTTTTTTGAAGCATAGGAGTGAAAAAATAAAAGAAACCCAATTCAACGCAAATTGTGAGACCACACACTACGTGGAGTAGTAAACGCAATCCGCTGCGTATTTCTTAATAAAATAAGCTAAACTAAACTGAAACAAAATAAAATAATATAAAGGAAAATAAAGTCGAATCGAATGGAATAGAATTAAATGAAATCGTATCGAATGGAATCAAGTCGAATGGAATAGAATCGATGGAATCGAATTGCATCGAAGTGAATCAAATTTAATGGAATGGAATTCACTTCAAAGGAATTGAAATGCAATTAATTATAATTAAATTAATTTGATACTTTTGGTACGCTGTTATTTTCGATGTATGTACCATATTTAAAAAAATAATTCGAGCAACAAGCGAAACGAATTTATTAAAAAAAATAAATCGAACGACAATTTTTTTTTTGGTCGTAAATCTCCAATCAGTTTTGGATCTTAAAATCTTATACCATAAATTTTTACATTAAAAAATTGATCATTTAGTTTTACGACATACAGACGGTTCGTCTGTCCTTCGTGCACACAAGTTTAAATTACTGTTATGTGTAATGATATTTATTTTTAAAATCTAGGCTCAGACTGTGTATAACTTGTGACAAAATACAAGCTGTGGCTATTAGCTATGTTCACACGATCCTGAGATACATTTTGAAGCTATATATTGGATTTATATCTTGTTTAACAGTTTTTGCTACATTTTTCGTAATTACTAATCCACTCGATTGTACATTTTGGTCTATTACATTTTTAAATGTTTTCCTTAATTACAGGACCCAGAGACCTTCAAGGTCAGTGGTATCCGATGGAGTATACAACAATGCTCATTTTATGCATGCTTCTACTGGACAAATTGGTAATGTAGTTCGAATCACTACAGCTTCTGGAGTCGTATGGGAAGGTAATTTATTTATTTTTTTAATCCAGTTTCTTAATCGTGAAAAGTATTCTTCTAGTATATGTTGTCCAAAAAAAGTATTCTAATATATTTTAAGCAATTGGATGTGCCTTTTCCATATTTTTATTCATTCATATTTGTACTAATGTAATAAAAACTGCCATATGTAAACACGTTCATTACTAGTATTAACACTTCGGAGGCCACGGTTATAAAATGTACTGTATAGGTCGCGGTGTATCTCAGAGAAACATTCGTTTAAGTTTAATGTTAGATAGATAGATAGAATTTAGGTGTTTCAATAAGATTTAAAAAAAAAACTGATCGAGATCGGAAGAAACGTTTATTTTGAACATAACCTCATAAAAAAATAAGCGGATTGAAATTAATTTATTTTCAAGAGAAAATAAAGTAAATGCAGTATTAAGAACATAACAAAATAAAAACATGTAATAACTATTATTATTTTTAGTAATCTCAGGCAAAAATAACCCAAATACATAATTAGATTTAGCTAAATCAGATTGATCAGCGGAAGGATTAGTAAAACGGTTATAACAACTTAATTTGTTCTGAAGCTATTTTCTTGTGGCATTTTAAAGTAATTACTATTTAAATGGGAATAAGCCACAATTAAAGGTTAAAGTACGTTCGTTGACGTTTCAATTTTCACTTCGGAAATCGTTCTCAAAATACAAATTTTAGTGTTTGTATTTTGAGAACGATTTCCGAGGTGGAAATTGAAACCTCAATAAACGTACTTTAACCTTTAATTGTGGCTTACTTCCATTTAAATAGTAATTAGGTTATAGCAACTGTTTCAAACAATATTGCTATGCTCAAAACATAAAAATGTGGTACATTTACAATAGTATTTGGACAAACGCGTCGTCTTTTACCTTTTTCTCTTATTGTCTGTCTTAGCAACATCTGGATCTGCCCGACTAGTTGAACTTTCCTCCTTATGTTTTTGAAGCTAAAGTTGCAATGGTCTGTGAATACCTGTAGTAATATCCGATTGCCGTATTATTTGCTGTGACAAAAAGGTTTCGAATGAAGAATCTCGTCGTATTTTTGAATTCTGAGTTAGAATGTGAATGGACTGTGCGTTGATCCCAGCAACGTTCAAGACGACGTAAAATATCACCATAGGCTACTTTCTACTGTTTCTGGCTACATTATACGAACCAACCAATTGGTCTACAGTGTAACCCCTGATTTCGTCTGATTGTAATAATTAATGATCTCTGGCTTGTGCGTATCTAAATTTACTACGTCATCGAAGTGCATACCTACTAGATACTAGAATTACGTTTTTTCCATTCTTCGGCACATGCGGTACAAGAGTACACTCTTCACTAAAAGCAAAAAAGTTAGATTGTATTGGTCTGTTTGTCGTACTCTAATTCTAGGTGCTAGTTGACGTTTGTTTCTTCTGACTGTCCCTACATATGTCTGTTCTTTTTCAAATCGCTGACGAGAGTTAGATCGGTGAACCAATTATCCGCAGTGATATTTCGTCGTGACTAGATAAATCAGCTAATTCCTTGACTACATCTACTGGTTTATTGCTGACACGAAATGGACCTTCAGGCTGCAGTCCTGCATAAATTTCTATATTGCCTGTATAAAATAGCTTAAAATCTACCATTGAAAAAATTTGAATTCCATATTTGTTAGGTTTTGATGTGATATATTGCCTATACCCGCATCTGCCCCGAAAGCTTGCCAAAATCTCGTCTATAGTTACGTTTTGTCCCATAGAGTATCCTTTTTTGCAATTTTCTACAAATAGTGAAAAGATTAGTCTAACAGCTGACAACTTATCAATCTTTAGTCGATCTGGTCCAGTCGTCTTGTCATCGAATCTTATACAGTTTGCCACTTCGTCCTCCCACCTTTTCCGTGGCTTTCCGTTTGGTCTTGCGCCCTGCATTTTACTATATTGGGCCCTATTTGGCAATATTTCGGTCTCCATTCTCACTACATGACCTGCCCATCGAACTCTCTTAAATTTAACGAATTTTGAGATCAGTGTCTCTCTGAATAGTTGGTAGGTGTTCATGGCTGTACGTGGGTGTCCATACTGCGTCTGTAATAGGTCGAAATATCTTCCTTATAACTTTTCTTTCAAATACTTCCAGCTTTCTTTTGTGTTTTCTGTCATCACCCATGTCTCGCATCCATATCATTCTATTGGTCTGATAATAGTGTTATACACTCCGATAACCAGTGTTTTCAATATCCTCCTCTAATTCAACTGTGCTCTATTTCCCTCAGCTCTTGCCTGTGTTAGCTAGTTAGTCTCTTTTGTCCCTGTTTTTAATTGTAAATATATTTCTGCCGCCTCTTCCGTTCTGCGAGACATAATGCTGATGTCATCGGCATTGACGGCAATCTGTATTGACTTGTTTGTTAGGAGGTTAGTTTTTCCTATATTCAATTGTCACTTATTCAAGAGTCAGGTTGAATAATGTCGGTGCCAACCTGTCTCCTTGCTTTAACCCTTTAAATATTGAAAAGTTCTCATTGAACTCATTTTTTATTTCGACAGCTTACTAGTTTGATGTATGTTGGGAGAAAGCTATGTAATATTTGATATAACTTTTGTCTATTAATTGAGCCGTAGGCCTGTTTGAAATCTATGAATATGTTGTGGACGTCAATGTCGTATTCCCATGATTTGTTTAGAATTTGTTTCACTGTGAATAGCTGGTCAGTTGTAGATCTTTTTTCTCGAATACCGGTTTGATATTACTCACTTACTCCGTGGCGTTACAACCCTTCATGGGTTTTAGCCGATTTAACAACACACCTGCATTCGACTCTATCTTGAACAATCTTCCTCCAATCCTCCACGTCTATAGCTTTAAGGTCTCCTGCTATATTATCTCTTCATTAGAGTCGTGATCTTCCTCCAGTTGTGGCTTCTTCCCGTGCCAGCCTTGATTTCTTTCGTTAAAATGTCTTCTGAGGTGTCCTGCCCACTGGACTCTTCTGGACCTTATATCTTGAATTATGTTAGCGTCTGGATATAGTTCTTCGAGCTCTTTATTAGTTCTTATCCTATTTTGTCCTGTTATTCCATCGAGCACAGTCCTAAAAACCTTCCTTAGGATTTTCCTTTCCCAAACAGGTAGTCATATCAACGTAGTCAACACCAGAGGTAACAATAAACGAAGAAATAAATATTGAGAAGGAAGAGGTAAAGGAAGCTTTAAGGATATTAAAAAATATAAAATCACCAGCAGAAGACAGAATATCGAACAAACTCCCAAAGTACGGAGGACCAGATCTGACCAAACAACTATTAAACCTAATCTAAAAAATAATAGAAAAAAACATAATTCCTCAATAATGTAGATCAAGCATCCTAATATACCTTTCTTTAAAAAGGGAGACAAATCGGACCCAAAAAATTACGAAGTATTAATTTATTAAACACAACACTAAAATTAACAACCAAAGAAATAACAAATAAACTGAATGAAATTATAACACTAGCAGAAGAACGATGTTTTAGGTCGGGAAGATCATGCTCCGCCGCTATATTTATTATGATCGAAAATATTTACCAAAACAACACAATAAAAGTAAAAGTAGAAGAACTAACCGACCCTATTGAAGCTAGTAATGGGATAAGACAGTGAGACAGGGAGATTCCCTGAGTCCTCTATTATTCAACCTGATTATAGATGAAATAATAAAAAAAGTAAGAACTTAAAGGATACCAAATGGGAGAAAAACAACGTAAAATAATCTGCTATGCTGACGACACAATACTACTTTCTCAAAGTGAGGTGGATTTACAACGTATGCTGTATCATTTAATATAACCGCCAGAAAATTTAACATGTTAATTTCCCCAAAAAAAGATAAAATGCAAGGTTACAACAAATTCTCTAAGATGTAAATTGGAATTGGGAGGTCAGATAATAGAATAAGTGGTCTATTATCTGATAGAACCTATTAAGTTTTAATATCTAGGCATCACATTATCTAGCTACGGAAAGCTCGAACTCGAAACTGAAGTGGAAGATCAAGTGAATAGAGCAAACAGAGACGCAGGCTGCCTGAATGAAACGATATGGAGAACTAAAATATCAGGAAAGAAATGAAAGGCAGAATTAACAAAACAGTTATCAGACCAATAATGACATACGCGGCAGAAACACGACCTGGCGCAGAGAAGACAAAAAGGATGATAGAAACAACAGAGATGAAAACATTTAGAAAAATTGATGGTAAAACACTAGGGGACTATAAGCACTATATAGTAGTATTAAGCCATGTTAAGCCATTTGTTTAGATTTTTTAGTTTAGAATGTAAGTTTCATCGTTCCAAATCTTATTTATGAACATATGCATTTGTCATACTAGGTGTTCGCCACCTAATTTATATAGCTCAGATGGGACGTTGTTAAGGCCTGAGCCTTGTTATTCTTTTGTGCTCTTATTGCTTGTTTCACTTCTTCCATCGTCGGAGTTCTATATTCTCGGTGTCTCCCTCAATGAGAGGCATGTCCATATGCTCTTCATTTTCTTGCACCCCTAAAAGAGTTTGGAAATAGGTTTACCAGAGTGATTTTATTTTTAGTGGATCGCCCTTCACGATTTCTGCATAGATTTGTTCGGAGTTTGAATCCTTCTCTTAAATTGCATAAATATTTATACACTTCTTTTATATCGTTACTTTGAATTTTATCTTTCATCTTCGTAGATTGCTCTTCTTTCTCAGGTTCTTTCCATATATTTCTTGTTTCTTGATTTCTTTTCTGGATCGCATCTTTACACTCGTCATTGAACCATTCTCTTTTTATTTTTTTTTCCTATGATCAGCCTTTCTGCGTTAAATACTTTGTTTTTGTCAATTTCTTCTTAATGTTATTTGGTGCCTAGAGGTTGTCTTTACTTGTCAGTGTTTGTGTTATTTGTCTCATAGTTTTGTTTGATGTTTTGTCTTAATTTTTGTATATCTAGTTGTTCTGTTGTTTGTTTATGTTTGTCGCTCCTGTTTCTGTGAATTCTGCATCTATATTTTATCTGTACTCGGAAATGGTCAGATCCTCAGCATCCTCCTTTTCGGCTCTTCACATCTCGTATGCTTGTTGCTGCCCTTTTGTCTATCAAGACATGATTAATTCGGTTGGCGGTTGTTCCATCAGGCATAATCCATGTCGCTTTGTGTATATCTATCGCGGCGTAGGAAAAAGGTCAAGCTTTTGATCATGTTCTTTTTTACTGGAAAAGTTCGCCTATCACCCTCTAGCTCTTCGTAGAACTTCTCTTTTATTTATATGCTATGTTTTTCTGTTCAGTGTATATTAATGATTGAGAGGTTAAAGAATTTTGTTTTAATTCTTAGTTTGGATATTCTCTCAATAACTGGTTTAAAATCTAATATGTTTCATCTTATTGTCAAATATGAAGGCTACTCCGAACTCTTTGTTTCGCTATATAGTGTTGTATGCGTTTTTGTTTATTTTATTTCGTGTCCCAGCCATTTAGTTTGTTGTATTGCTGCTAGTTCTATTTTGTATTTTGTAAGTAGCGATGTCTGTGCTCTTGATTTATTCAATGTAGGGCCGATAGTCCATCGATAAGACCGATATCTGTTCTAGGCTTATTTAAAGGTTTCGTGGATTTATACTTTTTACACTAACGGGCTACCGGCCCATTGCCCAAACCCCCAATCTTGGGGATAGGAATTTTCTGTCAAAGTTTATTATGTTCCAGTTTTTAGACACAGTATGAGGCACAAGTTTTATTACAGTATGAGCATCGGCAATCCATACTGCCTCCAAGATCCTTTACCAACCTTAAATCACCACCCTCTAGTATCGGTGCTGTGAATATCCAGACAGCATTCCCCATTCGCAAGAGGCAGCCGCCGCCGCTGTAAGAGCTGTCAAAACTTCCAGTTATTACAGATTCTATTATTGTATTATACATTTTGAGCTTGTGCAAGATAATGTAGATAGGAGAAATAAAAGATCAATAATTTTATTGTCCATTTTTGAAAATATGCAAACTAGAGGAAATACATCCAACAATACAAACTCTCTTTATAAATGTGTTTGGCAGTCCTTAAAATTTCTATTATTAACTTGGATAATTTGTTTATGGGGTTTATAACACTATGGAAGTAATAAAACGTCAAAATAAGTTAATGAAACGACGAAATTAGTGTTACATTCGAGTTTTTTTGTGACAGAAGTGACGATCATAAAACTTTGCATTTGATGAAAGTAATGGAAAATTTTATGAAGCAATTAACTTGTCAGTGCATATCAAATCAATAAAATTAAAGTAAATTACGAAATGCTTCTTGGCCTTGAATACAAAAATCGTTATTCTAAGACAAAATTAGTATTTAAATTACATTCAAGGTTACATTCCTTTTAATTGCATAGAAATTTTAAAGCAACTTTCCAATTTTGTTTATGAAGAGCTTAACATTCATCCATTGTCTACATAAATAGAGGAATTAGTGGGTATTCCTAGAAATATAGCTGTACAAGGAATATTGTTGTTTGTATTGTATTTTACGTATTTAAGAATTTATTGTGGTTAAGGGTATATTTCGTCTTTTCTTTATTTGTCTTAATGTTTCAGGTATTCTACCTCACTTGTTATAAATGTCAAATTATAATATTAACTATCAGGTGAATAGTCTACGGGTTTCCACGCTATATCATCATTATACAATATTTACTTTCTGGAAAAGCTGTTTTCATTTGGATATCTTTTATGTGTGGGATAAGCTGTCTGTTTTTACGTTATCCCCTATTTTCCCGTTCTGTTGTACCTTCTACTTTATTTTTCAGGATATTTTCTGGCTTAGATTAACAAACATGACAGTTTACTATTAACACGCATAATTCAAAAAAGATTCCCATAGCCGCCGAATTTTCGAAGATTTACTTAAATCTTACTTTCTTTATAGTCTTGCACGTGTTCGATCTTACATGCCTTAGTATTGGATGTCAATGTGAACAGTTCATCTTGTTCTTGGCCTTCCTGTAATTCTACAGCCGTTTGGTGATTTATTTTGTGCAATTTTTAATAATATGTTCCTTCCGATTCTACTTATGTGGCTGTTACTCCCTTTGTCTGTCTAGTAGACAATTGCAACATCCCGAGTTTACATCTTATTGGATTTTTGGGGTTACAATATTTTTGTTTTGCTTGTTGATGTTATATTTTTCTTGCTTTTATATTAAATTTATATGTATCTGCAGATCATCTGCACCCCTTATAATAAATAATATATATATATATATATATATATATATATATATATATATATATATAAGATATATGTATATATATATATATATATACATATAAGATATATGTATATATATATATATATATACAAGGTAGTCCAAAATTTTTTTTTGACTAGTTTTGAAAAAATATGTAAATACTTTTTTCTTTTTGGGTGTGGTAGTCAATAAAAAATAGAGCTTTGCTAAGGCGTACTATTTATTCTGAAATCCGAGCTTTCGGTGGTTATTTGCCACCTTTATCAAGGTCTACAATGAAAATTACTGTGTTATAAAATTAGGCTGATGTAATATAAAAGTTATAAAAACTTACCAGAAAGTAAGATTCATAGCATATAAAACACAACGTTAAATAACATAATGTGATCTGAATTTCTGAAGGCATTAAAAATTTAAAAACTTTAAAATAACTTAAAAATTAAAGAACATGTTACAAAGTTTAAAAAGTAAAAAAAGGGACGACATGTTTGACAAAAAACAGTCGTCTTCGCAGGTTTGAATTCAGTCACATCTCACGAACAGAAAGAGGTAGTAGGAAGAACTATTGTTGTTTAAATAGTTCGATGTAAGTATGTAACTACAAAAAACAAACTTTAAAATGCCGTTTGTGATTTTAAGTACTACCAACCATGTTACCAACTTTGAATTGAGAGGGAAATTTAAAAAAAAAAAAAAAAAAAAAAAAAAAAAATTTATATATATATATATATATATATATATATATATATATATATATATTATAATCATCATCAATATCTTTGCCTTTATCCCTATGCGAGATTGGCTTCCCTAATTACACTTTCCATCAGTTTCTATTTTGGGTGATATCAATCCCTTTTACCGACATATCCTGCTTAAGCGACTCCCACTCTTTTTTGGTCTTCCTCTTCTACTCCTTTCAGGAACCCACAGATCAGCAATTCTTCGTATCTTATCCTATTCTCTCTCATCTTGGCAACAACTGGTGCCACCCCTAGACTTCCCCTAATATACTCATTCCTAATTTTATCGTTTTTTGTCATTCCACTTATCTATCTAAGCTTCCTCATTTCCGCCACATGCATTCGTTGTTCCTATTTCTTTTTAACTCTTCAACATTCAGTGCCTTACATCATCACTGGTCTTATGGCTGTTGTATCGAATTTTCCCTTCAGATTCATTGGAATTCTTCTGTCACAGAACACACCCCTCGCTACCGCTATCTCTATATTCTACATCTCCATCTATTTCCTCATTACTCTGCAATACTGATCAGGTATACTTAAAACTATTACTTTTCACAATAATTTCACCATCCAAAGATATTATTTTATTTGTAGTATGTAACTCCATTTTTAAATGAACATTCCAAATACTATGTTTTTGTACTACTACTAAGTTTTAAACCTTTTTCCTTAACAACTTATCTCCACTATTCCAGTTTTTGTTCTAAGTTGCTTTCACTATTTCAGCTGCCACCTTTGCGTCTTCATTTATCCTATTCTATTGAACTACGGATAGACGTTTTTATGATAATTGGCTTAGAGTTTGGTCCCCTCGCAACACATTCTGAATCAGTATTTGGCTCTGAGACAGAATCCGCAACTTTGATCTCTTTGATCGTTCGCGTTTTGTTTATGTTTGTAAGGTCAGAAGAGATACTCATTTCTGAGGGCTTCTGAGCGTTTAGTCTACGTGTGTGTTTGTGTGTATGTGTTTGTGAGTGTGTGTGGATCATGTTTAATAGTCAAATCTACAGTAATGACAGCTGCTTTCCTCGTGGCATGTTCTCAGTTGATCCACGGGTGTTTTTTGGTTGTATCTGCACACCTGTCCTATATATCCTACTAATGTGCTGTCAGGAAACGATTTTGAAAAATGAGCTCCATTCTGCTGCCCATAATTATTCCTCTCCATACTATTATTGTACCATCTCTGTATATGTAAACTAGATAAAATCCAAATTTAGATTAATCGGGAGATAAAACGTCATAAAACGATTTTCACGGCGCCAGATGATTGCATACAAAAGGCAACTTGAACGGGGAATTGTGGAAATTTGGCAGTACAATGTTAAATTTACGCCAATTAAATGTGTTTAATATCTTGGAAAAAGGCTAAAATAATATCACTATTTTCTCGATAACCATTCTCGATAGTACCTATAAATGATATACAACAAAATTATAAATATATATACAGACGAATAGAATTAGAAATATCGCGTAAAATATAGAACAAACAGTATTTTCTTCGTAAACTTGTATGTGGAACGTTATGGAAAAAAATATGATGTTGTAAGACTTACAATAAGTGAAATTAAAAGCTTGTAATGAAACAGCAAAATAATCAAATTGTATAAATAATGGGTGCTGTGCCAATCATAAAACACGGAAACGAGATCTGGACAGCCACCAAAAACAAAGCTGTTGTGTGAAGATGGCAGGTTACCCCTAAAAATATAAACGTGGGCGAAGGAAAAAAGTGGGACGTCCAAGAATAGGATGAGGACTGTAACAGGCAATAGTGCCTTTACCTAAAGCAAAGAAGATGTATGATACATTTTGAAATAAGTTCCTATGTCAATCTGCACTACTGTGGGCAGAAATAGAGACAAGTTTTTATTGCTAATAAAAATGTTTGACCAGTTTCGGAGGTTCCAATATATACCCCATCATTAGTTAATGACTAGACTTAGTTACAGAATCACTGAATATAGATATCATCTGATTGTCTCTGGTTTTGCCAATATAAGATATATAAGATAGTTTTTTATAGCTCTTTCTGGTCGCTCTTGCTGTTTTATACATACTTTTTTTTTATTCTTCCTTTAAACACTTACCTATTCTTCATCTAATAATGTTTTACTTAAATTAGATTTCCTGGTACAATTCAACGATACTTTTATACATAATAATAATCTTTTCTAATCAGTATTTGTAGTTTCTATCGATAATAAACTATTCTAGGAATAAGATTAAAAAGACATTTCAAAGCCGGCAATATGAATGAAACTAACGAATAGATAATCCTAATTTGGAAAATTACAACACTAATTTTATACAATTTTAGAAAGTTTGAAGTATTTATAAGTACATAGTATATAGTTACAGAAAAACTAATTAATATATCACAAAATAAAAATATACGGTTCGTAGTCATAATTTCGTATATTCAAAACTTTTATTTACTATTTTTAAAAACTATTATGTAATATTATAAAGCTATACTATTAAAAAAAAAAACATGTAAAAACAGTTTAAAGAATATTTTCTGTCGTTACAAATAAGTAGTTGCAATTATTTTGTAAAAAGAAAAACTTGGATGGTGTTAACCATTGGTTGATTGTCCTTGTGCAAGACCGGGTTAAACCAGCGCCATGACGTTTTGAGAAAATGAATAAAATACGAAGTTTGATAATAGATTATTGTTTGGTAAATGATTTACAAACGAACTTTTGAGATTCAAACAAATTATAATCGTGGTTTTCGTAGAAATATATAAAACAGTGGAATAACTCATTACTGCTTATAATTTATTTGACGTATCAAATATAGGAATAATGTTTCTTAAAATACATTTAGAACAAAATATTTTTGTGATAACTTGACTAACAAAAAAACAAATTATTGGAAGATTTTTTATTTCAACGTCTTGCGGTTTCGTGTAACCTGCTAGGTTCGGAGAAAAGCGATTTTGCAGACGTCTTTACCATTGATAAAGTATTTTCTGGTGGAATTCCTGAGCGAATTATTCGGTAAATATGTTCGTCTTTAGAATTTCCTTGGCACAGGAGTTTATCAATGCTCACCTTGCTGGAAATGACCCGAATGTCCACAACGGACTATAGTTTTACTTTCTTCGATAGATACAGTATCTGTACATTATTTTTTATATTAACATTTAAAGACCTGAGCAAAAATTGTGGGATAAATCGTTTTAGTTTTAGCAGATAAGTAGAGGTTATTTGTATTACTATTTCTTTTTCGTATTTCAAGATTTTGTAGTACCTACATATTTCCCCTGTGGAAAAACTCCTTATCAATGGAATAATGCAGTCATTACTTTATTACACAAGTAAGGAGACATAACAGATTTAAAAAACTACCGTTCTATCAGTTTGATTTCACACATATATAACCTTTTCACAAAAATTATTTAAAAAAAGGCAATTTCGTTGCTCTCTCCTGATCCGAACCAATATGTAGCTTCGTGTGTATTTTTGGGACTCCTTATATTTACGGTCTCCTGGTTTAGTATGGTGTTAATGTTATTTGCTGGGTTGCTGGTACAATGTTCTGTTTACACTACAGTACATTTACGAAATCACGAAACTTGTTTATAGATAGATGTAATGGGCGCAAAAAATCGATTAATTTCTTAGCGAAATTTTTGAAAATCCTGTCTTTAAACTCATTTATTTTATTTTAAATCGTCGTTAGAGAAGAGCTGATTTAAAATTCGTTAAAAAATATTAACAAATTTACTAAGCTCATTTTTATAAGTTGTACCTTGTATCGTGATAAATTTTATTTGAATATTTAAAAAAATTTAATCCATCAGACAAATTTCTGGTGTGTAAGTAGAAATCACAATTCGCTCTTTAAAGTGAACAGTTACTAGCAGAAAAAAATGTTAGATAAATAAGGATAAATATAGGACTTAACTAAGAATATAATCCGATGTAACCAAGACTTCGAAATAGCTGTTTACAGCAGCGATAATCTCGGAATTAGTAGAAAACTTACCTTTCGTTTCAGGTGTTCAAGGGGATGATAGTTCCTGAAAACCATATCTGGATAGTAGGGTGTAAGGGCACTAATTCAAAATCCAATTGCACTATCCCGATCGCAAAATACTTTTTTCTTTACAAAATCGGGTAGTTCCGCTTTGATTTTACCGCTAAGTTGTTGAAAAATGGCATGATACTCACAACTTTTTCCTTTTCTCACAGTTGATAAATTTCCTGCTCACACAACTATTCAAAAAGTATTGTAATTTCGTTTCATCTATTGTGCTGGCCACATAGTTATCGATGGTTCTAATATATGAAATTATTTAATTTTCCCTCTCATCAGCGATCTCCAGTTTCAAGGTGTCTTTTTGAAAGTTAGTTCATATATTTCAGAAACGATTTTTCGAAGCGTAATTTATTTGTCCTAATTATTACTAATTACTAATGTCAACCCTCGTTAATAATAACCATTTTCAAAATTACAGGTGTATTTAAAACATTCTCAAGTAGGTTTGACGTAGTATTAGAGGTGGCAGCCAAAGTAGAAAACCCAGATAGTCCTAACTCCCAGATCAATGTTGATACCTACGTGGACAAGCTCATATTTAAGGCGTGTGATATTTTGACGATGGTAGCCCAGGATGTAGATCTAGAATACCCAATTAGAGATACTTTCCAAACGGATACTGCCATTTCCGCTAGACTTAACGGTAGTACTAAGTTAGAAGAGCGAGAGCTGGAACCATGGGATTCTTCAGGAATGAATGGTAAGTTTTAATAGATATTTATTTTTTATGTATAATAAATGATAAAACATAAATGTAGTTTATTTGTGTCCACTCCGTCTTGATTCTTGTTTATATATTTCTTTTTTCTATCCATAGAGTGATTTACTACTGCATTACGCGTTTAGAATATCTCATGAGTTTCATTTACTACTTATTCTTCTCTCTGTACCAAACCCAGATTTAGGCGTTGATGCCACCATGACAATAATATACGAAATTGAGGTACAAAATCAAGAAATGAATGATGAAGAAATATGGTAAGACATGAAACATCAATAAAAAGAAATTTGCAAAATCACTAAAACAAAAGATATGGTTGTGAGAAACAGACAACAAAACGTAGAAAGTTAAATACAAGTCAATGTGAAAGAAAGTACTGCTTACAGATTTGAAATGGGGAAGAAGCTGGACAAAATTGTAATTCCCCATTTGGGAGTTAAAATAGAAGAGAATGGGAATGAATCAGATGAAATAAAATCGAGAATTACAAAAGGATACCAATATTATGGAATAATTTATGAGCATATTTGTCGTATTTTAAATTGTGTAGGTTGCGTCTGATTTGAGGTTGTAGTTTTGTCATATTCAACTTTACAATTCTAATTAATACATTAATATTGCTTGCATATCTTGGTTTCTTTGATTATAATGTTTCTTTAGGTACAGACATACAGCTAGAACTTGACCAAGCCAACGGCTGGGACGCTAATGACATGTTTAGAAAAAACGAACAAGATTATGGAGTTCAGAGTACCTTCGACCAGTCTTTAAGGGGGTACACGGTGCCTCTCCAAACAAGCGACAGCGCCGATTACAAAGAAGCAGAAGCGAAAGCTAACATGATAGCGAGCGAAATTGAAAATCAGCCTCAGCATAAAGCTAGGTTAGAATTAGAAAACGGCGATGAAGAGGCAGCTTTCGCCGCTGTTGTCAGGCCACACCAGGATTCTAGTACCAACGGTAAGTCAATTTTATATTAAAATGTTAAATTTTACTACATTTCTACACTTCTTTTATATGTTTTGAAATATTATTTTGTTTGGTTTCCGATTCAGTTGGTGCACTCATAAAAAATCAAAACCTCGACAAGTACAATTAATATCCAGCGTTTAAAGCTTTTCGAGATACTGTTGTATAACACAAATACTAATGATCAGGCCAAGTTACGAAGGTGTACATATATTATGATATCCATAGTGTGCTTAAAAAAATGTAGCTTAACAAAAGGCTGCAACGAAAAAAGTATGTTTTCCTTTTTACATCTTTTATACTCATAGATTACACTCATCTATATAAAAAGTTAACTATTATACTATAACGTATTTCTTCAACCAATCAATAATGTCGGGTTTTAACGATTTAGCGGAAGGTTGTTTATTCATTTTACTATGGTAGGGTGCGTTGTCCATGACGATCAAAGATGGGTTTTCTAAATTAGGAAGTAATTGTGTACTTATATTGTACTATTCATTTCACGATTATAATCTGCAGTCAAGGATTTGGAACAAAATAACAAACTGGAGTCTGAAATAAAACCTTTTGCTGAACCACAATAAATATTTTTCCATCATAACCATCTGGTTTACGTACACTTCTGCTGTTGTGTTAATATGAATTATTTTAATTAAAACTCTCCGATGGTCATCTTTTTTAAATTTAACGCCCAAATATTTTAATATCCTATTTAAAGGATATTTTACTTGTGGAAACAATTTCTTTAGCCTGAGTTCATTGATTAACGTTTCATGGGTTACATGTACGTTAATTTACTTACTATATATATATATATATATATATATATAATATATATATATATATATATATATATATATATATATATATATATATATATATATATATATATATATATATAGACAATTGAAGGTAACCGGGAACGACCCAATACTAAGGAAGCAATAAAAAACAGGTGCTTCAAAGTGAGTGTCTTTTATTAGTAGTCAAGCTTTCGCCACATAATTTTGGGCTTCATCAGAACTTGCTGTAATGGAAAAACATTCTTTACAATCATCGTAATTAAAGATGTTATTTTTAATATTACCTTAACGTTGACACTATTTCTTAGTGTAAATTATTGCAGATGTGGAACTACACATTGTTTTCCAAATACAAATCAAAACGCATCTCCTACTTAGAGGAAGACGGCAAACAAAGCTTAAATTAAATAATTATTAAATTTGTTATATTTTAATCACCATGTGGCCGGTATTATTTTTGACAAGACAATTGTTAATTAAGTCATGTGTCATATCGACTGTCACTTATCGATACGGCACCTGTCTCAATTAATTCTTCTTTTTGTTGGGTATAAGACACTACCTTTCTTCAGTCACATTATTGTGACTGAATAATGAATTTCGTTTAAAATCACCATTAAAATTGAATATATGTATACACACATATATATATATATATATATATATATATATCCATATACACATATATACATATGCACACACACATACGCATGTATATAGTTCCCGTTCTATATGAGCATATCATGTTTAAAATTCTTTCGGTTTGTATTTAGTGTTGTATATAGTGGTCAACACTCCGGTAAGATGTATGTATTACATACCTTCTGTTAGAGAACTAAGTGTATCATGATGCTGATGGATATAAAAATAAAAATAAAAGTTAGAACTTGTTCTCAAAAGGGAAGTAATACATCCGGATAGATGTTAGTGTATATCACAGATATTTCGTTGTTTTTTTACATTCATTTATGTTAGTAGTATAAACACAATATGTCCAAAGAAGGGTCGGACATTTACAGATATGCTAAGATTTAACAATAGACAAAATAGTCTAGTTGACTGACATAAAAATATACAAAAGGAAAAACATTCTTTGTATATGAGGTTAAGTTGTAAAATTTTTTGTTTTTATTTAAAATTATTAACATATTGACTTGTAAGTTAAATTGAATAAAAGTATAAATTTAGTGCAGGCAATCAACTAAGTCATAAGAGGTCGAAATACATCAAACGTACGATTCAGTGAAGTGTGGATCAGCAATGTTATGTAATTCTCGTGTAATAAGGTGGTAGTTATCAACATCTTTTTTGTGGTTTAATGAATTAGAACAATTATTGATGTAACACATTTCTAGGATTTTTCGATGAGCTTCTTTTTCAGCTCTATCTAGAATTATAGTTTCATTGTATAAGACCCGATGGTCATTATCGTTGACATGGATACTCAAACTTGTTGCTAGGGGTTTGTGTTTACAATCACTTTTGTGAAGAGCTAGGCGCTTACTAAGTCGTTGACTTGTGTGGCCTATGTATATTTTGCCACATTCACAGGGTATACCATAGATTACGTTGCAGTTTTTATCTGGTGGAATAGGATCTTTTAATTTAGAGTAGAACAAGTTGAGTTTTTTGTTATTATAATTGGCTATTTTGATGTTGAATTGTCTAAAAAGTCTAGTTAGAGATTGCGTTAAACCTTCAATGTAAGGTAATGATCCATACTTCACCTGTACGACGTCATCAGATGTCGATCGATCATGAATAGAAATATCGCCACGTGCACTGCGTTCTGTGTGTGAATACAACAGTTTGTTAAGCAAGTTTTTTGGATAATTATTACATATTAGTGTGTCAGACAACAGTTTTAAGTTCAAACAACAGTTTAAGTTTTAAGAAATTCAGTCACAATAAGGTGACTGAAGAAAGGTAGTGTCTTATACCCAACAAAAAGAAGAATTAATTGAGACAGGTGCCGTATCGATAAGTGACAGTCGATATGACACATGACTTAATTAACAATTGTCTTGTCAAAAATAATACCGGCCACATGGTGATTAAAATATAACAAATTTAATAATTATTTAATTTAAGCTTTGTTTGCCGTCTTCCTCTAAGTAGGAGATGCGTTTTGGTTTGTATTTGGAAAACAATGTGTAGTTCCACATCTGCAATAATTTACACTAAGAAATAGTGTCAACGTTAAGGTAATATTAAAAATAACATCTTTAATTACGATGATTGTAAAGAATGTTTTTCCATTACAGCAAGTTCTGATGAAGCCCAAAATTATGTGGCGAAAGCTTGACTACTAATAAAAGACACTCACTTTGAAGCACCTGTTTTTTATTGCTTCCTTAGTATTGGGTCGTTCCCGGTTACCTTCAATTGTCTGTTGTTTACCAGTAACCCGTTACTGTCCTTGATATTTATATATATATATATATATATATATATATATATATATATATATATATATATATATATATATAATATATAGGGTGCCCCAGACTAATTTACCCACGCTATATCTCTTAAACGAATAGAGATTTTCGAATGGGACAAAAATTGATCTATTTTACTTGTAAAACACTTTAATATAGCGTAAAAAATCATCCCCTAAATATTCATCCCTTATTTACAACTTCTAACTTTAATTTTTTTAATAGCACCCTGTATATTTTTTTATAGTTTTGGATGTGGTCTTCTATCGTCTATTCAACAGATTTATTAAAAATAAAAATCTGTTTGTATCTTTTTTAAATTTAACGCCCAAATATTTTAATATCCTATTTAAAGGATTTTTTACTTGTGGAAAGAATTTCTTTAGCCTGCAGTTCATTGATTAACGTTTCATGGGTTGCATGTAAGTTAATTTACTTACTATCCAGGTACATAATATATATTGTATTTTGAATTGCCATTATATTTCCCTCAAGAATATATATATATACAGGGTGCCCCAGACTAATTTACCCACGCTATATCTCTTAAACGAATAGAAATTTTCGAATGGGACAAAAAGTGATCTATTCTACTTGTCAAACACTTTAATATAGCGTAAAAAAATCATCCCCTAAATATTCATCCCTTAGTTACAACCCCTAACTTTAATTTTTTTTAATAGCACCCTGTATATTGTTTTATAGTTTTGGATTTGATCTTCTATCGTCTATTCAACAGATTTATTAAAAATAAAATCTGTTTGTAAATAATCAAGAAATCAATTAATTTTTTATTTTTGTTAATTAAGTATCCCAGACTAATTTATCCAGGTCCAGGCTATATTTATTACCAAAATAAAGATTTTTTAAAGGGCCAAAAACTGGTCTATTCCATTTGTAATACACTTTAATATAGCGGAAAAAAATCATCCCCTAAATATTCATCCCTTAGTTACAACCCCTAACTTAATTTCTTTAATAGCAGGCTGTACATTTTTTTCTAGTTTTGGATGTGGTCTTCTATCGTGTATTTAACCATTTTTTTTTTATAAAATGGGTTTGTAAGGCATCAGGAAAATATCAGTTTATTTTTTATTTTTGTTAAATTAATCAAGATAGCCTTAAAAAATAGAATAGAAAAGAAATATGCTTTATTGTCACTGAAATTAGATAAATCGTCAATATTACAAAATAAAAGAATGAAAGTAAAACAAAAACAATTTATTGCAAACTTTAAATAAATAGCATATTGAACATACTACTCGTACAAATAAAATACAACCTTAGGAACAATAAAACTGAAAGGAACAATAAAAATAAATGCAATAAAAATTTCATGAAAAAATAAATCAAAACACTAACTAACTAACATTATTTACATTAAATGTTCGAATTGTAACCCACCTGCTGCAACACACATTTCGAATCGTTCCAGAAGATTTCTGGTCCATGTGGCTCGAATCATTTCGGGAGTAATTTGGCGACATGCTTGTCTTATTTTTTCTTTTAATTCCTCTAAATTTTGCGGTTTTTATTGATAAATCTTTTATCGCTCCCCAAAAGAAAGAGTCAAGAGGTGACAAATCACATGAACGTGCGGCCCAGATAATTTTTGGAGAGTTGTTTGCTATCCAGTGATTATCAAAACGTTTTTGTAGGTGGTCGCTAACGATTCTCGCATTATGGAGAGGAGCTCCGTCTTATTGCCACCACAGTTCTTGACGCTCATGAAGAGGAATATCTTCTAGCAAATCGGGTAGAATGTTTTCTAAAAAGTGTAAATATCGAACACCTGTTAAAGGTCAGTTAAAAATGTAAGGACCTATAACACGGCCATTAAATAAACCGCACCACACATTTATACCCCAAATATTCTGAAATCTTGTTTCCATCATCCAATGTGGGTTCACGGGAGACCAATAATTCTAATTGTGACGGTTCACAACACCATTATTGTGAAATCTAGCCTCATCACTCCACAATATTTTTTATAAAAAAAGTGGAACATCACTGATTTTTAACATCATTTTTGCAATAAACTCAAGACGTCTTTGGTCATCACCAGGCTGCGGTGGTCGCATTCACTGGCGAGGGTTCTAACAGCCACTTGGGATTAAAATTAACATATGCTAGTACATTAATAAGGTTTTGGTTACATCTTACTGTGCGTTCTTAAAGGTTTTTTCGCTTGGAATGTTTCGATTTGGAAACCTTTCTTGATATAATTGTCGGGAAATTATCCTATTTTTTAGGCATTCTCCATAAATCAAAATATCAATCGTATCTCATCATATCAACGTATTCGTCGGGCGAAAATAAATAAGGCATATTGAAATGTTATAGGTACACAATTACAACAAATATAATTATTTACTATTTAACTGGGAATAAGCCACAATTAAAGGTAAAAAATACGTTTATTGACGTTTCAATTTCCACTTCGGAAGTCGTTCTCAAAATTTCCGAAGTGGAAATTGAAACGTCAATAAACGTATTTTTTACCTTTAATTGTGGCTTATTTCCAGTTAAATAGTAATTAATTTACAATGCCACAAGAAAATAGCTTCAGAACAAATATAATTATTACTGGTCTAATACCAAACGTCAAAAATAATAATTGTTAATTTGACAGATCAAATCATGGCAACCTGAATTAAGGGTAATAATATCACAGAATAATAAACAATCAGAATGCCCACTCTCCATGAAAAATTAAGTACGCGCATCTCGTTCGCGCAGACGTTCCGCCATGTTTTAGAGCATCGAGTTAGAATCTAACTCGATATTTTAGAGGGAACCAGTGTTGTTTATGTGGTGTGCATAGAAAAATTAACCCGGTTTAGTTGACTTACGGCAATCATAGACATACTGTACAATTATATTAACATTGTTAAATATAATAACATAAATAATAATATAATTAAACATAAATATAAACAATTACATAACCTCACAAATCATATGTCTGTGTTATGTGTTTCCTTCTAAAACATGGCGCACGTGTTGAAAAACTTCAAAGGCGGCATCTGAGAGTGGGCATTCTGATTGTTTATTATTCTGTGGTAATATTCAAGACGTAAAATAACCGCAAATTTTTTTCAAATATTGTGGCTTTATTATAAGAGATTGTTTTGTTAATCTTTGCACACTGGAAGATAACGTATGCTCCTACAAAGACCAAATTTTTGAAAAATTAAAAATAATGTTTAAATAAAAAGAGTGTGTAAGAAGTTATACTACGTAGTTATAATAGTAAAATTTTCAGTGATAATAAAGCATAATATTTCTTTTCTATTCTATTTTTTAAGGCTATCTTGATTAATTTAACGAAAATAAAAAATAAACTGATATTTTCTTGATACCTTACAAACCCATTTTATTTTAAAAAAATCGATTGAATAGACGATAGAAGACCACATATAAAACTATAAAAAATGTACAGGGTGCTATTAAAAAATTTAAGTTAGGGGTTGTAACTAAGGGATTAATATTTAGGGGATGATTTTTTCTTCGTTATATTAAAGTGTATTACAAATGGAATAGACCAGTTTGTGTCCCTTTAAAAAATCTCTATTTTGTTAATAAATCTAGCCTGGATAATGTAGTCTGGGATACTTAGAAAATAATAATAAAAAATAAATTGATTTCTTGATTATTTACAAACCGATTTTATTTTTAATAAATCTGTTGAATAGACGATAGAAGACCACATCCAAAACTATAAAAAAATATACGGGGTGCTATTAAAAAAATTAAGTTAGGGGTTGTAACTAATGGATGAATACTTAGGAGATGATTTTTTCTTCGCTATATTAAAGTATATTTTGAAATATATACAAATGGAATAGACCAGTTTTTGACCCTTTAAAAAATCTCTATTTTGTTAATAAATATAGCCTGGATAAATTAGTCTGGGACACTTAATCAACAAAAATAAAAAATTAATTGATTTCTTGATTATTTACAAACCGATTTTATTTTTAATAAATCTGTTGAATAGACGATAGAAGACCACATCCAAAACTATAAAAAAATATACAGGGTGCTATTAAAAAAATTAAAGTTAGGGGTTGTAACTAAGGGATGAATATTTAGAGGATGATTTTTTTCTACGGCATATTACAAGTAGAATAGATCACTTTTTGTCTCATTCGAAAATCTCTATTCGTATCTCTAATCAAATGAACTATCTTACAATAAAGTCGTCCCAGAAACGCAACTCAGCAATATTGGCAATATCATTTTAAAATCGTTTACTTTAAAATGTATATATGTCGGAATTGTCAATATGAACGAGTCAGATAAAATAACTTATTAGAAGAATTTTTTACCAAGTAACAAAAAAACAAAACAAACATTTTTTATTTTATCAATGTTATGTTTTTTGAGAATTATCGAAAGGTCAAAAATAAATTTATTTTAAATTTAAATTGTGGCTTATTCCCAATAAAAATAGTAATTGCATTAACCCTAGAAACAAAAGGTGAGGTCGCCAGTGACCAGATGACCGCACAAATTTTTTTGACATGCGCGCGATCCTGATGAGCCTGTAAATTGTTCGCCCATTTACCTTCAGGATTTCATATGACTCATAAGTGGCGATGTTTGTTGTTATGAAAGTTCACATTTAGTCTGATTTGCAGCGCATTTTTTTATTTTTGATCCTACCTTGTGTAATCCAAATAAACGTCCACTTACGCAAGAATAATTGTGGGGAGCCCTTTATGAGGACAATTCTAGTGGTAAAGTGTTCTAAGAGTGAAAGTGATGTACTACCAAACAACCATTTTGAAGATATATTTGATTTGGCAGAATTGCAACAAGGGGTGATTTGGATTTATATGAAAACCCCATGGACCAGGATTTAGAAGATGACAACTGCCCCAAAGTATTAGGTCGAAAGAATTATGTTTGGTTCACACAACCTATAATTAGTAAGAGAACCAGAACTTCAAAAAAATAACGTTCTTCATCTACCCAGCCTGAGTGGGAAGGCTACAAATACAACCAACATAAAATAATTATGGCAACTGTTTTTCCTGACTCGCTGAAAAATTTCTGAAGTCCTTAGCTGATGCATTAGTTCAAGATCACATGCAACAAAGTATGAATAATAAACGGTTTCCTAAAAATTTAAGTGAATCTATTTGTGATTATTTGGAATATCCAGCTGAAAACCTACTAAATCTCCAGCAACAAATTCGTCGAGTTATTTCTGTCTTAGACGTAGAAATGTTTCTAACAATAGAAACGGCCGCCATAGTTGTGTTTGCTGTGAACAATATGTTCACAGCAAACATTGTGTTATATGTGTATGTATGCAGAACACCAATTTAGTATTTGTGAAGATTGTAAATAATATAAGAATAAACTATTCAACTCCCTAACTTGTTTTTCAATTTACTTTTGATATCCTAAACTAAAAAGTATATGTCAAATAGAAGTACTTTTATATTTGGACTCACTTTGTATCTTAGTTTTGCTTATTGTTATCTAACAATACGTTTTATGATTAGATATCTAATTATGTGGTAAATTTAAAACAATTAAATTTCTTGTATTTTGAAAAATATTTATGGGTACCCGGTGACCTTGTAAAAGTCGTTCCACCAATCTCACCTTGTGGTTTTAGGGTTGATGCAACGAGAAAATAGCCTCGGTACAATATTGAAAAGTATAATAAAAAACACATGTTATGGTAGTGTTTTCTGAAAAAAGCACGATACACAAATACCGGTATGCCATTGCGCACACTAGCTTTACCTCTCTCGCACTGTGTGACGTCACGTGCGAAGTTTCTATTATTAGAACACTAACGCTTGCTCTGTTAGATGATTTTTGAGGATGCAGTCAGTCTATTTGGCCCACAAGACAAAGAAAACTCTGTGACTTACTGTCAAGCTTTAGATAAATAAGATAATAAATAATTAATAAATAAGGCCAAATAGACTGACTGCATCCTCAAAAATCATAACTTATATTTAAATCAACAGCCAATAATACCACCATCTTATATATATATATATATATATATATATATATATATATATATATATATATATATATATATATATATATATATATGTATGTATATTACATGTAGTGACTTAGTGGGTATGTCCTATGTTTTAATATTATTTTAATTGTGACGTCTACTTGTTAGCACCGAATTTTTACATGCTTGTCAATATTACTTCTTGAAAAAGGCATGGATTTCCTGCCGAAACGTCGAAAAAATATATGAAAATGTCTTAGTATCGAATCAACTTTTTTTATGAACCTAAGCCCAAGAAAATCCATAAATTTTTGTAGGGTTTCCTCTTGGCAAATTAAAGACTTTCTATTAAACTGTTTCATTAGGTTTGTGACATTCTGTGAAGATCGCCGCTGAATGTTTTCCTAAAATATACCACCATAATCTATATATTTAAAATCTATTGGCGAAGGATGATCATTTGCACCACCCATTCTTCGAATCTAAGAGAAAAAGTTCTCTAAAACGTCTTGATTCAACATTAAGAGATCTTTTAGAGATCTATTAGTAAGCAATATCCCTTTTTGAAATGGAGTAAGTCCTTTAAGTTTACCAACCCGCATTTAATTGACCATTTCTGACATTTCCTCTAGTAGACTTGACTGCTTATCTAAATCTGTACCATATGCATTTCGTCTTGGAGAATTGGCAACGAACTTACATCGAGAATTTAATAGATCAAACCAACCAATAAATAGCTGAACAATTACAGCAGCTTCTTTCCAGTAGCTATCTTTTGGCATGAGTCCATTTTCTCCAGCATATTTATGTTTAAATTTGTATGCAACAAAAACAGCAACATACTTCAAAGAGTCCCAATGAATTTTTTCTTTCAGTTCATAATTGTTTGCGACTTTCAAAACGTCATCGTCAATTATATGATCCTCCTCCAAGTAGTTAGCTGCTATAAATGTATTTTGAAGTATTTTGTCGTCTTCAGACTAAGATTCTTTCGAACCTTAGGTTTTTTCTACCAAATTTGACAGTATTTTTGGTGTCAAGCAAATATCTTCTGACGCCGAAATATCACTTGGCAATTAAAGACTTTCTATTAAACTGTTTCAATAGTATTGCGACATCCAGTAAAGATCGCCGACGAATGTTTTACTAAAATATACCACCTTAATCTATATATTTAAAATCTATTGGCGAAGGATGATCATTTGCACCACCCATTCCTCGAATCTAAGAAAAAAAGTTCTCTAACACGTCTTGATTCAACATTAAAGTTAAAATATAGTCAACGTTGTATCTGGCTTGTAGGTAAGAAAATAACTCTTTTAGAGATCTATTAGTAAGCAATATCCCTTTTTGAAATGGAAAGTCCTTTATGTTTACCAACCCGCATTGAATTGACCATTTCTGATATTTCATCTAGTAGACGTGACTGCTTATCTAAATCTGTACCATATGCATTTAGTCTTGGAGAATTGGCAACGAACTTAAATCGAGAATTTAATAGATCAAACCAATCAATAAATAGCTGAACAATTACAGCAGCTTCTTTTCAGTAGCTATCTTTTGGCATAAGTCCATTTTCTCCAGCATAACTAATAGCTTTTGCTACAGAATTTGACAATAATTGAACTCTTTGCCTCATATAGCCTTTTAAATAGAGATGATGTAGTGTCCATTAATGTAAATTGTCAATTCTGAAGTTGATATATTTAGTAGCGCTTCAAAGTAATTCTTTAATCAAATATGAAGGATCTGCAAAAACAAAAATATTTAAAGACTTATCACATGGGTGATTAATTTTTTTAAATTTATTTATTTAATACACGGGATAAGCCCATTAACAATTTAAATTACAATATACAATATCACAGTTAGGATTCAAAACTTGAACTTACTTATAATATAAAATCAATATTAAAAAGTTTTAAAAAATGAGACTAAAAATCTTACATACTAAAAAAAAACAAAGTATAACATTTAATAGCCCCATGTATCTATCCAATGGGTTGTGAATACCATAGGTGGTTCTGTGGAAAGGAATATTGAAAACATTGTGGTATCGTAAAGCTTGATGGGGAACATTAAAGTTAATCTGGTTTAACAGGTTTGGACAATCAATAAATCCATGTATGATCTCATATATAAATATAGCTTCTGATATGTCATGACGGTTTTTGAGTGAGGGTAAAGATAATTGTTGTTCGATACGGAAATAACCATGATTTTCAATAGTAGTGTGGACATGGTAAGCACAATATCTCAAAAATTTATGCTGGACTCTTTCTATGGTATCAATATTGTTCTGAAAATAGGGTGACCAAATAACTCAACAGTATTCCAAAATAGTTCTAACTAAGCAACAATACACTAATCTTGTTGAATTAATGAAGAAATACTTGCAATTCCTAGTAACGAAACCAATAAGTTTAGATGCCTTTATTGAAATAGAGTTTATGCGGTCACAGAAAATAAGCTTCTCATCGAAAATAACACTCAAATCCCGAATAGAAGAAACAATTCAGTGGCTGATTATTAATAGTATAGCTTGTTCCAATTCTATTGACTTTATGAGTAAAACTTATAAAACAACATTTTTTTTTACATTCAAGTGGAATTTGTTGTGATTGCACCAATTTTGTAGTGGGTCTAAGTCATCTTGTAGCCAGGCTTGATCTTTTAAACTGTCTATAACTTTTCAAAATTTCAAGTCATCTGCCAGCATTAGACATTTGCTATTTAGGAAACAGGAAGTGATGTCGTTAACGAAGATATTAAAAATAATTCATCTACCGCACGATGCACAAATACATCTACTGGGACAGGGAATCCTACATCTCGAACACCGTAGTACCCTGTACTGTTGCTTCCCAGGTGACGTCATGCGTGTCTGAGTACACATTTCTATTCCTTGAGTAGCATACCGGTATTTGTGTATCGTGGAAAAAAGGTTTTAATTCGTTATTTTCTGTGATCATAATTAAGCGATCTAAAACAAAAATAAATCAAAAAGGGTTTGTATAAAAATAAAAATTTGTTCCGCGAATACAATTCTCATCATGAGCGCAGCTGCAAAGACAGAATGTGTAACATTGAGTTGTCAAATCTCATACATCCTTGTGAACCATAGACGTATATATTAACATAGACTGAGCATGCCAGCAACGAGCAGTGACGATAACATCTTTAGCAGTTTTTTGATCTGTTTATCTCTAGCGCATTGAAACTCCTCACTCGCTCTCCCCCGAACAAAAAGAGACGCTGCTATACTTACATGTAAGAGTAAGATAGAGACACAATGAACAACAACAAAGATGATGCTGTCACTTGACTCTACAGACTGCTCGGTCTATACAAATATATTCGTCTATGGTGTGAACACCAATATATGCCACAACGACGTGTCATTCAAAAAATAAATTTGTAAAGGAAGGAGCTACACTCACGAAGAACAAAAATCACAATGTTGTATTGTATTTTGTTACTAAATTATTATTCTAATATATTTCACATGGGATTTACCTTTTTAATTACTAAGCATTAATAAATAGTTGTAGCTACGAAAAAACAATTGCAACGTGACAATAAAAATAAATAGCTACAACAAATCTGAATTTTGTATTATTGAACTGTTGTCTTCTTTTTGTTACTCAATCATAATCATGATTAAAAAGAAAATAAAAATCTCTAGGGTGTTCAAGTAAATTGTTATTAGGTATATCTGAGAATAAATTATTATTTCTCGCTCTGATTCGTCGAAATCTGCGTTGGTACTTCCACAAGGCTATTTTCGTAAATATTCTGTATTTTGTTCACTTGCGCATGTTCGTACATTTGGCAACTATGCAATCCCAGTAGCGACTGTGTCACTCAATAAGTAAGTTTATCCACAGTTTTAAAGTATAGTTGATATTTGTGAAAATAGGGAACGTAGTGTGTCCAAGCACCTCATGAACACTTGTACATTGGTTACGCACTGTAAGTTTTTTATTTTATTTCTGTTTATCTAGATTCAACTTAAAAACAAAGTAAAATAAAAAAATTAACTGTCACAATTAACATTTTGTTAATATGTGTTGAAGAATATATTATTTTCATTTCTTTTATTAATGATCTTCAAAACATTCTAATTTGATGGGTAACATATTGAGATGCTGTTTGTACTCATTTTTATTGTTTTAACTCATAAACGTATTTTTTTATTAAACTTTTGAGGTATTTATGGACAAGAAGAGCCGTAACTCCATATCATATGTCCATAAGTGTATAATGCAGACAATATAATAATTTTAAATGGTGTTAATATTAATATCTTCTTCTGGCTTTACAACTGGAGTTGAATCTTCGCCGCATCCACTGTAGCCCTCCATCTTTTACATTCCTGTGCATAATAATATGTTAAAAATTATTCTCTCGTCAATATTTTGAAGATTCCTAGAATTTAAACAAGTATTTAGAATAAAAAACATTGATAATTCGTCGGGCTAGTACTTATTTGTTCCATATGCCAAATTCTCATTTTGAGATATTTACATTTAAATATTTTGGTAGTATTTACTCGTTTATTTTAAAACTCAGGAAAATTATGTTAATTCTAAAAAAAATATTTAAAATGGTGTGCTGGATTATGACTTCAAATTTTTACTGACTCTTCTTAAATTTGAGAAAAAAAATAAAAACCTTTGCTTATGGAACAAAAAGTAAAACTAGTACAGGAATTTGCACATTTGTTCCATATGCAATGAAGTACAAAACTGAATTATATAATAACATTTTAAGTAAAATAGTTTAGTTTGCGTTTCTATATATCTTATGTATCATTCTACAGTTAGATCACAGTTTATTATAATATTTCTGATCTTATATTACTGAACCTTTGAAAAAATACAAGGGTACATCAAAAAGAAAACTGCTTTTTGTTTTCAAAATTTATTAAGAATTAAAACATATTTATGTGAAACAAAAAGTAAAACATTCTTCGCCGTAGGTACACGTCATATAACTGAAATAAATGAATAATATTGTAATTAAAAGAATGAACCTTATATTACTGCACCTTTTTAAAGAAATAAAATTATTTATTTGGTGAAGAAAATATTGTTCTGTACATTTTACTAACGTCACTTTCTAGGTATAGTCGATGCGTTTTTTCAATAGAGAGACACAGATCTAAATACAATCTACGAATAACACGATCTGATCGACAGTAATCAGACTCTATACGGGGGAACGACTCAATATGTTTCCGTACCCCATCTAGAGCTTCTAATGGTAAGACTTTCTTTACGTATTTTCCTTTCAAAGGGGTCTCAGCAATCCCTGAGTAATCCTTATAGTGTTTTTTAAAGAAATAATAAATTCTCTGTTTACTAATGTTTAGAGTAGTTAAAAAAAATTCCCTACATACTCTGATTTGCTTATTTAAAACCTCAAGGTTATATTAAAACGAATTTTGTTTCTGGTAGTCCGAAATATTTTCTGTTTTTACATACCTTCGTTTTGGTGAACTTTTCTTACAAATTTTGAATAAAATGCGCCTTTTTTGCTACACTTGGCTGCCAAAAGTTTTTAAATATAACTTCCCTTTCGTGCGTATTAATTTTTTTAATTCATTGATAGGTACAAGATTTCACACACTTGTATTGACATTGCCTTGGAGCATGGACAACTCCTTTTTCGTCCTTATATTGAAGCTACTGTTCTCGCTGAACTTTTTTCACATTTCTAGTCCAGTTCGAAGGATTTCTCAATCGCATTCTTGTTTTTTTTTAGAAGTCTTCTTGCTGCTTGCTGAGACATCTTGATTTTTCATGTTATTTTCTGCTGAGCTTTCTTCTGTACATTTTTCGGCACATTCTGACACCATTTTTGTAGAACTCTGACACCATTTTTGAGTGGTTTTGCACTATAATCAGGATCCCAGACTTAATCGTCACTATTAAACTTATTCTCGACATCAGTAGGTAATGACGGCGCAGGGGACGAACATTCAGACATTGCAATATTGTCGAATCATCAAAACATCGGGAATCGTCTCAAATAGATTTCTTTTTATAGCGGTAATTTGTTTACGATCCATATCCACTCTGTAACAAAAAATTACATGAGTTTTTACGCTCTCCTGGCAGAAATATTGTCCAATTAATGCTTATTTGTTCCACATGCCAAATTCTTATTCTGAGACATTGATATTATTAAATTTGGTAATATAGTGAAGAACACATCATTAAATAGATAATATGTATACATTTTTACACATGTGAATAAATAATATATGCATTTACTTACCCGTTTTATACTTTTATTTATCACATCCAGTCGCCACCATACAAGAAGTAAGACACGTTAACCTCAACTCATTGCATAACACTGGCATGGCACAAACAAGCACCGAAGCACCGAATGCGCGTGTGAAATACTGGCTTCCTATTGGCCTTTGTATATGGAACACTTAAGCAATGACATAACCCATAAAATAATCATATGGCACAAAGTTACAAAGGTATTACAGGAAAGTCTTGGCTGTTAGAGTTATCAGGGCCAAATTATATAAATTATTATGTTGGCAATTTTTCATTACAACTTCTAACCCGAAAAAGTAGGAAATGTGGTATGGAACAAATAAGCACTAACCCGACGAATTGTCATACTTACAACGATATATTTTTAATATTATGCCTAAAAGTGCGAACTACTGAAATAAAATTTGCATTGCATGTCTAATATTAATTCAATATTAATATTTGTTGCACGTTTTTGGTCACGATATTCTTCTTTTAGGTCTTTTTCATCTTTAATGTTAGATGATAAATATTATCGTCTATTTAGTTTGCCATGCTCAATCGGTATAAACTTACTTTTCGTGTATTTTTTCTAGGTCAGATAGGTCTATTGTCAATAGTATTGGTAGTAAGCAAAATTTAATAACAATACAGTTAACTATTTAATTACCTTACTTAGGGCATGTACCCTTATACTCCAGTCGTCAGAGACGAAAATACCACTGAACCCCAAAAATCATACGAACAAGCTAAATTTTGCTGAGAATGTCAATTTTGTGACCCAAAAAAATTCCTTATATGGGAGAAACGGAAAACATCAATTTACCAAGAATATATAAACCGTAGATAAAAATGTTTCAAACAAGACATGTAGATGACTTAATGTTAAACAAAAATGTTAAGTAGCACTTTTTATGTACAGTTAAACGTTCTCTGAAAAACAACGCTTGAAACGATCGACGATTTTAAATTTCAGTTACGTGCGCGAAATCAATTTTTTAAATAAAATTCGTATAGACTCGACGGTAAAAATTCGATATATTTTGATAGAATGACGTATCGACCTAAATTAAAATGGGTTTTTTCAAAGGCGAAGACTGCAGGTTTCTTACTCAATTTTCGCATGAAGTCAGTTTTTATAAAGTTGTTAAATGAATGAACGTTACGCGATTTTTGTCATTTTTTATAATTCTTATTAGATTGTTTTAAGTGTCTAAGTGTTAAATGTCTAGTTACACTTTGCCAGAAAAGATTAAAATCACAGTGGTGTTGCCAAGCTAATTGTGTGGTCGACAGACAAAAGTAGACAGTCCAAATTTGAGTTTTTTTAGGAAGTGATAAAAACTATTTTAAAATGAGTAAATGTACCTTTTATTAATTAAAATTATGTATATAGGATACATTTAACATAAATGTTAAAATTTTTGGATTTTGATTGACTTGTCCTGTTAGGTACGTCTTTCTTTATTAACTGATCTCATAAGGTATAAATGAAGTGCAAATTTTAAAATAAAAAAAATAAATAAATATATAAATATAAAATAAATATTAAAAAATACAATTTTAAAAGAACAAAAACATAAAGTTTGAATTAATTAATTTCTTCATCACTTACAAGGTCGAGGTGAGTATTTTGAGTTGTAGCTTTCGTATGCAAGCTTTGATAAAAACTGTGAAATACGTAGGAAGGAGACAGTATCGAGATAATGTCTGCTTTTTTACCTCTAGAAATAGGGACTGATTGATAAGTTATAATTGGAACTTCCTAAGGTAGTTGACCCCCTGTTCTATTGAATTCAATAGACTTAAATAGGTCTTCTCCATTAAGGCTGTCTTTGAATTGAACGATTGCCAAGTCTTTATTTCTTAATACCATGCAGAGTAAAGTACCTTTAAGTAAAGATGAGAAATCAAAGAAGTATGTTTGTGACATTTCCATGACAGTGAATTTAGAGCTGCTTGAACGTACAATTTGCATCCAGTCATGATGGTGAAATATTTGAATGTCAGTTTTCTTCTTTTTTTTCCAATTATACTGTGATCAGTATCTACTTCCAAGTTAGTGTGACCTGGTACCATACACTTATGATCTATTATCTTAATATTAGATGAAGATCTATGCAAGACCCACGCAAGACCAGCGCAAATTGAACACAGCCCATGAACATCCCATGCACAGCACACGCGTGGGTTATTTTGTAAAACGTAATTTTAGACGGAGCGGTGCATATTAAACCCAAACCACGGCCAGGCCAATGCCAGACTTGTCGTGGATAGAGTTGTGCTAGCAACACAGTTTCGTGGGTCCCTACCTAACCTTACTTATTTTGTTTGTGTAACCAGTTTTTGTTATTTAGTGAAAAATGGAAGAGTTTATTGAAATTCTTCGAAGCATTAATGTCTTGAATGATATACCAGTAATAAAGATTACATGAGAACAGAACTAAAGAATGGTTTGTGGGAGAAGATAGCCAAAGAATGTAATTATACAGATGGTAAGTAATTTTATTTTTATTTCAATTTAGTACTGGTATATTAGATTTGACGTTGTATCAACATTATTAATTTACATACTGTAGTGTGACAAATAGATTCAACAATTGCTAAAAGATAAGATGTCATCTAAGAACAGCTAACATCGTTTTTGAAAATCATTAAATTCATAGATATTGTAGTTTGGCTTCAATCTCCTTATTTTAGAATCAATTGTTGTTGAAGGTTTAATTTGAAATTTGTACTTAGACATTACAAAAATTTAAGTAGTGAAAAACAAGCAACAATAATCATTTCTGTAAGTAAGGGAAAGTTTTCTTTTATGTATATTGGTCATATAAAAGATTTATGTGTAGAGGGTTCTAAACAAATATCAGACATGTCCTTTAAATTTATTAACATTTATATATATATATATATATATAATATATATATATATATATATATATATATATATATATATATATATAGAAATGCTTCATTAGAACAACTATTTCAGTTTGGTGCTAAAAAACTGAAGTTACTTTCACACAAATTGTTGTCTATTTTGTCATCTTCCTGTTTACTGACGTTTGAGAGAATATCAGTTCTTAAATAATTGTGGAGCACAATTGTGGCCATCACTATTTTATTATCTATGGTATCCAATCTACATTCAAAAGATCTTCTGTACACCCGGAATCCAGCTGCTAATATTCCAAAGCTACTTTCTACTGTTTGCCTTGCTCGGGATAATCGATAATTAAAAACCTTGCTTTGATAATTGCCAGTCACTCTCACTTTGGGATATGGACGCACTAAATTTGGAATTAGAAGAAATGCTTCGTCTCCAACAAAGACATACGGTGTTTATGTATTTTGTCCAGGTAACGCTTTTGGTTCAGGCAGTTGTAAAGACCTACTGTTTAGCATTTTTCCTAACGAGGAATTGGCGAATATATTTCCATCGCTAAACCTACCCAAAGAACCCACGTTTACAGCTGTAAAACGATAATTTGCATCTACAGTCGCCATCAAAACAATGGAAAAATATTGTTTATAGTTGTAGAAGGAAGATCCGCTAAGAAGCGGTTTCCGAATGGCAATATGTTTACCATCAACAGCAGCTAAACAGTTATAAAACTGCCATTTTATCTCATATTGAATGATTCCACTGTTAGGCAAGTAAATGGGTTGTAAACGTCACCATAGAGCTGCACACACTTCAGATACAATATTCGATACGGTCCTCTCTCCTAATATATGGATTAATGCTACAGTTTTAAACAGTCACCAGTGGCTAAATACCTGAAAAATATGAAATTGATACTATCAATTTTTTAATTTGTTAAAATATATAAAATTCATTGCTTTAAACCTTATTCATTATTAATAGTTTTTTAATTGCAGCCGCAACTCCTAAGGAACAGTGGCGAAAGCTAAGAGAATGCCACCGAGAAGCTCTTAGAAGATAACACAAAAAAGTGGACAACGGGCAACACTAGTTGTTAGGTTATGGACGTACCAAAAGCAAATGGATTTCGAAACCATATATGAAAAACGGAAATACTGTTGAATATCCGTCTGTTCCATCAGATGGAAGAGAGTGAAATTACAATAGAAGAAACAAATAATGAAGAAATAATAGAATCTTCTCAGAACTTCTTCGCCCCAGAAGGTTAAAAATATCCGCCGTACGCACAGATCCCGTTATTCAAAAGTTTTTTGGGGACAGTGAGAAGAGGGACGAAATACGAGAAAACCTGTTAAAACATAAAAAACAGGATGGTTTATACCAAGTTTTTTTTTCGATGTATGACATAACCAAAAAACTTCCGAGAATATACCATAAAGAAATAAGGAGAAAACTATTTCAAGCTGTTTCTGAGGCTGAAGATATGGCTAAGGAGAAAGTTAAGAAAAATTCTGAGATGTAAAGCCAGCAATCTACTCCATCACATACAGCGTCTTTAAGATCAAAAGAGAGAAATGAAGGATGCTGCTCGAAAAATTTTGACGATTCTTGAATCAATTTATTAAATGTTAATAAACTAGATAAATATTAAATAAAAACCTTTTTTCTAAGAATACTTAATTTTTCAAATATTTACCTTAGACATACTTGGCCGGTAATATCTTCTTTAATTACATATTTGCAACATAAATCTTTCGTCACTTTCAGATTCTGATTCTAAATCAAGCAGAAGTTGCTCGTTTGATGTAATTTTCTGTACTGAACGAAGAATACAAATATTTGACATGGGCGTGGGCTGTGTTTAATATGCGTTATTATTAAAAAACGTGTACTTGGGCTAGGTTGGACCACACTTGGGCTGCGCGTGGGATTTGCATGAGCTGTGTTCAATTTGCGGCGGGCCTTACAGTTTTGTCCCCCACATATGTCTGAATAATAAATTACATGTTCTGTCTCAGGTTGTACGATTGTTTGCAGGTGTTTGTACAGACAAGATGCTATCTTATTTGCCCCTCTACCTGCAACAGATTCATACCACATGTAACAGCTTTCTCAGTACTGTTATCATGAACAATCAAATGGAACGTCCATAGCTGTCTCTTATAAAATACAACAAATGATTTTAAATCTGGTGTTGGTAAGTACTGTTGTAGGTCGAAAGTGTATGTCCTTAAATGTGGAACAGTTCTGGCAGTTTCTGTATCTTTCCTTTTATCATTATATATACACTTGATCAGCTTCCATTTGGTGGGATTTGTGGTCTGAAGAGAGTTTCTTTCTGGTCATCTGTACAAATTTATGTAATACTAATATGGGCTCATCTTTACTAACATTTGCTTTTGTGTTTTTCTTCAGTTCCTTTTTACAAATTATTCTATATTTTTCCTTTTCGTGTATTGGTAGAGCTTGACAGACTTTTTCAAACTACACTGATTATGTCTAGTTTAAGAATTATTGGGTGTGTTACAGCATATTAGACCTTTTTGAGAACATCTGGTTTTCTGTTGCGTTCAACTATCTTTTAGATATATTGACAACTGCTCTGCTGTTTGCATTGGGTCAAGTTGTTGTATTGACAAAACATGTTGTCCATACATGTTGTATGTATGGACAAAAGTCAATACCGGGATAAAATTCAAGAATTGGTCACAAATTAACTTTACAGCGAACTGAAAAGGGCCTAAACAAATGACAGAAAAACAAAATATATAAAACACTGCACAAATTTAAATAACACCTTAATATTAAGATTGCTATAGTAGGACACCACACCTATACGGAGTTCACAAAATTCATAAAGAAAATGTACCCCTCAGACCAATTTGCAGCGACATGGCCAATAGTTCCTAAACTAAACATAGGTAATCAGTGTAATTGAAAAAGTCTGTCAAGCACTACCAACACACGAAAAGGAAAAATATAGAATACTTGATAAAAAGGAACTGAAGAAAAACACAAAAGCAAATGTTAGTAAAGATGAGTCCATATTAGTATTACCAGCTGACAAGGACAGTGCAACTGTAAGAATTAGTCACAAATGGACCTTACACAGCACTAACATGGAGTCCTGTTAGTGTTTAATATTCATAATGAATAAGCACATTGTACCGGCAATCACTCATTAAAATTTTCGCACTACATAATTGATTACCCTCTTTTAGGTTAGCCCGCAGGTCGATGTAGTTATCGTTCTGTTGTTTGAAATTACCTCCAGTATATGACTGTTTGTACCACTATTTCAAAAACAAAAGGTACCTACTAGCTTTACAACGTCATTTTTCTTATGTTTTTTAATGGTAAAACTTGCCTCTGTTGTAGATCTATTTCTTCATAAGTGTGACTTATTTATATTTGAAATTCGTTGTTCTAATTTACAAAAACTTTGTCTTTGATGAGCAGTGTCAACAAATAGACGTTGCTTGTCTTATATTTTATCTTTATTCTTGTGTTCTTCTTCTGTTTCAATTCTGTCTGTAAAGGGCAGAAAACAAAGTATTTCAAGACTTGTGTTCTATCAATGTTCAGGTTCGTATTACATCTTTATAGCAACAATACAAATCATAATGTAGCAAATTAGTTTACAGTTTTATTTAAAAAGTTGTCTTGAAATTTAACATTGTACGAACGATAATCGTGAAAGTCACACTTATGCACATTTTTTCATTTGTCACATAAATTACTATATTTTATGCATTTTATGAATTTTCAGGTAAATATATTCCTCCAGCTAAACGGAAGAATCAGAACAATGGCAAATTAGTAAGAAGTACTCCGCCTCCAAGCCAGAGTAACAGCAATCAGAATACTCCATCACCGAAAGAAACTAGACCACCCATGACTTATCCCACTCTAGCATCCCCGCATCAAACGAATGTACATGTGCAACAAGGTAACATTATTTAAATTTAATATCCATTATTGAAGTTATTAACAATTATTGAAGTATTAGGTTTATATTAGGTTATTATTAGCCATTTTTAACTGGGATGAATGTCCAGTTATTTATTTTAAATGTTTTGTACACTGTACATTCGTTATCTAGCCATATGTTCAGGTTTTTCGCACAATCTTCTGGCTTTATTGTAATACTAATTAGTGTAAAAGTCATTCAAACTCCTTTCTCTTATATATTTTTATAATAATGTCCATCTTGGTCGCACTCAACTCTAGATCGTTTGTATATTGTTTGACTTTTACTAACCATTCGCGGTCTACCTATGTACGAGTAGTTACATATCTACAACAGTTTATTTTTAGCATTACGTTATCAGATATAACATAACATTGGCTCTACTATAGGATTATTGCGCCATCTTGGTCGGTAGTTTGATGTCATCGTTTGACAGCATTAGGAGCCTATCGTGTTGGTAACTCTGAATCATACTTGTTATTAAATAATCTGGCCAGCTTATTGCTTCTAATTTCATTTGTATGAGTTCAGTCAACAGAGCTAAAGGCATTTTTCTCATCAAACATAAAGAGTGTGATCTATTTGTTCTCGCTGCTTTTACTCTTTTAGATATCAGCATCCACTGTTGATTTCTTTGAGATATTCAGTACCGTTCATCTGCATAAGGATTCTATCTATTGATATGTTTTATAACCACTTATATATACGTGTCTTCTACAATTTTCCCAAGCATTCTAGCAACTATATTGGTCTGCCAGAATAGGTGTATGGGCCTTCATATAGTAGTTCTGTTAGTTTTGCTCATAGATTCTGTTAATAATTTTTGAAAACGTATATTCAGCATTTGTAATGCAATGTATTTTTTCTTCGAATAACATTTTAATCGCTTGCGATTTCTCACAACGCATAGTTCACAACTTTGTGTTGAATGATCATGTGAGTTTTGTCTATAAAGTTGGTGGAAATGATCTACTAAAATAACATGTAAATATGTGAAATGGATCCAAAAATAATCTAAACTTGGTTTTACTGTTAGTGTCATGCATATATCTTGAGACATAACAGACCACCTTTACACTCTTCCATTTTTCTCTATTTCGAGTCATGTGCATCCATCTTAAAACGGCGTGGTTTTTCTTCTTAGGGTGCCTGTCCGTTCCGAACGTTGGCGATCATTCTGGCTATGATGATTTTGTTGGTTGCTATACGAAATAGTGTGGTTTTTAGGTCACTATATTTCAGTGATCATGCAGTTGAATATAATGATATAATAATAATATAATGATCATATATATATAATAATCATATCATATAATAATCATATATATATATATATATATATATATATATATATATATATATAATAATCATATCATATAATAATCATATATATATATAATATATATATATATATATATAATATATATATATATATATATATATATATATATAATATGAGTCCTTTATCATTCAGTGTACCAGATAGTTTACGATTCGTGATTTGTTAAGGCCTTCGAAGTGACGACTTGGCAATACGTTTTGATTTTGTAGTGGGAATTGAATCCACATCATTCGACACCAAATACATTTGGTTACATTCACCTCTGCACGACCTAGACCGCATTCCATTTACCTTCCCAATTAGTAATTTCTTTTAGTAATAGCAGTTCTATGAATTACTGAGACCATGTGTATTTCTTTATCAAAGTACCTAAGTCCTTTCCCTTTGAATCCAGTATCCATTTATTATAAACTTCATGTGATATAATTATGCTGTATTTGCTGTACAATTGTCAAATTTTATAAGCAGGTTACTAAAATGTTGTTAATTTGTTTAAATTCCTTATTTTTGATTTCAGTGCTCCCTCAACATCAGCCACCACCCCATATGCACAATGCTACAGTTCATTCGCCGCCTATGAATATGCAACCACATGTAATACCACCTCCAAACCATTCGCGTCCTCATTCTCATACACCTCCTCATCAATTCCAACCTCCTGTGCAATCTAGACCGCCGCCACCTCAACCCATTCCTCAGCAGCCACCTCATCAACCTAAGGCCCAAATGAACGGTGAAGCCAAAGTGCCGCCACCACGTCAACAGAGGGTATACCAAAGCCAGCAATATCCACCTCCAGAAATGAAACCAGATATACCAGGTAAGAAATGTAAATAAAATCTATTGTTTTTTAAAGTTACACCCAGATTCTGTTTCACATTGTTAAAAATAAATGGGCCCTAGTCCCATCTTCGGTAAGTGCCCCGAAGCTGCATTCTTGTTTTATCTTCCTGCTGGGTATAGCTAAGTGGAACTACAAAATATAACAGTAATGCACATGAACCATCTTCACTCAATATTCATTTTACTGTTTCTATACCATTCTGTAATGCAAATCTTCCGAATAGTATTTCCTGTAATATTCTTTTGTTTCAATACATATGTAAGTGTCGTAATAACAATATGTGAAGTTATATTTAGAATCTGCTTTATATTTTAAAAATTTTCCAAATAGTTTTTCCAAGGGTATGTATTACATATTTTATTTACATACAAAAAAAAATTGTGGGTTTTTAGATTTTAGATTTTTTGTTGTGTTGTATTTGAAAAAATACCCTTTTGTGTTGTAATGTTTTTATTTAATATTTTGAGACTCGACGGCAGAGAAAAGACACAATATACAAAATGTCTCACGAAATTGAAAAATAAAGAAAAATAATGGAGTGTGAAAGCGTTCCGACACGCTACAAATTTCTACTTGTACTGTGTCTACTGTTACAATTTTATTCTCAATAAATTTATAGTAGATAATTTACACTTTGATCTGTAAACGCAAGTTGCAATCAGCGCGTCAAAATCATGCATATCTAACGTAAAAGTTACGAAAACCACTTAAATATTGAAAAAGTTGTAAGAGCACAAAAGCAACAAAAAGCGTAAAATAAAAAAATATGAAATAAATAAAAATTTAAAAATACAGGAAACGTAGTATGTAGTATGGAGCTTCGCGCTAGCCCACAGTAGCACTTTTTGACAATAAATGCATGTTTTTGAGTATCAAGTTCGAGGAAAGAAGTAAGATTTAAGATGAAGTTACAACAAAAACTTATGACTAATAAGATAGTAGAATGGTAAGTGATAATAATTAATGATACAGTAATCTTTTCTATTTCAGCTCCACATCAACCTAGACACAGGGAAGATACAATGAAAGACTTGCACCAGTTTTCGCAAGACTTTAAATTGGCACCAATGCCAACTGAACAACCTCCACCACAGATGCAACCACCTCCGCCAGTGGTTGAGCAAGTGGTGAGATAATCCAGGCAATTAAATGTATGTAAACGATCTATAATATTTGTGTGTTTTAGGTTCAACCTGTTCAACAAATTCTTCCCAATAAACCCCCGCAACAGCCATCACCACCACAACCTCAGCAGTCCATTAGTCCACAACAGGAAAATTTGGACAAAGTTACAAATACATTAAAGAAGTCAACATTGAATCCTAACGCAAAAGAATTTGTTTTGAATCCTTCTGCTAAACCATTTCAACCAAGGTTAGTGGTGTTTTTAATTTTATATTACCTTGTCTTGTATTATATACTTGTTTTTTAATGTGTAATATTCTATTCAGGTCTCCAAGCACTCCATCAGCTAGCAGGCCTCATACTCCACAGACCCCAAGTCATAGCCCGTACATCCCAGCCACAGTTGGCGGGCCCGCTGTGCAGCCACCTATGCAGGTTATGATGCCGTTGCACTACGTCATGACCAGCCAGCCGCAGTATCAACCGCCACCACAAGGCAATAAAATTAGACGTTGTAAGTTTATTATTCTTTATGGTCATTTGAAAGTATGAGCTGTTTACGTGACTTTAATATGTATAATCCTGTGCCGTGTTCTCCATAGATTGTTTTAGATAATATGTATATCTAGACATTATCCGGGATGTTGTATTTCAATTGTCTTCCCTCCTCCTCGATTCTTTCTAGTCGTGGTTCGTTCCGTTAGTGAATTTACCAATATTCTATTTTGCTTAAGCTGTTATCGTAGTTTTGCTGTTATATATAGGTAAAAAATAAACAATTACGCAATGTAAAGATTATGTTGAACGAAAGTTCTCAAGGGACTTGCTACCGAAAGGGGAAATAAGCTTCTCTGTATGGTACAGTACAATGAAACATCGTCTGAGGGTGCCGATTGTCTTGACGAAGAGGAAGTTGATGCAAGTGGTTTAATAATTACGGAACCCTCTTCGTCTGCTCTCCAGATGCAAGTATTGAAAGAATCTGTGTGGCTGACTAACCCTTGAACAGAGGAGTAGTAACTTCAATTGAATTGTTTTTTACATGCCTACATCTTTCTTTCATTCTTATTAACAAAAGATATAGGAACTCCATCAGTAGATGTACGACATACTTTGGAACAGATATTGGATCTGATCACAACCGTTTTGTCATTGATGCAAGAGTCGGGTTAAAACTAATAGAGAAAAAACATCAGCAAAGAATTTTGCTATTTCAGATGTCAAAAACAAGAGCCAAAAGAAAAAGCACTTACACAGTGGTGTATACATACTTACATATGTGGTGACTGCCCAAAACCTTACATCTGTTAAACTGGTGAACCTTTAACAAACATATAGCAGAATTCAATAAAAAAACAGATTCTATGTACGCACTTCATCTTCTAGGCCATGATCATTCTTTCTTTAATGACCAATTTCAAATTCTCCATATTGTAAATAAAGGCGTTAAGCTATCTTTATTAAAAGCTAGGCCAACTTGAGACAAACAGCTTTCCCCTTCTCAACTTATTCAGTTAATGACTATGAAGTATAGATACATTGTAAAAATACATTAATTGAGAAAGGCATTTTGTGGGAACAGGTGTAGTGAAAATAAATTGTAATAAATTTTGTGGAAGTGTAGAAAACAAGTTTCCAGTGTTATATTCTGAGACAAAAATAATGTTTTTACTGTCTTCTTTATATTATATAACTTAGCAGGTGTCAATAAAACATTTTTTTTTATTTTCGGAACCATGTATAAACGAATATTCTATTCATAGTACATAAACGTCGGCAAAAGAGACAGGGCATAAAGAATCTAGCGTTTTATCACTATCGGCAGATGACAAGGATATTGGGATATACGCTGTAAGCGTTTCGCACGGAAAAGGAAGACCACTCAGCGCAACTTAATCTAAGCGTTATACAGGGTAAACGGAAACCTTTTTTCCCTTGACTGCAAGTCACTTCATCACGTTGTGTACGAATCGTACCTAAGTAAGGTTAGGACAATCTAGCTCAGAGACGAAAGGATTATGTAGTCCCAGCTCAAGGCGTTTTAAGACTATCAACAAGTTTGATATCAGTCAGTCGCTACTCATCTTAGCACACTGTTACCATAGTGGTAAGAAAGGTAGTGATTATATGTATATCGATTTTAATGATTCGCAATTATAGACATAGATTAATAACATTCTGTTATTCTGACTATTATATTGAATGCCTCAATTTTTACATATTTTTTTTAGTACCAATGAGGACGGACATGGCGTCGCAGATGCAAGTAGCCGCAGCCACTGGACAACCGCTCTTAGCTCCGGCCCCCATTCAACCCTTCATTTATCCACCGGCAATGAACCAGGCTTATCAGCCGATGCATATGGTTAGAACTTACGAAACGTCTCCCCAAATCCAGTATATTCCTCCAAATCCACATCCCTCTCAAACTCCTTCGCCTGCCCAACCGCCTCAGTATAATCCTGCGCAGGGTCCTCAGGCGCCACCTCAACAGTGTCAGGCAGCACCTCCTCCACCACAGGTAAGCTAATTTGTCAAGTTTTGTTAAATATTTGTTTATTCAATTAATATGCACTTCTAATAAGTTAATTTTTTGTAATATTTAAGTATATTAATAGTAATTTTTGTATATTTATTATATGTTAATACTTTTCAACGAAATCATATTCCACTTATTAATTTTGCAAAGGCGTACCAAAAAAAATTGAATTATCTATTTAAACACAGCAGTAATTACGTAAAAATTAAATCTAAGGCCGATATAATTATTAACTAACATATTGTGTCTTTTAACAGGCATCTTATAGTTGTCTAAAATAAAGTAAAATTTTATTCTTACTAGAGAGTAGATACCTAATACAGAACTTCAAAAAACAGAAAACTTTGGAAAATACTTTTTTTTTTCGTTAGACTAAAAACAATCTGAAATTTTAACATACGATCTCGTCATTACACATCATTCTCTATTTATAGAATTGCTGTGTTCTGTAAACGTTATATTTGTTTTTTTTTTACTTAATTTGTAAGTGTTCTTGTGTTTATTTGTTTATATAAATATAAAAATATATATGAAGTTCATATAAATTAAAATGAAGTAAGCTAAACTATTATCATGTGAATGCGTTTATATAGTAGTGCATTTGTTTATTTCAGTAAATTCTCGAAATATGAAATGAAGATGGCACTAACTACTAAAGAGTTTATTAGCTTTGTTAGAAGAAGACTCAGATTGTGAAAATGCTGACTCACTTAATGTGGTTTATTTGCCGCTGAGATTAGATCAGAAAGTTTCTGATGTAGAAGACATTGAAGATAATATTATTTGTGAAGAATCAATAAAATCGGATATTGCAGATACATATGAATACAAGTGATTGGAAATTCTGATGATTCTGATTATGATATTCCTCTGAATCACAGATAAAACGTCCAAAGAAAAAACCAGGCAAAAATAGTAAATCTTTTAAATCTACTTTTTGATAAAAAAGTAATTGAAAGCATTCTATACTTTACAAATATTTATGCATCCCAGAATAACCGTCACGATTTTAAAATAAATAACATAGATTTAAAAAAATATTAGCATATGTATATTATCTGGTTTACACTCGGCTTTAAGTTGATATGCATCGGTCAAAGGATGAGGATAAAGAAGTACACATTATAAGGGAAAGCATGAGCCGACATAGATTTATATTTATAATAGTGAAGAAATCGCTACATCAGTGTCAAACTTAGTACATGGACGTCAATCTAAATTTGCTTTACCAGGTGAAACCAGATTCGACAATATTGGCCACATTACAAAAAGCGACGATAGTGTAAAAATGTAGGATGTGCAAAAGTAATACAATTTATTTATCTAAAAGGTGTAGAGTGTATCTACACCCCGAATGTTTCGAAAATTTTCACCTTAAAATTAGGATACAATGTTTTTCTTAAAAATTGTACCGTTTTCCTTGAAAATGAGAAAAAAATCTTTATGGTTGTAAATTAGTCTTAATTTATGTGTTTTTAATCCAATCTAATCAATTAATTGTAATTGTGTCTCTTTGTATATTGAGCGGTCGTTAATTGGTTAATCCTATATAAAGAATAAACTTGTCTCAAATTTACTTTACTTACCTCAGAACTATTTTAAAGTTAATAATAAATCTATCTAATAAATATATTCCCAAGAAATAGAACACACTACGCCTATGCACATATATAATCTGAAAGGAATAAACTAAAATATCATAGTTCTCTCATTATCATTCTTTCAAAGAATGTAAATATATATAGATCAGCAAAATATTTATAAGTTTACATGTTTCAAACTATTCAATGAACTTGTCTCACTATACACTCGTGAATCGCACTAATTTATATTGTTACGGGGGCAAATTTATCTTACTTTTTCACTTATTTGCGTGGGCGAAGCATACACTATAAAAATGACCCCGGTAAGAATTTACTGCTGATCTTTTACATGGTTGCCGCTACCGTTTAGTTCAATTTGTAGATTAGTCACCTTTAATTGAAAATTGTCCGACTATAGTCTAATAAATTTCTTTTTTCTTTTAGAGTCATCACCAGTTCCCTCTAATGTATCATCCGATTATTCCCGCGCAGCCGCACATGATGCAGAGTATGCAGTACTTGCCGCAAGCTCCGCCACCTCCTCAACCCCCGATGCAGGTTTTGATGCACCAACATCCCGGCCAAGGCAACCCCCATGGACCCAACCCTTAGCGCTAGCGGTGGTTGTTGTGTTAGGAGAATTTATAATTATTAGTGTAGACGCCGACTTCGTGCAAGTGTGTAACATTCTGTATCCTAAATATGTTATCAAAACCTTACGTTATTTTAAACTGTTGAAGGAAGTATGTCGCGTCACGTATTGGAGGTTTTCTTGGTTGAGTCAACTAAGGATGGTAAAGAATACTTTTTATTTAAAATTTGGAGAGAAAAATTGTTTGATGATAGGGTTATTTATCGACGATTATTTTTTGGTTACTGTGTAACTGCAGGAAAACTTGAAAACAGATTATAATAAAAGGAACCTTTTCAAGTATAATCTGAACATTACAATTTTCTAATTCAACAAGTTAAGATGGATATGAAAGTGAAGGGAGGTGAGTGTAAAAAGAGAATTATAGAAGATGCTGTAAGTGAAAAGTGATCTGTAGAAATGGGTTATATATTTTTAAAAAATATACTACATTTATAGATATGTAAAGCATCTACACATAAGCAACGGAAGAAAAGAAAAAAGAAAATTGCTATATTAATGTTATTATTCCCTTTTTTATACTGAATATGATAATTCGTTATAAATATATCGCTATAAAACGCATGAATTTCTGAGTTAGTTGTATACTGATATGAAAAGATATTTAAATATAATGTGAAAAAATAGGTTTTCTTTCGTCAAGACGGAAATAATGAGACATTGTTTGATAACAATAAATGTAAATAGATAGTATGAGTGGATTGGGCTTGCTTTGATAGGGGCGTAATATTACAAGTAATACATATTGTTAACATTCTGCAATGTGGTACATACATCTCCATATAAATATAAAAAAGATAAATTTAAATAAATTCCTAACATGCAGACTACACTAAATTTTTGACAGTCATGTATAAGACAATTTGCGTGTACAAGTCTGGCTGGCTACCTACGTATTTAAAGATCAAAGACGAGAATTTAAAAGTCTGCATCCATTCGACAAGAATTGAATGCAGTTTATTAATACTTCGGTCAAAGTTATTAGTATTCGCCCTTCATTAATATTAACTACGAAATGCTGAGTAAATTGCGAACAATAATTGTCAGGACCAAATATTTAACAAGTATTCAACCAAGACTTCCAATCGGTATGAGGGTATCATTGAGCTTTATAAAATCTTCACTATTATATATGTTTAAGTAAAGCCCGGTATACGAGAAGTATTTTATATACTTTATGTAATGATAATACAGACTGTTTGTTAGATTTTTCAACAGTAATGGTAGAAGCCGATTTTTATTTCAGAAGCGCACTAGAGAGGATACAATCTTCTGGTCTCAGACTAATTTAGACAGAATTTAGAAGAGAAATTGAATGGCCTGTCCGTCACTAAAACAAGAACAATGTACAGGTAGCTTCAATTACTCAAAAACTTTTAATTTAAGTTTTATGTACTCACACTGTACGCAGAGTATTGACTCATTTATGTATAAATGAATCTTTTCTTTTCCTCGAAAGTTTTTGATTGTCTCCTTCCATATAGTATTTTGTTTGAGACAAAGCCTTTGTATTTTTAACCAAATGTTATTCATTGCGAATCTCACAAAAAATTTCAGGTCCCATGATCGCTTTGTTTTATTCCCAGTGCGCTTTTATTTAGTTACATTCCCGTATTTTTATTTTATAAGGTTAAGCCGAACTTATCTATTTAATATCCATTTTATACCTTTTAGTAATATTTTTGATGAGTATACGACCGATCTACTGACTCATCTTTGCTTTGTGTTTTTTCCTTTCACAAACTGTTGTCACGCTATTTTGAAGCCAGTCACAATATTTATTTGTCAAAGCCAAATGGAGAGATATTTTAATAATTAAATTTCTTAATTAATTGACCATTTTACTATTGTCATGTATCCACAGAGCACATTTTTTAAAACAATATATATATATATATATATATATATATATATAATATATATATATATATATATATATATATATATATATATTATATATATATATATATATATATATATATATATATAAAGAAAGTCGAGGACAGTAACGGGCTACTGGTAAACAACAGACAGTTGAAGGTAACCGGGAACGACCCAATACTAAGGAAGCAATAAAAAACGGGTGCTTCAAAGTGAGTGTGTTTTATGAAAAGTCAGGCTTTCGCCACATAATTTTGGGCTTTATCAGAACTTGCTGTAATGGAAAAACATTCTTTACAATCATCATAATTAAAGATGTTATTTTTAATATTACTCTAACGTTGACACTATTTCTTAGTGTAAAATATTCTAGATGTGGAACTACATATTGTTTTTAAACACAAACCAAACGCATCTCCCAACTAGAGGAAGATGGCAAACAAAGCTTAAATTAAATATTTAAAATTTATTCTATTTTAATATAACCATGTGGCCGGCATTATTTTTGACAAGACAATTGTTAATTAAGTTACTACACATGACTTAATTAACAATTGTCTTTTCAAAAATAATGCCGGCCACACGGTTATATTAAAATAGAATAAATTTAAATATTTAATTTAAGCTTTGTTTGCCATCTTCCTCTAGTTGGGAGATGCGTTTGGTTTGTGTTTAAAAACAATGTTTAGTTCCACATCTAGAATATTTTACACTAAGAAATAGTGTCAACGTTAAGGTAATATTAAAAATATTATTAAGAATGTTTTTTTCATTACAGTAAGTTCTAATGAAGCCCAAAATTATGTGGCGAAAGCTTGACTTTTAATAAAAGACACTCACTTTGAAGCACCCGTTTTTTATTGCTTCCTTAGTATTGGGTCTCTCCCGGTTACCTTCAACTCTATATGTACCCAATTGGGTACCCAAGTTGATCTCAAAATACTTAAATATATCTTGTGTTTTTTAAAATATTATTGGTAACGTTATTGCGATGTTCATCACTTCAGTCAAATTACATCCTTGTAAGACTTTCTCTGATTTATTACAACGATTATATAAATGAGACGATTTTGAGACTTCTTATGCACCTTTAAGTTCCTAAGGCGTGGTATGATAATTTTTAATTCGATTTAGACCTTACATTTCATTATAAACATAATTTACCATTTGATTGAACGTTTTTAACAGTATTTTTATTGTACGCTTAAGTATGAACTTGGCTAGTTAGTTCTAGCTAGCTAGCTAATTCTGGCTTAATATGTGATCATTTTAGTAGTAATTATTATTCTTCTTGTTATTGACACGATAACTAAACGGGCTGGCGGATTTACTTCGCCGTGGTGAGTAGTTTAATGAGTACTCGAGTCGTGACACACTTAATAGATACGTTATTTTTATGAAAATCTGTGAAAACTTAAGAACTAATTATAACAAATTGTCTATTTGAGCGCGAATCTCTCTAAAAATATATTTGTTATAAATAACTGTACTGTGATCTAATATTTCGATACAAGTAACATATTTAGGGCGAATGTAAATACACACATACACTTAGCAAATGCGTCTAAATTTTATCGTTTTTTTTTTAATTTGTCTAAATCTTTTTTTATTATTTTTTTTGGTCCTTCACTTATTTCTGCAGTAGCGATAGTATTGAAAATTGGCGTTTTTACTATTAACCGATGGCAAAAGAAAATATCATCAAGATACATAATATAAAAATCAATATTAAAATTATTTCTCTGCTGTATCGCATCTAGTTTTAGACTCTAGAGTTTTCATCAGGATTCATTCTGGGATCTCAGTTTTCTTGTTTCCCAGATCACTTCCCTACTACAGTCACTATCATTATACATTTCATTATTATTTTCACAATTAGTTTTATAGCAAATTGAGCTGTGCAATTAAGCTCACTCCAGGAAGTAAGCCCCAAAGCTTGACGGGCAAAACTGGATTTGATTTAATACTGAAACAGGAAGGTAATTTTAAATAATGTATTTTATATAAGAAAATTACATGTACACGAGAAAATATTTTATAAGTGAAAAAAATTATTTATTTGGTAATTAGCATATTATTTTACAAGGACTTCCAAACAATATATACATATGTCTTCTTTATGTGCTATATCAATTTTTAGAAATTTTCGGTCCTTTGGATACTGTTTAGGAGATTTGTCGGCCAAAGTGTAGATTGGAGTGCTAATAGAGTGGTAGGACTCTTAAGGGCGCCAAAAGTCATATGATTACAAAGTGAACTATTAAATATCTTGATCAAGTGCAAAGAATTAAAGCCTTTAAACAATAAAATTGGAAACTGTTGCAGTTTTGCGTCTATTAAAAAAATACTCTGATTTTGATGTCTATAACAATAAAATAACAGGGTAATCCGACGTTGACAGTTGCCCTGGCTAACTTATTTTTTCGGATGTCACAAATATTCGTCAACTATTCGTCCTGTGCATAAGCCGTTAGAAATTGAAAAATAATTCTAATAAAAAAAAGAATTTCGATCGATCTTAAAACTTTGGTAATCTTCAATCGAAGTTCATCTAAATTTTGAGCAGATGTATTTGTTGCTGATATTATCCACTGAGGAATAATTTTACCAAGAAAACTCAATTAATTGGACGGCAGTAATAACATTATTCGTCTGTAAATATAAGTTTGTCGGTGCAACCAAATTTGCTTTAGTGAAAAATGGACCAAGAATACCACGCTACACATTTAATTTCTGATGAAATTGTGTTTTTACAGGGATACTTAAATGCGTATTCTCTTTTTACTAATAAACTATGTTCTTTATATTCTGCTCGGTTGAAAAAAAATGTAAAACTTTTCATCTGGAAATAATATTTTGGGAGAAAAATGTGGATCTTCTTGAAATAATTCATGTTTGGTCTGGTATTTGACTACTGAAACATGGTTTATTAAACGTTCCTTAATAACGAATCTTATAGACCTATCATGTAAGCAATATATAAAATTGTTTTATTTGACTAATTTTCGTACGTCTGGGAATCGGTCGATTTTCAAACTAAAAACTTTTATCTAGATAAATACTATTTTCTCAGCAGAGTATTTGATCACTTCGTTGTTAATTGAAAGGCAAAACAGGGTGAAAATATAAGGTTCCTGTTGTCTTGTTTGCTCCTTCATGTACCGTAGCATTGTTGCCGATATAAAGTGTGCTCTTTGTCCCATATTAAAGATAGCATTCAATCATCATGTTAGATCTAATATGTTCACTTCTTCGATTTCAGACAGTGTACATCTTGATTAAAAAGTTAAATTATATTGTTATCGCTATAGCATAAACAGAAGAAGAACGTTCCAAGAAGATGTTATATTTTTTTAATTATGAACTTTGCTATTTACAATTATTCATTGTAGTAGTTTATTTGTTCGTGCATCTATTTGATTGTATTCATATTATGGATATGAATATAATCAAGTCATAGTTATGGATTTTACATTTTGCTATTTATAAATAGTGGATTTATTTGTTACCTCTGCAACTTTTTAACTATATTCAAATTTCAATCATAATAATTATATTTGTAAATATATTTACCAAGAACAGCGCCAATTTTCAGTACCATCATAGACACCATTTAATTCAAAAAATTGTTATTTTTTGTTATAATCTTTTAATTTTGTTAATTGTTATTTTTCTAAACTTAGAAAAAAAAAGTATATATAAGGTCATCAAAATTACACCTTACCTAATCTGTCTGTAGGTTATGTTGATTTTTTACAAGTTTTTATCAGATATGCCAGGTCCTTCGAAAACAGACAGACGATCGCATAGATTATGTAGGATTTTTTTACTATACCTAGGATATGTGATAAAAATTAAAAACCCGGAAACGGCTGAAACGGACGTCTCCTGGTTAATTTTCTTTTCAAGTTGTTAATGCCCGTTTTATTCTGCTAGTGAATTCATTGAAACTATTTTTGGTGGTTATATCATTCCATATTTTTAAACACTTTTTCCATAAGGTAGCAACCACTCCTGTTTTTGTTCTCATAACGTTTTATCATACAGTATTGCAGAACAGCCAGCAGGGTCTGGTTTCAACCTTTCATTTCACTTTTTATATGATGAATATGTATTCAGAAAGCTATTGGCACCATTGTTATTGGATCCACAGTAACTAAGGCGAAACAAGCTAGTAAACTAGTAAATGAAACTTTCTAACAATATAACAAGTACACATACTAAAAGGTAGGGGGAATCAACCGAAAGCCTGCATTTTAAAGCAGTATTTAATTTTAGTCGGGTATGTTAAAGATATATTTTATCTTAACGTGAAGTTTCGACGAATTGTTTTAAAAGTAACACTTTTGTATTACTAAATATTTAGCTGGTGAAACTTTGTTTAATGTAAGAGAATAGTAGGTAATTTTCAAAATTGCCGTCTAATTGAATAAGTCAGTGTTAACGTTAAATCGAGTTATTCAAAAGTGTGATTGATTCGAAATTAAATAATTTTTTAAAGATATAAATACCTACATGTTATTTCATTGTTGAAATATAATCCATGAATTATTTGTAAAAAATTCAGTAACGAAACTTTCGTTAATTTTCCACTTTCAACAAAATATTACATTGGTATATTCAGATTTTGAAAGCGAATATCTTCCAACACATACTTCATTATTCTGCTTTCTCCCAAACTTGTAAAATACCGATTTTTTTTTATATTTATGGACAGAGGGCTCTACAACGAATTCACTTTCCATTTTCTTAAAATAAGAATACGCCCGATCATCACGACGATGTACCCATTAATTCAAAATGATTTTCAACTCCTCTTGCCAAGGAGCAGTGTTTGTTAATACTGTTGATTTGATTTCACCCAAGTATCACTTAAATATGTGACAGTTAACATTATAAGTAAAAAGTTCAGTTTCGATTAATTATGACTAAATTATTTTACTTATAATCAATGAAAATACCTCGATATTTTTAACAGTCATATATGTACTGCAAAATAATAAAACAATTGTCAAAAATGCGTTATATTAGGCATTATCAGTTTTTTTTAGTAATTCAGCCTAATCGTTCAATTGAAATTAAAATCATTCAATAAAGGGCGAGGTTGGGACAAGAACATAAATTTTAAGATGATTTGTAAGATTTTTGTCAATAAAACAAGCGAAGAAATTAAAAGATGAATAAACCTTACAAATTGGGCATAATCTGGACTCCAAAAACAATTACACTTAAAAAATATTGAAAGAAAACTTAAAATTATTACAAATAAACCACTCTTGAGGCTGGTCCTCACATACGCTGCGGAAACATGGACTCTAACGCAGACGGATGAAGCACTTCTGGGAATATTCGAGCGTAAGATACCCCGTAAAATATTTAGAGGTATAAACGATCAAGGGCAGTGGCGCAAAAGATTTAATTTCGAATTATACCAACTCTGTAATTAACCAGATGTCGTAACGTTCATTAAACTACAGCAACTTAGATGGGCCGGACACATAATACGAATGCCTAACAACATGATTGCTAAAAAGCTAACAACAGGAACACCTATATGAAGAAGAAACAGAGGCCAACCGCGAATTAGGTGGTTAGGTGGAGTTCAGACTAACTTGGAGATATTAGAGATCAGAAGATGGCAACACGTTGCCAGAAACCGAACAGAATGGCAACTAATCTTAGAGCAGGCCAGGATCCACAGAGGATTCTCGAGCCAAAGATGAAGATTTTTTAAGTTTTGCTGTGTATCTTTTTGTTGAAATTTATTACTCAAAAAACTGACTTAAATTTAAATAAGTCAAGAATGGCTCTCTAGACGTCAATACATACCATGTTTAATATTTTAATTGACGATCCTCATTTTCCTGTTCAGGTTTGCTGTTCTTTAATTTAGTTTCAATTTATTCTAGACTACATTATTATGAACCGCTAGTACCTCATATTTTTAACACATTACTGATAACTGTCTATATGAACAAATTTTCTCCGAAAACAGGCATTTCTTTCATTGTATCGTTTTATTCGCTCTGGGCGTTGTGAAGTGTTTGCTGTTTGAATAAATTCTCTAACTATACAACTTCGCAGAAATACTTCCAGCGCATACAAGCAATGTCGTGCATCTAGCAGAGTTAGCAAGGTTCTCCTCTAATCAATTTCTTCAGTGATTTATATGTTCTTGAACGATTTTAAATTATTCTCAAACGTTAATATTAAAACGGCTTGAAATGTCAGAAAACGTCCAAAACCTAGTTGCACGACAGATAATAAACGTTATTTATGGCGAGATGCGCAAAATAAATTAAATTCGCTCCGAGTTACCACGACTTCTCATACCGGCGAAACGATCGGTATTAATTCAATGGTGTAACTTAGCACTGTTACGTTACTACTAAGTATTAGTCTGATATTCTGCACCATTTACGTAATTAATGCTTTTAAAATATATTTATTTATCGAAACTTCACCAGAATTGCGTTTACTTTAATGCAGTCGAAAATACAGGGTAAACATAAGGGAGGAAGTATAAGATAAACAAACCTTATTTATTGGTTTTAAATGTAAAGAAACTCTGTACAGCAGCCTCAAACAATAGAATAGTAAAAAATGGTTGCAAACCTGTGGCTTGAATTTAATAATAAAATAAAGAAGATTGCTACGTTACTCATACAGTTATGCAAATTTTTTCGCCCAATTAACATACACGTTTTTAGCTTTTACTCTAACGCTACCTCATCATAACACTCAATATTACAAAGTCTCACAACTTATACAAAAATGAATTTTACTGTGGATCCAACATAAATAGCCGGTTTCACAAGTTTCTGATAATTACACGCGTAGCGAATAAACCATTAACTTTAATAGTTACTGCCAGTATCAATACATAATATGCCTATTAACTGTCATACATTCCTGTTTGATTTTCGTATTTATTTACTATTCATGCAATACTATGATAATCGAAGAATACTTAAATAAATTTAAAAGAAATACATGACAATTAATTGACATTATTCGTGTCGCTTTATTAAAAATGTTATACTGGCTTTAAAAGTTAAGGTCTTTTGTTTAATTGCAAAATTGACAGATGTTTGTGAAACTGGTCATAATACTGTTATAACGCCCTTAAGTATTTATTGAAAGTAGGGCAGCAGAGGTGCTGTTTAAGTATGAAGGTGCCTTAACGTTACTTTTTCTTTTATATTTTCTTGCAAAGTCATTTGGCACCTCAAATTGTTCTGGTACTTAGTTGATCTAAGTCCTAAAATTGGAAACCATCTGTTTGAGAAAAAATATTTTGTAATATTGTTTCATGTTTATAAAAAAAAAACATTTTTATCAAATCGGTAAAAAGTATTGATTTGTTTTCTTAAGTGAAACTTTCAATAAATTTATTCAAAATTTATAGTTGAAAATGTTTTTCTTTCTTTTTTTTAGCAAATAAACTTATTTGTTAAAAAATTGTTTTTAATTTCTTCCTTTTTCTCCCAAGTGAGTTTTCTGCAAGAATTTAATTATAAGGAATCACGCACCCGCTTTTAATATTTGCAAACAAAAATAACTTTTATTATATTTTCGGCTATCCAATGGGAAGTTTCTTTTCACTCATTTCATCAAGAAAAGTGGCGGAAAGCAGGCGAAAAAACAGCACCATTGACCTTCTTCTTCGCGTGCCATATCTAGGGTGACCATATGTACTTTTTTTAGTAGGACAGTACTTTCTTTTCAAACGCTGTCCTATTGTACTTTAAATTTGATGAAGTACACCTAAATGTACTCTTTTTCTTAATTACACAAAATTAAGTCCTACTTTTTGTCCAAACAAAATATAATTATGGTTCGAATTGATTCAAGAATCGATCTTTTGCGGAAGAATCAGAATCTCCTATCTTTAGCAGCAATCGATCGGCGCAGGAGTCACTTGTGACTCTCGTCGCTGCATCATCATCTAGTTTAGTTTATTACCGATACGCCCATCTCCCCCCCCCCCCCCCATCACTCTCGATTTCATTTCGCAGCAAGATCTTATTACCTTATTTATTTAGAAAAAATATATATCTCGTCGTATGTTTATGTTTATTTGTTGCTTGTGCGCTCACTGTTGATTAGTCTATTAACCTTTTGTCTTAAATTTCGGCAGTTTTTCTCATTTTTTATATTATTTTGTGTTGTGTGGAAAAATAAACAATTTCATCATGTCACCGCCTAGAAGAAAATGCCATTTTAACGTAAAGTTGCAAACAGAGTAATGAAACAAATCAAATGTTTTACCGCATCTTGTAATTTGCCAAATTTGTAAAAGTTATGTTAATATTTCTAACAGTGGTCGCAGTAATATCAAACAACATTTGTAAAGAAAAAACACATGTTGGCTGCTAATGCGAACTCGAAGAGCAGCAAATTGGAAACCTTTGTTAAAAAAGAAAATTTAAGTTCTGAGAATATGTTGATTGCTGCCAAGAAAGGAACTTCTGCTTACCATACAATTAAGCATTTGCAAAGTTTCAGACTGCACGTCAAAACTAATTGTAAGTATGTTTGAACCTAAATTTGCGGCAGTTCGAACCAAGACTGAGGCGATTGTAAAAAATGTTTTAGCTCAAGAGGCTCAATCCCAATTAGAAATTGACCTAACAACGACGAAGCAAATTTCGTCAGCATCACAATCGATTCGTCGAATCATAGAGAAATTAAAGTTGTGCCCTTGATGGTAAGATATTTTGATGGATAAAATGGTGTCCAAGTAAAATTACTTCAGCTACGTGACTTATCTGGTGAAACATCAGAGCAGTTAAAAGATTACGTGGTGTATGTTTTGAATTACCATAATCTACTACAAAAATGCATCGGAATGTCTGCTAATAATACAAATACAAATTTTGGTGGAATGAGAAGAAAAGGAGTGAACAATCTATCCAGCAAATTAAATGCTTCTCGTGGTAAACCCGTGATTGGAATTGGTTGTATGGCACACATTTTTAATAACTGTTTACAAAATGCAACGGACGTCTTACCCATAGACATCGAGGTTAATGCGGTCAAGATTTTTAAGTATTTCTATATTTTTACAGTCAGAGTGGAGAAACTAAAGCAGTTTTGCGATTTTGTTGATATCGAGTACAAAAAAATGTTGTCGTTGTCAAAAACAAGATTTTTTAGCCTAATGCCAACCATTGAACGAATTATACAAATGTTTGAAACCTTGAAAGCATATTTTTTATCGATTGATAATTGTCCAACAGTTCTAAAACAGTTTTTTCAAAACCCAATCAGTGAAGCATGGTTTGTGCACAACATTACGTGTCTCTTCCACAAAGTTATTTTAGATGTAGAAGGTGACAAAATATGCACAACGGAAGCCGCTTTGGAGTATTTCGAACTCATAAATAAGCTTCAAAATCGCTTAAATGAGTTATTTTTACCGCTTAAAGTAAGAGAGTCACTTTCAAAACTTGAAAATATGGAAGACCTTGACCTTAGTGTGAACTATCGAGATATCTTTATCATGCATGTCAAGCAGTTCTATTCAAATAGTGTAACATATTTGAAAAACTGGAGTGAAAATTTAAGTGAACTAAAGCTATTCGGATGGGTTAACTTGAAAAAACAAGTTGGACTGGAATTCGAAAAATATTTCTACCGAAGATCGATGGCTCGAAATCTTCCAAAAGAGTTTGTTTTTTGTCTGCCTGTGACCAGTGCGTCGATTGAGCGGTTGTTCTCAAATATCAATAACTATTGGACTCCCAACAAATTCAAAGTTTCGTGCAATGAAATGTTTCAGTTCTTAAAGAGTAAACCACAACTTCTGAAGGAAATTCATAGTTCCAAAAAGAAAGACTGGTACCAAAAAGATGATCAAGGTGTTTAGGAAGAAACGTCGAAAGAAAATTAACTATTAAATTTTATCATACATTTTTTATGTACGTGTTTGATTAAAAAAAATCGTTCTTATCATTGTTTCATTAAATATTCGTAAAATTTTGACCAGAAAAATTTCCTAGGGCACTAGCAGTGTACATATTTTCTTAAAAATTATATATGTACTATGGTATGGTATTAACCAAGAAACTTGTTTTCTTCCTACACTTCTACGGCCCTCTATTTTGCCTTTAAGAATCAGTTGTAAAATTTTATATCGACTTCCCCTTACTATATGTCCCAGATAAGATATATATATTTTATAATATAGATAAGAATATTTTTCGATGTTTAACAGTCTTTAGCAGTTCTCTGTCTTTGTTGACGCTCCTTAATACTTCTTTATTAGTTTTTCTTACTGTCCAAGGTATCTTCAGCATTCGTCTATGAACCCACATTTCCAATGATTCAATTTTGTTCATGATCGATACTTTTAGCGTCCACACTTATGCACTATACAAAAGTACAGACCAAACATAACACTTAACCATTCTTTACCTTAGTTCTAAACTGAGATGGTTATTGCAAAGAAATGACTTCGTTTTCATAAAAGTAGTTTTAGTCATTGCTATTCTACGTTTTATTTCTATGTCTGGATCTAGTTGGTCCGTTATCACAGTTCCCAAATATGTCATTTTGTGAACTTTCTCAACTTGGACTCCGTTCAATTGAAGCTTTGCATCGGGATGTGGGTCACGATTAAACACTTAAAATTTGGTTTTGTTTGAGTTTATTTTAATGCCCATTTCCTCTCCTACCTCGTGAATACGATCAAGCAGAATTTGAAGACTTATTCTGAATATTATCTGATAGAATTACTGTATCATCTGTATATCTAATCACATTAAGTAGTTCCCCGTTGATGTTTATTCCATATAATTGTCTCTCAAGTGCCTTTTTAAATAACTGGTCCGAGTAAACATTGAACAATGTTGGCGACAAAATGCAACCTTGTCTGACTCCTCGTTGTATAGGGATTTCATCGGTGTAGTTATTTCCAATTTTTAGGATAGCAGTTTGATTCCAGTACAAATGTTTAATGACACCAATATCCTTGTCATCTATTCCGATATTTTTCAGTGTTTGCATTAATTTTACATGCTGTTCTTTATCGAATGCCTTTTCGAAGTCCACGAAATATGCAAATATATCTTTTCTTTGATTACGGCATTTTTGTAATAGGATATTTAGCCCTGGTTCCCATAGCATTTCTAAAATCAAATTGGGTATCTTCAAGATCTTCTTCGCATTTGCGTCTAATTCTGTTGTGAAGTATTCTGAGGAAAATTTTAAGAGTGTGGCTCATTAGGCTAATTAATCGATATTCTGAGCATTTTCTCGCATTGTTTTTTAGGTATTGCGATAAAGATGGATTTGAGCCAATCTGCGGGAACCACTCCGGTGTTATATATTGAATTAAAAAGTCTTACTACTACTTTTATGTTATCATTCTCTATTAGTATCAGCAACTCAGTTGGTGTATCATCTGGACCCCAATCTTTTCTAATTTTAGCATTATTTATAGCATATTCTACTTCGCATTTCATAATTTCTGGGCCGTCAGTGCAGTTTTGGTAGGATTGGATAATATTATTCCTGTCATCTTCAAACATCTCTGATATATACAGCTGCCATTCTTTTCTTATTTCTTGCTCATTTACAATAATTTGGTTATTAGTGTTAACAAGTACAGAGGGAACTCATTTTGTAATATATTACTCATTTCTTTCAATTTTGTGTGCACATTAAATAAGTCGTGTTTAGATATTACATCCTCCATTTCGTCGCACCTTTCTCTCATCCATTTTTGTTTGCCTAATTTGATCTCCTTTTTTATTCTTCTCTGCAGGTGTCTATATTCTATTACATTAGATTTATCAGTCGACGTTGTTCCATTAATTTCAAGATGTCGTCTGTCATCCAGTTATTTTTCTTGATTAAGTTTTTTCTATAATCATTGTTCACCATTGACCACTTTTTTCAAAGTATGCAAAAAGCTAAATTTAGAAATATGGACACAAAAGAAAGATCAGTGCAATACATGTTCGGGGTTCAAGAATGGATCTATATTAGAAGTTTAAGAGTCTCACCTACGGAAATTGGAAGCTCAACAAGAAAAAGAAAATTACAAAACCGAGTGCCAAGAAAGTGAAAATATTTTATGCTTTTGCAATAGATCTTCAAGCAGTGCTTTTAGCTCCTCGATTAAATACTGCAGCAAACTACTACAAAACAAAGTTAAGGATGCATAACTGGACCTACTATGACGTAAGAGATACGACAGTTACCTGCTTTGTATGGCACGAGGGCCAAGGAGGTCTTTAAAGTGATATTTTCGCATCCATCGCGACAAAATTCCTAAACCAAAAGATGAATGAACAGTGTCCTACAAAGATCATTATTTGGAGCGATGGCTGTTGCTATCAAAATAGAAACATCAAACTATTTAACGCCTTACTCGGTATTTTCAAAAAGTATTCAGTTACTATAGAGCAGAAATATCTGGAAGTAGGGTATACCCAAATGGAGGTAGAGTCAGTACATAGTCTAATATCACGAAAGTTGAGACGCAGAAACGAAATCTACCTCCCTTCTGATTATTTGCGGATTATGAGGGAAGCAAGGTATACTCCCACTCCTTTTTGAGTAGTTGAATTGACGCACGCAGATTATTATAAGTTTGGGTCAAATTTTTATTCTAGCATACTTGAACTATCTCAACTTGGACTCCGTTCAATTAAAGCTTTGCATCGGGATGTGGGTCACGACTAAACACTAAAAATTTGGTTTTGTTTGAGTTTATTTTATTGTCCATTTCCTCTCCTACCTCCTGAATACGATCAAGCAGAATTTAATTCTGCTTGATCGTATTCTGTAATTAATACTATTATAAAAATTAATATTAAACTCACCAGTCTTCCGGGTTGAATCGCGTTGATTTCTATTGCGTCGAGCTGTCTACATCCTCTCTGATGTCTTCTTCAGGGCTTCAGAGTCTCAGTCTCCCGAGCACCCAGACACTACTACACTGAAAAATATTCACTCCTTTGACCATTATACCACTGATTCCTACGTAATCATGTAAGTCCGTTCTAATGTTTTCCGTACTGGTACAACATATCCTCCAGCTATAACGCATAGTGCAAACGTAGATGCTTTAAGTGTGAAAAAATTTGTGCCCCACTTTTCGTTAACAAGTTTGTGAAGAGTATAGTGACTGGTTGTTAGTTTGCCTTTTAATTTCAAACAATGCTTTAATACACAGATAGTTCTTATCCACACCATTAAATGTTCAATTTTCTAAATGACTCTCTGTTGATAAGGTAGAAGGAGCACCCTTGTTTTTCCGAGATGTAGTTCTAGGTAGTTTGCTTGGTACTGGTTAATCATTTGTATAGTATAGATGATGTACAGTTTAGTTTTACACTAGGTCACCAGAAAGTAAACTGGTGGAAGTTAAAGAATAAGGATATGGCAATAGCATTTAAGAGTAGAGTGCTGGAAGAGCTTGAGGAAAAAGATACGGTAAAGGACTGGTAGGAAGCGTATACTAAAGTTGTGGTGTAAGTGGTAGAGGAAATACTAGGAAAAACATCTGGTGAAGGGCCTCCTAGAGACAAAGAAACTTAGTGGTGGAACGATGAAGTGCAACAGAAGTATAGAGAGAAGAAAGAGGTATGACAGGTCTAAGATAGAGGAAGATAAGGATGTATAAGAAGTTTAAAAGATTGTCCGCATAGCTGTATGAAGAGTTGGAAACACCTGAAGAGATGAAAAGGTTATACAGCATTGCTAAAACAAGGAACAAGTCATGAAAGGTCTTGACCCACGCACGGTAGATTAAGAGTACGTTGAAAGAGTATTAAGAACCGATGTTGAAATAAAGCAAAGATGGTATGAATACTTAAGAAGTGGCTAAATGAAGAACACCAGAGGACAGACAGAGGATGCGTTATCCCAAATGAGAATGCAATACTGGGGATAACGAGAGATGAAGTCGAGGCGTTAAATAGGACAAAGAATGGTAAGGCAGTAGGACCTGATCGAATACTTGTGGAGGTTTGGAAGGCTCTAGGAGAAGAAGGATTTGATATTTTGTGGCAAATGATGAGTAGGATATATAAGGAAGAAAGCATGCTCAATGGATGAAGAAAGTGTTATGGTATCATTGTATAAAGATAAAGAGAACGTTCAGGACTGTAAACACTATAGGAGAGGGATAAAGTTGATATAACACTATGAATATTTGGGAGAGCGAAAGTTAAGGAGACAGACTTCGATAGAAGAAAAACACTTTGGATTTATGCCAGAAATAAGGACAACGGATGCCTTGTTTGCTTTGAGATAGTTAATAGATAAATACAGCGAGAAGAAAAGCTACATTTGATTTTTATAGATCTTGAGAAGACGTACAACACAGTTCCTAAATAAGAGCTATGGAGATGTATGAGAAAGAAATGGGTTCCTGAGAAGTATCTAAGGCTCGTGAAGGATATGTATGAGGGAGCCTACACCTAAAATAGAGTAAAATAAAATACAATAAAGTAAAGTAAAATATATTAAAGTAGAATAAACTAAAATAGAATAAAAATAAAATATAGTAAAATAGAATAATCTAAAATAAATTATGAAGTATGATACTTTGATAGAAGCTGTGAACATTGGATCTGAAGGAGTTTGCTTTACGGGAAGGACAGTTATTGGTAAAGATTAGATCACAGTATATAGCTCTACTATTGGCTTAATCTAGAATATCTGCAACTTTATTAGAAGGCGGACAAACTGCACTTATTGCCTTGAAATTACTAATAAATATACAAATCAATGAAACACCAAATTGCAACACGCAATTAGCGCAATGGCGAAGATACAGGTATGCAAATTAATCGTTTAGGGCAAATGTACATTCTACAATGAGGAACGGGAAATAGCATTTGAAAGTCATATCTTTGAACGTGTTGACAGCTTCACATACCTTGGCTCGCTAGTGACTACAACCAACAAACCAAGCGAAGAAATTAAAAGACGAATAAACCTTGCAAAAAGGGCATACTATGGACTTCAAAAACAATTCCGCTCAAGAAATATCCAAAGAAAAACTAAAAGATTATTATAAAACAAAACACTACTGAGGCCGGTCCTCACATACGGTGCGGAAACATGGACTAACGCAGACGGATGAAAGACTGCTGGGAATATTCGAGCGTAAGATACTCCGCAAAATATTTGGAGCTATAAACGGTCAAGCAGCGGCGCAAAATATTTAGTTTCGAATTAGACCAACTATTTAATGAAAAAGACGTCATAACGTTCATTAAAACACAGTGACTTAGATGAGCCGGACACATAATGCGAAGGATAACAACATGATTACTAAAAAGCTAACGACAGGAACATCTATAGAAAAAAAAGCAGAGACCGTCGTAGGAATACTATACATAGATCAGAAGATGGCAACACGTCGCCAGAAACCTAACAGAATGGCAACTAATGTTAGAGCACGCCAGCATCCACAGAGAATTTTCGAGCCAAAGATGAAGCCGATGAATATTTAATTTGTATATAAAGTTAACTTTTGATGTCCATTATCGCTACCTTATTACATATAGCTTAAACCAGTGTGAAAATCATACGGTATATTATTATCCTATCACCTTCATGGACGAATGATTTATGTTTCGCTTTTCATTTAAATTAACCGCATATACTGTGCATATACTATAACTGTCATTGCTCCACCCAATCGGCAGGGACACTCTCCGATGCCGCCTTGGAAGTATAAAAGCACAGAGCTCAAACGGCTTTATTATTTTCTAGAATTTATATTAATTTACTACATAACTAAAATTATATTTTGTCAATATAATCGATCGAAACAAGAAATCTTTAATGTTAATTAAATTAATAATTAAATATAAATGACGACCAAAAAACAAATATTTTCTCAACAATTATTGTTCATAAATTCTTCTCCATAATACCACAGAATAATAAACAATTTGCCCACTCTACTTGAAATAATAAATAAGTACGCGCATCTCGTTTGCTCAGACGCAATCAGTCATGTTTTAAACGGAACCAGTGCTGTTTAGTGAGATTTTATCTGGTGTGCATAGAACTAGAATCATTAACCCTGTTTAATTTATTTACGCCAACTATAGACATAATATGCACTATTTTATTCGTACTTTTAGTTGAAGAATAGATTAAATTATTTCAAATGTACTAAACTTTTAATCTCTAAAAATTTAAATTACAGTTCTGTCGTAGCTTGTCACAAATTTCTCAATTCTAGTCTATGTTTCCGTTTAAAATATGGCGATCGCGTGCTGACAAACTTCAAAGGCGGCATTTGAGAGTGGGCATTCTGATTGTTATTTATTCTGTGATAATACCTTCTCTTACAATAATATCTTCTTGAATGACAATTTTTTATGTAGAAGGATGTTGGGGTGATGAAGGCTGCAGCTGTGGAAAACTGTGATTTAAACAAAAGAAGTATAAACATTATATTCTTTTCGACTGACAATACAATTGAAAATATTATTAAATATAAATGACAACCAAAAAACAAATGTTTTATCAACAATAATTATTATAGTTGTAATTATGTAATATAATAATTATTGTTTATAAATTATTAATATATCTGTAGATAAAAATATATTACCTTCTCTTAATTACAATAATATTTGATAATATCTTCTTCTTCTTCTTTTTTATAAACAAAATGCTTGTTCAATGTCGATTAATGCCTCTATTGGAGGTTATCACTCCATCTTTTGCGTGGTCGCCCGATACTTCTTCTACCTTTTGGTGATTTGTCCCTCGCTATTCTAACTAATCGGGTCTCTTCCATTCTGTTTATGTGTTCGTTCCATTCCTTTTTTCTGTTCAGTGTCCACTCATTTATTTCTGGTATATTGCATTTTCTTCTGCTCTCTTCACTCCTTATTTGATCCCTCAGTGTGTTTCCTGTAATTCTCCTCAGTAAACGCATCTCCGCTGTTTCTAGTAGTTGCTGAGTTTTGGAGGTATCCGGTCTTGTCTCTGAAGTGTATGTCATTATTGGTCTTATTGTTGCTTTGTAGATTCTTAATTTCACGTCGGTATTAATGTGGGGATTGCGCCATATCGTGTTATTAAGACAACCTGCTATTTTATTAGCCTTTTGTACTTGATTTTTCACTTCCTGCTCCACATCTCCGTAGCTAGACAGTGTAATTCCTAGGTAATTTGTCTCCATTACTTGCTTAATGCTGATACCGTCGATTTCCAGTTTACATCTAATTGGTTCTTTACTGATTACAATTATTGTTTTACTTTTCTGTGTAGAGATCACCATATTAAAGTCCTTTGCCCTTGTGTTGAATCTATGGGTTAGTCTTTGTAGATCGTCTTCATTGGATGCAATTAGGGCCGCATCATCTGCATAGCAGAGTATTCTGATTTCTTTGTTCCCCATTTTGTATCCTCTTCCTTTATTAATAGTATTGATGATTTCATCCATGATTAGATTGAATAGCGAGTCTCCTTGTCGTATTCCATTGCCCATATCTATTGGATCTGTAAGCTGGGCATCTATTCTGACTTCCATATTGTTGTTCTGGTAAATGTTCTCTATTGTTTTTATAACATTTAGTGGTATTTCTCTATCGTAAAGAAGGTGAATTACATCTTTAAGCTTTACTTTATCGAACGCTTTCTTCAGGTCTATTAGACATATGAATGCTGGTCTGTTATACTCTAGTGCTTTCTCGGTAATCTGTTTTATGATGAATACTGCATCTGTGCACGATCTTACTGTGCGAAAACCCTGCTGTTCATCCGCTAAGGTAATTCTCTGATTTATTTGGCCTTGCAATGTTTTGGTTGTAAGCTTCAAAGTGGCGTTTAATAAGTTGATACCTCTGTAGTTTTCAGGATGTTTTTTATCTCCTTTTTTGTATAGTAGGATAAGCTCGCTTTTCTTCCACTCTTCAGGTATTTTATTATGTTTGATGATTTTGTTAATTAGTGCTGTTAGCTGTTATGCTTCTCTACCATATTTCAATAATTCATTTGGAATTCCATCTTTACCTGCAGCTTTTCTGTTCTTCAGTTTTTCTAAAGTTTGTTTTACTTCTTGTACGGTTATCTCGACATCCTCGTTTGTAATGATTTCTGGTGTTTTTGGTTCTAACATCATTTGCTGTTCATCATTATAAAGCTTCTTTAGGTATTCAATCCATGTGTCGTTATCTATGTGTTTCGGTTCGTTTAAGTCTTTCATCTCTGATCTTTGGCCTCTTATGAAACGCCATATTTCCTTTTGTAGACCGTAAAAGTCGTGTTTCATTTCTTTTGAGAAGCGTTCCCAGTGTTCGTTTTTAATTTTTCTTACTAGTGCTATTGTTTCGTTTCTTATCTTTTTGTAATTGTTGTATTCTTGTGGTGTTTTGTTAGACATGTATCTTAAGTAAGCTTTCTTTTTTTCTTTGCATTTTTCTTTCACTTCTGCGCAGAACCACAAAGTTTTCCGCTTTTGGAAATATTTATTTTTAAGAATTTTCCTTTCTCCTACAGCTTCTTTTGCTGAATCTAGGATGCTTGCTTTAATTTTCGCCCAGCTTTCTTCGATTCCATCACTTTCTACGATGTGCACGTTGTCGAGTTTATCTTTGACTCTCTTTTGGTATAGAAGTTTTGTTGATTCGTTCTGCAGACTCTCGACTTTTACCTTTGTGGTGTATTCTTCTTTTTTATTTTTATTGTTTTTATTGTTACATATGCGTGTCGTCATTCTGATTTTTCCAAGTATAAGCTTATGGTCGCTTCCTATTTCTGCAGATGTTAGTGCTCTTATGTCCAATACTTGAGAGGGATGTATTACCCTGTTCGTCAGGATGTAGTCTATCATTGACCTTTGACCATTCCCCTTATGAGGGAAAAAAGTGTTGTTGATGCGTAGTTCATTCGTGCTACATAGGTCCGTGAGGAGACTCCATTTTCATTTCTGATGTCTTCGTTATGACGCTGTTTTATCCCTGGTACGATGTCGTTGCCAACACGGGCATTAAAGTCGCCCGTAACGATCATAAATTCATTTTTAGGGACCTCATTTATCGTGTTTTGGAGGTGTTCGAAGAAGCTTTCTCTTGTGTCTGCGTCTCTGTTGTTCTCTGGAGCATAAATGGCTATTATGTGTAGAGACTTATCATTTAGTTTGAGTTTTACGTAAACTGTTCTTTGTGAAATGTATTTACAATCCTTTATTTGGTCAATGAATTTCTTGTGTAAAAGTAGGGCTACTCCTTCTTTAGCTCTGGTTTCTTTTGCCACGCCGCTGGTAAATCAACAAGTAATTATCTAGCATAATTTGACCCTTTCCTTTTTTCTCCGTTAGTTCTTTGGTAATTTCTTGTTCTCTGATGTTCAAGGATTTTACGTTCCAAGTACCGATTCGGAGTATGTTTTTCGTTTTCCATGAATTCGTTGTACTTTTTCTCGCATTGGTCATCGTCGTAGATTCAGTCCTGTTCCGAGGCATTAACCTGTTTCTTTGAGCTGGCTGGTTTATAGTCCTACAGTAGGGTGCTAACCTGATAATATCTTCTTGAATGACAATTTGTGATGTAGCGAAGGTTGTGTGGATAGTAAGTCTTTATTAACTTTAATATCTGGAGAAAATCAAATGGGTATCATAAATAAGGTGACTTGTAGAAAAATGAAACTTAAAAAAAATTATCAGGTGCTTACCAAACTTTTCCTTTACTGCAAATGCACAGTAAGTGTGGTCTGATGGGCTTTCATCTATCAATCCAGGAAATATTGTTGGAACAGCAGTTGGTGGTAGCCTATTAAGCATATCATTTAGAAAGCATTTTGATTCGAAATGTCCTTCAACAGACACGATAATTCTTAAACAAATTTCCTGGTTCATTTTCTTCTAATAGGCAGATCTTCACCCAGTTTTTTTTTTCTAAAACAATTACCAAAAATGTTAACCATCAAATGAATATTCCCTAAGTCTGTCAATTATTATGGGTGGTAGTGTTCAATTTCCATTCCCTAACGAGTATAAAATATTGTGGAAAAATTCCAAATCTAACAAATTATTCTTTGAAAGTCAGTCATATTACGTTTTTGCCGTAACTTTTATTAATTTAATACTGTATTTTAACTTAACTTTATTTTACTAAAAATGAGTATTCACGGTAATTTTTAAACTTAAAATTATTTTAAATGTATATTTTAACTTCTAAGGTCTGAAGACATAAATACTTATTGTTATTTTTCTCACCTTCTGGTGAGAAAGTCAGGAATAAAAAATATTCAAATACAAGATGCAATGCTTTGCAACCAACAAAACAACACTTCCGTATGCTGTATGCTGTCAATGCTGTGCGCTGTGCCCTGTGCCACCCCTGTGCCCACGGCACGACCCACGACACGACACGACTATAATCGAAAACGAACACGAATACGAACGCGAAGAGCGAGTTGCGAATTTAACATTTTCCATAACTTTGGATTTTGCTCAAAGCTCAAAAGACTATCCTAATTTTAAAGTAAGTGTACATTTTATATTCAAGTAATTTCATTTCTAAAAGATCATTATATAGCCTCAAAATAAATGAGGTTAAAACCAGATGTCACTATGGTGACTCACGCAAATATCCTTTTGTATATTTTGAGATAAATCGTAATAAAATGTTGTTGTCTAATGATTTATTTTAGGGATAGCGATCAAAACGACAATGTCCTCTAGCCTTTCTGCGCGTTTGAAACACCCAAAAAAGCATGAACTATCAAAATCCCACAGTCAGGCCCAACTTCTAGTGAACAAGTTAAGGCAGGATGGGGTACTATCTACAGGTAATAAAATTAATACTCTTATCGTATTTGTTGAGTATATTAGCATTAATTTCAGTGGAAGACGTATTACATGCTGTTGATCAAGTGGCAGCTTTATTATCTTCAAACTTGGCAGATAGTCACCTCTCTTACAAGGACAGTGTCATTAACTTGTGTCAACACTTAAAGGTAAGAAAAATAGTAAAGTAGCGTGATTTGTTTGAAACTCTGATGTAGGTACATCATTTAAATATATTCTTGCATACAAAAGGACAATCTTGTCATATAGATTTGAGAAACAGAAGTCATGATATTATTACGCTGTAGATTATTTACTCTAGATACCTATCAATATTAGACAATAAGAAGATGTACTCATATCTAGTTAAAGAAGTATCTTCAAAAGCAGTACTGTTTTAGGCAAAGGTGAAAGTTTCTGACAAAAATTTAAAGATATTCAACGCAGACAACAACTTTCAGAAATAGACACATCACCTGATTTATAAAGCAATATTAGCATGTAATTAACCACTGTTTAGTTTTTAGCAATGTTTATGCATATTTTTATCTAGCTTAGAACTAACCTTAAAATTTGAAGTTTAGAGAATCACATTTCACTTTTATAAATTTATATAGGGTATTAACTGACTAAGAACAATTATTTAAATTTCTGGTCTCTGGAATAAACATTTAATATAAGTAAGTAATATGCTTATGTCATAAAAAATAATGGTTACCTACTAATATAAAAGCCCTAACAACTAAATGTTCAGACAAATGAAAATTTATTGAAAACATTCATCTTCACAACCTTGGTTATTGAAATAAAGAGTGAGATCAACAATACAATAAAGTATATTATTAATAGTAAAATATTTTTGTTGTTGTTTGTTTGTGTTTAAATGACTGCGGACACTAAATCCATTCGCCATAGTAAAATATTGAAGTGGCTTGGTTTATACAAACATTTTTGCAGTGCTGACAGAAAAATAAATGAAAATATTGTATAATATTGTGACAAGGTATAATAAGCAATGTTGTGAAAATGAGTGTTTTCAATAAACTTTAATTTGTCCGAACATTTAGTTGGTAGGGCTTGTATAATTGTATATTTATGATGTACTAACAAATAATAAAATTGCACAGAAGTATGAGATTAAGATAAGTATTAATAAGATGAGATAAGTATTGAGATAAAGTAAAAGAAAATTATTAATTAAAGAATATGTGAGGAGAATCTATAGCTGTTTAGAACTTTTTCAAGGAAATTATAAATACAGCTAAATAATTATACAGGAATGTTTATTATGGCTCTGAACATAGTATTCATCAGGTAAACTTTTTTGAGAAATATTGTCTGTGTAACTTTCGGTGTCTTTTTCAGGATTTGACCCTGAAATATTATTTAAGTCCAAAAAGTCATTGATCATATACACAGGAGAAGTATTAAGGTCGATTCAAACACATCAGTCACGTCTCGTCACAGTCCCAGCGTCGAACCGAACAATCCATCATACAAAATATTCTTTAATAGAAATATGCCGCCGGCATTCACATTCATCAGTTGACGAACAGTTTCCCAGCTGTCAGATAATTAATAGTTCTGTGACCAAACAGGACCGGTTCGGCGCCGGGACTGTGACGGGACTGATGTGTTTGAATCGACCTTTAGCAGCTTGAGTAATATCCTGCAGAAATCCAGATTTTTCTGGGACAAATATAAGATTTTCATTACTTGAAAATATTTCACTGCCAATATATGAAAATATTACGAATTAAAAATAAAAAGACTTGTAATCATTAAAAATGTTACCTGACTGGAGGGTTGGTTCAATGTATTGTAGGGTTCCATTGGAATCTGCATCACAGACACAGTGGGCATATCGGTAACCTTAGCAATTGTACTTGCCTACAACATAGATTATTAAATTAAAAAAACCCCTATTATTTTATCCACTAAAAAATAATACCTTAGTGGAAGGTGATTCATTGATTTATTGCAGGTTTTCATCGATAGTTGAAAGAAACTTACCAAGAATAATCTTTTTAATTGCAACTTTTTAATTGCCATATTCCATTAAGAGCCCACAAAGGTATCCATTGAATTCTGGCAGGCAGCGGTGGGAGAAATCTTTTTTAGAGATCTAATGTCAGGGAGCAAGACACACTGCAAGATAATACTTCATAAAGGAAAGCAGGAAGAGAAGAATAACTTTTGTTAGTAGCAAAAATAAGCGACTAAATGAAGATATAGGACTCTCAATCAGGAATCGACAATCTTCTTACTGAACTGTTCAAATTAGGTGACATAAGACAGATGCATGTCGAGAAAACTAATCTGCGATAAACAATAGTTCAGCATGTGGTCTATGACGATAGCGGTAACATGATATCTCTCGGAGCGGAGGAGGCGGAGAAAAATATATACACAACTGGAAAGAAAGGCCAAGGAGATCAGATAATAAAAAACGAAAGACAAAAAACGGGCGAGTACAGCGAGAGATGGGAACTAAATTAAAATTAAGGGCGATATTTAAATAGTAAAAAGAGTTTCATATCTAAGAGTTGTATTATATACATAAGGAGCCGTAGATGCAGAAATTCAAAAAATAATTCTACTTAACAAACTTATTTTACTCCAAAAATATCTTTCTTCTTCATGTGCCATATCAGAGTTATCCGACGTTGGCGATCACCACTGCGAAGGCTTCTCGATTTTATATCACATGTAATAATTGTCCTGCATTTGATATCTGAGTCCATTCACGAATGTTTTTTAACCAAGAAACCTGTTTTCTCCCTATACCGCTACGGCCTTCTATTTTACCAGATGAGACATTTTCCGATGTTTAACAGTCTTTCAACAGTTAGCAATTCTCTATCTTTGTTGACCCTCCTGCTTAAAAAACATTGCTTTGTCGCAGAATGATTAGAGGGCCATGGACACAATACATAAATCAAATAGTAATAAACACTATTAACAGAGAGTTAGAACTTATAACAACGATTAAGAAAAGAAAGACTTTGCACCTAAGCCATATAATGAGAAATGACAAATATAACTTGCTAAGAATAATAATTTAGATCGATACAAGTCTTAGCATATGCTGATGACATTGACATAATAGGGCGTAGCAAGCGAGATGTTGAGCAATATCTCCTAGAATTGGAAACAGCGGCGAAACAGGTCGGTCTAGTCATCAACGAAGACAAAACTAAGTACATGTTGGTTACAAAGGATCCGTTAGCAAATGAGGAACGAGAAACAGTCTTTGGAAGTCATACCTTTGGACGTGTTGACAACTTCACATACCTTGGGTCGCTATTGACTGCTACCAATAAAACAAGCGAAGAAATCAAAAGACGAATAAATATTACAAATAGGGCATACTATGGACTCCAAAAGCATCTCCACTCAAGAAACATTCAAAGAAGAACTAAAATTATTATATATAAAACATTGTTGAGGCCGGTCCTCACATATGGAGCAGAAACATGGACTCTAACGCAGAAAGATGAAAGACTTTTGGGAATATTTGAGCTTCAAATACTCTGCAAAATATTTGGAGCTATAAACGACCAAGGGCAGTGGCGCAGAAGATATAATTTTGAATTGTATCATCTCTTTGATGAGCCAGATGTCATAACGTTCATTAAAACACAGCCACTTAGATGGGCTGGACACATAATACGAATGCCAGAAAATACGATTGCTAAAAAGCTAACCACAGGAACACCTGTAGGAAGAAGCAAAGGCCGACCGCGAATTAGGTGGTTAGATGGAGTTGAAACCGACTTACGGATATTAAAAATCAGAAGATGACAACATGTTGCCAGAAACCGAACAGAATGGCGACGAATCTTAGAGCAGGCCAAGATCCACAGAGGATTGTCGAGCCAAAGATGATGATGATGAAGAATAATAATTGAAGGGAAGATAGAAGGCCGAAGAAAAATAGGCAGATGAACAATGTCAAGGTTTTGCAATATTAGAGCTTGGACGAGTGCCTCACTAAAGTAGACAAACCTCTAGTAATGGAGTGCACCAGAAAAAGAAGGTCTTTTAAGAGTCAAAAATTGTCGTTTTGCTGTTAGCATTGCTTAATAATAAAAGAATATACGAATCAATTATAACTAGTACTCATTATGCATTTTGATATCGCGAATGTTGTGGAAAGCGGATAATTATTTTAATGCTTAACTATACCATACAATCTTGGTATTCCCATTAAGATCTAGGTCAATTTTTTAGCATAGTCAAAATTAATGAAGTATGTCATTACCTTCTCTTTAATTTTTTTTAATCTGGTGTATATATTTTTAGAACTTTTATTTTGTGTATTTTTGCATTATTAAACGATCTTGATTAAAATAGTGTAGGCAAGGTTCTTACTTCCCTATTAACCATGACCTAGTTAGTTTCATTGTCAAGCCTTGACTGCTGTATTTATTTAACCATGGTCTGGTGTAAAATAAACAAGGAATTTGTTAATGCTGCATTAAATCATACAATAAAAATGTTAAATTAAAAGTAGCAGATCGATACTATGAGGATGTGTTTTCAGAATTTCAAATGAACAATATGTATTTCAAATTTTTAGAATACAGTTCCTGTATATGACAAAATATTATTAAAGGAGGAAGGAAAGCCTTCAGAACTATTATATTTGACTTGCAATTCATTTTCTTAATGCCACCATTATTGGCAATCAGATGTAGATGTATATTATAAACACAAATTAAATGTAAATAATGTTTCAAAATTTTTGAAACTATAGTAAGGGTGATCTCCGACTCATTAGGACGTTTTGAGTGGCTTAAAATAAGGCAACGAAATCAACACTTTATCACTAAACCTGACAAATTTATTATAGCCGGATAGACTTGAAAATCCCGTTTTATTTTAAAATAAAAATTGTTTTGTAATTTTTTTTTTAAATGGTAATATATATATATATATATATATATATATATATATATATATATATATATATATATATAATATAAAATTAATATTTCTTGGGTTAGGTTCAATAAAGATATATTACATGTGGAACTAGATTTTATTTTCCATTGCAATTAATCAACGTTTCGGCAGGAAACCCTTGCCTTTGTCAAGATTCTAAAATGTGTATATATATAAGGACAAACAGATATTGTAAAATATGTATATATATATGACTTACCAAAACGTAAAACGTGACACAGACATTAAACGAACTGACATATAAAAGTTGATATCTGATATCTCATTGTTTACTGTCATTAGTATATAATTATTTTTATATGGGCGTATCGTTGATGTTTTTGAAAAAGGTAAAGTGGAGATATATTATGACTTTAAGAGCTTTTTATGATGTTATATTGTTATTGTTTAAATCAGATTGAAATATATTTTATTTAGGTTTTGTGTATCTTTTTTGTCATTTATTGCGTTGGTGTTTCTTTTTATTTCTATTGATTCGTATATCTCCCTTTTCTTTTTGTTTTTTTCTGTTTTTAAAATTTTAATGTTTTCAAAGTCAAATTTATGCTTCTTTCCGCTTTCATGTTTTGTGAGCGCAGTGACGTTGTTCTTGTCGTATTTGTGAGAACGAATTCTGGATTGAAGCAGTTGACTGGTTTGACCGATATAGACACCTTCACAGTTTGTACATGGTATCTCGTAGACAACATGTGATTTTTTAAGTTTTGGAGTTTGTGTTTTAAGTTTTGTGAAGTATTTATTTAAGAGGTTGTTGCCTTTGTGGGCTACTGTTATATTATGCTTGGCTAAAAGATTTGTTAGTTGTTCGGATAAACCTTTTATATATGGAAGAGTTGTATAAGTGGTTTTGATACTGTTGGGTTTGTTGTTAGTTGTATTGTTATAAAATTTATTGAGTCTTGATTTGAAAATAGTTTCGATTAGATGTTCGGGATATGCATTCTTTAGAAGAGCATTTTTTGCTTTTTTTATTGCAGTTGGTCTGTATTCTGGATCTGTTAGTTTTATAGATTTATCAGCGAGACTTATAATTACAGACTTCTTATGGGAAAATGGATGATGGGAATTGTAGTTAAGATATCGTGAAGACCATGTTTCTTTTGTAAACCACATGGTTTTAACTGTATTGTTAATGCGATGTAAGGTGATATCCAGAAAGTTTATTTTATTATTTTGTTCAATTTCTATAGTGAACTTTAATTTTGGATGGTAACTGTTGAAAATATCTAAGATTTCGGTTGTTTTATTTGTTGGAATAGCACAGACACAGTCATCGATATAGCGGTAGAAGAATGGTACATTAAAATCTAAATGACTCATGACAGATTCTTCTAAGTCTTCCAGAACCAGTTGGGCAATGACACTAGATATACTTGCACCCATTGCGAATCCATCCATTTGTTGGTATATTTCGTCCTTATATAAAAAGTATGTTGAGTTTAACGTTAACTCTACAGATGATTGGAATTCTTCCAATGGGATATTAGTGTATTCTTTTATGTCATTCCACTTCTTTTTAATGATGTCAGTGGCAAGTTTTATTGGGATGTTAGTGTATAGTGAAATGACATCTAAAGAGATTAATTTATAGTTATCCGGTACGTGAATGTTTTTAATTTTAGAAAGAAGATCGTTGGAATCTTTAATATAATAAGGATTTTTATTTATGACATTGGAGATAATGTTTTTCAAGAACTTTGAAAGATTTTCGAAGGGTGATTGAATGCAGGAAACGATAGGACGTAGAGGTATGTTTTCCTTTTTAAAAGATGACACCATATATCATAAACTTAGAAATGATCCTACCAATATCTTCCAAAAAAGAAATAATGCTCTTATTGACAGATGGGACAAAAGTGGATATATATCACCAAATACAGCAAAATCACTTAAGATACACAACGCTATTCCACCAAAAATTTATGGTTTACCTAAAACACACAAGGAAAACATACCTCTACGTCCTATCGTTTCCTGCATTCAATCACCCTTCGAAAATCTTTCAAAGTTCTTGAAAAACATTATCTCCAATGTCATAAATAAAAATCCTTATTATATTAAAGATTCCAACGATCTTCTTTCTAAAATTAAAAACATTCACGTACCGGATAACTATAAATTAATCTCTTTAGATGTCATTTCACTATACACTAACATCCCAATAAAACTTGCCACTGACATCATTAAAAAGAAGTGGAATGACATAAAAGAATACACTAATATCCCATTGGAAGAATTCCAATCATCTGTAGAGTTAACGTTAAACGTTAACGAAAACATTAAAATTTTAAAAACAGAAAAAAACAAAAAGAAAAGGGAGGTATACGAATCAATAGAAATAAAAAGAAACACCAACGCAATAAATGACAAAAAAGATACACAAAACCTAAATAAAATATATTTCAATCTGATTTAAACAATAACAATATAACATCATAAAAAGCTCTTAAAGTCATAATATATCTCCACCTTACCTTTTTCAAAAACATCAACGATACGCCCATATAAAAATAATTATATACTAATGACAGTAAACAATGAGATATCAGATATCAACTTTTATATGTCAGTTCGTTTAATGTCTGTGTCACGTTTTACGTTTTGGTAAGTCATATATACATACATATTTTACAATATCTGTTTGTCCTTATATATATACACATTTTAGAATCTTGACAAAGGCAAGGGTTTCCTGCCGAAACGTTGATTAATTGCAATGGAAAATAAAATCTAGTTCCACATGTAATATATCTTTATTGAACCTAACCCAAGAAATATTAATTTTATATTAAATATAATACGGTTCAAAGAAACTCAAAACTACAATATATATATATATATATAATATATATATATATATATATATATATATATATATATAATATATATATATATATATATATAGTCCAGTGTACCACGTTCAAAATATGGGGTAACCTCCAATTTGCGTCAACACCCATCGATTTTGATAAAATTGGGGAATTAACATCTATTTACTTACCCTTACTTCAAAATCTACCCTATGCCGAAGTGTGCTTTTACCTTCGGGTGATATCCACCCCAACTATGGAGTTGGTACCTTAATATTGAAAATAACCTCAAAGCAAAAGGTGTTCTAAGCAAAAAACACTATTTTTTTTTTAGAAAAATCTATACTTTTTGAATAATTCGTAATTGAAAAAAAATTTCTTGTTTTTAATCGATATTCCTCAAATACAGATAAAACTCAAAAACAGAATAACAGGAAAACGGTCAGTTTTAATGGAGACATTCTCAATATATTTTTTGATGTATCTACTTAAAGCCACATCTCGATAAAAACAACAATACTACCCTTGCTGTTTTTATCCTAATTGCAATGAAACGTTACCCATTTCAAATTCACTTCATTTAAACATCAGTAATGTTCTTCAAAGGTTTAAACGATTTAAAATTAATAATTTTGAAAAAAATATATGTAAAATTTGCTATATTTTTCATTATTTTCTGTAAAAAAATTTAACTTTTCTTTATACTTTCTATTTATGTCTATGTCCGAATTCTAACTTGTACTTAAATGCTATAGGCTGGTCTAGTTCTAAATCTGAAATTACGAATTCTAAATCTAAAATCTGAGTTGTATTGTTTTCTAATGTAGTTTTTTGTCAGTGTCATAACAAATTGCACCATACTTTTAGTGTCCAGAACTTAAACCCTATATTTCCATTGGTTGACCACATAGATGACTCCCTTATTTACTAAAATTAGGTCTCTGGTATCGGCCTCCTGGTATCGACGTTGCGACCTAGGGAAACTCATATGCTAATGAAATATTTTTGGTTTTTTGTCAATGGATGATCCAGTTGATTTCTTATTTTTTAATATTTTTGTACCAAAATTTTAGATAACACTCTTGAAATGTTGTATTATAATGTACTAATGTAAATTTTATATTAAACAATTTTCAAAAAAAAAAATATCTTAAAAGTATATTTAAAATATTACAAATAAACGCTACCCCCCGCTACCTTTAATAAACACGCTCTATTCATAAATTTTGGGATTAAATTTGAAATTTATTAATTTTCCGTCATTCAACATTTTGTTTATCACTCGCATTTATAAACAATTTAAAAATTAACAAATAAAGTTTATTTTTATAAAACCGTAACATAAATGACCTAGGCTTTTACCTGTCGAAATACGACGATAACGTACGAAGGTACGACGTGTACAATGTATTATACCAGTTAATTATAACGCCGTAAGCGGGGTTTATCCTTAAACCCGGCCAGAATATTACAGAATGTTTAGAGTTTGTAAGAGGTTCTAAGTAAAATTTTTCACCATTTACCAATATTCAGTTTTTAAATTCACGTTCAAACTTCTTAAAATCATCATAATATTGTCATTTATTTTTTATGTATCACAAATACGAATAACTTTACATTTTCTATCTCTTAGGTTTACGGTGTTTACCTAGAAATATTGTACAAAGAGCAACTCGACCACGCTTTCAAGATTTTCCGCGATAAAGCCCAGGACGACATCCAAGTCGACATGTTGTCCAGGCTTCACTTACTCGAACTGATCGAACTACGAGCCAAAGGCTGGAAGGGCACCGACGGAATGAACATGTATTACAGGAAAAAGATTAATCAGTTTGGAAGTTCACAGGCAAGTAGGAGTTTATTTATAAGGTTACTTACCCAAGGGTACAGATATATTTCGCCAATTTGAGTGAGCTCTTCGGTTTTTTTCCTTTTTTATCTGCTCACATCTCTAAAATTTATCTTGTCGTTTCTTTTAAGTTTTATTTTGATATCATCGTTCTTGATTGTATCCCTATCCCTGTAATTCTTAGTTTTTCAACGTCATGGAGTTTCTTCAGACTTAAGTTTTGGTTTTTTTTTTCAGAATTAACCATTTTTAAAAATAACGTTTTTTTTTACTTTTTCTCTCTTGATTCGTCAGTATCGTTTTATTTAATATACAACACATTTTGTTTGTAATAAGATTAATTTTATGACAATTCTATATTGGATATTTTAGCGTCTTAATGTCTTTCTTACTCTGTCAAAATATTAATTGTTAGGTAGTCTTTCTACTTTTTTCCTTTACATATTATTTTCGTGTCATTTGCTGCAGTATTTTCGTTTTATTAATGAGTATTTCCATTTTAATTAAATTATTTATTTGATATTAGAGATACATATTTCATCAGAGAGAGGCATAATAGGAGGTGATTCTAATGCACAGATGAGATAAAGTGGCCAAAATCACTACCAAATAGATTATTTCTTAACAAGAAAAGAATATATACGTGAATGTAAGGACTGCAAGGTAATAGTGAGACTGTGAGCCTAAATAAGTTACTTGTGCTGGACAGCGAAATGTAACCAAAATGTAAGAGAAACCCATAAAAAATCAAATGATGGATATTAAAAGATGTGAAGAAGGTCTATTCCGAGCAAAAATAGTAGAAGAGCGGGATATAGTAGCTTAATGAGCTGGATCATGAAAGGAAGTCCTAATACAATTTAAAGAAAGATAACGAATATTTACTAGAGATCCTGCTATTGAAATACTTAAACAAAACTTGGGAAAGAATTTGATGGTGGTCAAACAAAGTTGAACAAATAAAGGAAAAGAGAAAACTATATAAAGAGTGGCAAGAAAATAGGTCGGATCTTCCAAACTATAAAGTCGCCAAAAAGGAAGCGAAACTAGCAGTAGCAAAAGCTACATCAGAAGCGTATACCAATATATACGATTAATTTGATATTGAATATTGTTATTTGAATATAAAAATTTACCGTTCTATCAGTTTGCTTTCACATATATATATATATATATATATATATATATATATATATATATATATATATATATATATAAACTTCACAAAAATTATCAAAAAAAAAACAGGACGCTAAATTAGACTTCTATCGGTCTAGAGAACAAGCTGGATTTAGATCGGGATACAGCACTAACGACCACTTACTAGTGATACAAAACCTAATAGAGAAGTCTACAGAATACAACAAACCATTGGCACTGATATTTGTCGACTACGAGAAAGCATTCGATACCATAAGCCATCAGAAAATGGTAAAAGCATAGACAGAATTTCGAATAGACCATCGCTACACTAACATAATTAAATATATCTATTAAAATGCTATAGCTATCTGAACAAGAAACCAATAAATTCTGTATACAGAGAGGAGTACGGCAAGGAGACACAGTCTATCCAAAGCTATTCACGACGAAATTGGGGTAAATACTAAACGAACGATATATTAGTATCTGTTTACAAAAACAAAGTAGATATACAACAATGCAAAAAACTACAGCGCCATAAAATTACTTATTAACAACATACAAATATGGGAGAGGGTAGTTGATAGACGGATACGTGAAGAAACAGAAGTATCCGAAAATCAGTTGGGAGATTTTCAAAGAAAAATATTGGAAAAATACAGAAAGAATGACACACAAATACTCATACGGTATTCATTAATCTTAAGAAAACAAATGAGAGTTGCTCGAGAGGTTCAGTGGTAGGCGCTCAATAGTGTTAGGGTAGATGTGAGTGAGACTGATGAATTTAATCTAAAAATAGAATTGCAATAGGGCTCAGTGCGTAAATCCTTATTAATATCATTAGTGTTAGGGCAGATAACAGGTTAACATTGCGTGGTGCTTAATGATGATTTAGTGTTGGTAGGAAATACTGAAAGGGATTTAGAATAAAAACTAGAACAATGGAGGCAAGCTCTTGAAGAAAAAGGTTTAAAACTTATTCGAGCAAAAACAAAGTATTTGGAGTGTTCATTCAAAGGTGGAGTTACTACAAATGATCTGATAACTTTGGATGGTGGAATGATTGTGAAAAGTAATAGTTTTAAGTATCTAGGAGCGGTATTACAGAGTAATGAGGGATGGATGAAGTGGAAGGGAGAGAGTGGTGTGTTGTATAATATATTTGCCGGCAGCGACAGTAGCAGTCATAATTATGAAACGTTGCTGTGTTTTCCTTCCAATTAACTCAATTTAAATTAAATACATAATATATTTCCTTAAATTTAATTGTTTTGTTGTGTTGCTTTATAGGTAGATATGTCAGAATCGATATCTAGTTTGAATGAATCTCTACATTCTGCTATGACTTCTTCACCACCGCCCCTATTGGGACCTGGTGAAGTGATCAAACCGTCCGGTAAATTTCCTAAACCGACTAGAATCCCTGGTAAGAAATACTGTAAAGATGAGGTCGTTATCAGAAATGCCGATTCAGGAAAAGGTAAGTTTTTTAAATAATCTGTTTTATATGTAAAAAGCATGACAGAAGGGCTTTACTGTTAAATATTTGTAGGTTATAGTTTGAAATGTGTAGGCTTCATTTCTTGAACCTGTTTAGTGTAGTTGATATGTGGCAGGTGTATGTTTTCTCGAATTTATGGTCCAATCAGTCCAAAATTGCAATGCTGAACTATGTTGGTCTTTTATCAATTTTTTTTTTGTTTCGACCGTATCTTGTTTGCATGATCCGTGTGTGGATTCATCTCACAACAGATAATCAAGATACGATCCAAACAGGGAAGACAATACCCTGGCCGCTTAAAAGATGGAATCCAAGGTCGCATGATCACTCAATGCAAGCATCGACAGGTGGTCAAAACTAGACCTTCTGAGAAACTGTTTACACCGTCATTATTTGTGTCATGATACTATAACTTAAATGTTTTATGTATCATCATTTGTGTTTCACTTCCGCTGAAGTGTAGAATTTTAATCTACATGCAAAAGTCAATAAAATGTTTAAAAGTTAATGTAAATCAATAGCCTGTAAAAAAACGGTATAAATATATTATAGCGAGAGTGTTAGTTCGTTTTTGTTGAGCGGTGTAAACGTGGGAAAAGTAATAAGATAGGGAGAGGAATATTTAAGAGTGAGTTGCCATTCACGTGATCATTCCATCTTTTCAGCGGCTCAACTGTAGTAGTAGTAGGGAATTGCTAGTTATGACTTTGCCCATGAAAACCCCAAACATTACGCTTGGGAGAATTTAAATCCTTAGAAAATAGTATAAATGGCAGGTAATACATTAATTTTAGCCGAATTTTAAAAAGTAGACAAAACACACGTTAAAAGTGAACCAATTTAATTTTACTAATTGTAAAACATAAAAACATAACATTGTAAAACATGAAAATCTAAACCAACTATGCCCAAAATTTCTAATAATCTGAATTTGCTCCAGCAACAGTTCAATGATAAACAATTCATTATCATCATCAATTAGCTTATATTTGTCCACTGCTGAACGTAAGCCTCCCGTAAAATGTTCCACCTATTATTTCTATCTTGAGCTTCTTGCATTCAGTTTGTGGTGATGCGCTTGATATCATCCGTCCATCTAGTCTGTGGTCGTCCTCTGCTTCGATATGCTTGGCCATGCTTAGCCATTTAGCCTGGCTATTTTTTCAACTGCATCTGTGACTCCTGTTCTTCTTCTTATTTCTAGACTTGGTACTTTATCGATGGTAATACCTAATATTGATCTTTCCATAGCGCGTTGTGTAACTCTTATTTTATCTATTGTTCTTTTTGTCATAGTCAGTGTTTATGCACCATAAGTAAGAACCGGTAAAACGCACTGGTTAAAAACCTTTCTTTTTAAACAAACTGGGATAATAGACTTGAAAATGTTATTTAATCTAACAAAGGCCTGTGAGACCTATCCTTCTTTGTTTTTCAGTTGTCTGATTATCTCGGCCTAAGCGAATCTCATGCTCTAGATATTTGTAAGCTATTACTTAGTCGATGCTATGGCTCTCAATCAGAATTTTACCGCTGACTACAAGGTTGGTCATAAATTTTGTCTTTGAGGTGTTAATTTTAAGACCAATTATTTTTGACACTTTATAGAGCCTGTGCAGCATTTTTGTAGCTTTATCAACTCTATCAGATCAGCAAATCTTAGGAGGTTCAGATCTTCACCATTAATATTAATTCCCATATTATCCTCTCGTTCCATTTGCTTGAACATATATTTAAAAACAGCTGTAAACAATTTAGGGGAAATATTGTCACCCTTTCTAATTCCACGTTATATTCGAAACTTCTTGGTATCATCATGAAGGTGGACACAAGCTGTACCAGTTTCGTAGATACTTTTAATCAAGGCGATATATCGGTAGTCAATGCGGCAGTCAGCCAATGCTCGAAGCATTTTATGATGATCTGTAGTATCGAACGCCTTTTCATAATCTACAAATATAAGAAAGATAGGCTTATTATACATTGCTGTACACTTTTCTATAAAAACGCTAATAGAATAGCGTATAGAGAAAAGATAAACAATTATATCAGTCTAAATCATATTTTGTAGACCATGAGGACGAACGCCCTGTAGATGTCTGAGTTTCTCTCTTCGATTAGGTACTCTCTCAACTCATATTTTTTTTTAATCAGAGTTGGAGGCAAAACCTAGCTTTATTTGTGAGTTATACAGAACTTCATTATTGTATACCAAAATATGATTATCTTCATATAATCCACTAGTTCCTTATAATTCTGCCACTCAGAATAGTATCGTGAATTCCTCGTATTTTGGCCACACAGATACTAAGGCCCTACGAAGTTCGTATGTAGTTGTGTATGCCCGTTTTAGTGAGCTTATCATATTATATATCGATTCTGTCATGATATAGTTGCACATTTAAGACCTCTATACTTTTAAGTGGATTATTCTGCTCGATTTCAAATCGCAAAATAACGCTCCGAATTACGTTAAAATAACGTACATCATAATCTTGCGAAAGATCACTCTCAATCAGTATTTACTATTTAAACGCCTGTTGAACACCGACGTCTCATGATCTTCATTGCTTTAGACAATCTTGTTTTAGTTCAAAGTTTAAAGTTTATTAGAACATATCTTTAAAATTTAAAATACTTATGAAGCAATCAACTTCATAAGTTTGGATTCTCCTTGGCACGTTTCCCAGGTTCCCGATTAAATTTTTTTATTGAAAAAATCATTTTTGATGTATCTTAGTCTAATCTGATTAGACATATTATTTCTTAGTAATTACGAACGGCTAATAGTTAAGTATGATCTATACAAAATTAAACATACATCTGTCATTACGCTATAACAATTCAAGAAATGCGCTCAGTATTTAAGTATTAAGTTTTATAAAGGGGGAGTATCGAAAATTATACGATAATAAGAATTTACAGTTCAATGATCCGAAATTCTTAGCCAGTCACTTCATTCGCATCTAAATCATCCCAATTTTTTAAATTATAAAACAATAGTACCATTTTCCAAAGTTTCATACACCCGAAAAAAATAAACTTTTGAGGGTATTTTCGCAAAGGGGAATATAGTTTATTTCAAATGAATATTCAATAATTTTTCTTTGTCCTTCTATAGTATCATCATTTAATAGGTTAAATGTCACCAATATGTTTTTGGCAGTACGGCAAAGTAGATCTCGCGTGATTTTATAAACAAACGATAAAAGCTAAGCCAGAAACTAGTAATGTGACAGACACTTAGCTACCGCAATAAATAACAAATTATCATGATTTAGGTTTAATAGGGATTAATAAGGTTTCTACGTCATTGTTCTCCAACATTAATTTTATCTTAAAAAAGCTGGTAGACAATCAATTTCTAGAAAACGGGTGATACGTCCTGTAACATCTAGATGCATCAAGTATTATATTATTCCAGCTTGTTGCTGTAATTTTTTTACTACTTTTCTAATCAACCGAAAAACGACTGACGAAAATTTAGGGGCCACGTTTCTTCTTATATTTCCTTTTGGTTGAGCCCATATTAACTCAATAGAGTTTGTCCATTGTGGCGAGCACAGTTATCACCAAAATATTAGAAACAAGCAACAAAAAGTATTGAAGTAAATCGAACAAAGAAAACTGGACGTGACAATACTATCGGAAACCAAAAACAAGGGAAACGGTTGTAAAAACATAAAAAAACTATATTTGTTACAGTGGGGTAGATAAATCATCCAGGCAAAAGCAGGAGCCCCGATAATAGTACACAAAACACTCAAGCAACAACTAAAATCATGGGAAAGCATCAGTGAACCCCTTATTAAAATGGCCGTTCAACTTAAGGACGGACAATAGTAATTCATTTTATGCTCGAAATTCATTGAGAGACATTTTGAATCAAATCCCTAACCGATGTAATTTGAATAATCGGTTAGTCTGACTGAACGTTAAGATAAAACTATATTTTACGTATTTACTGAGAATCTGATTACATATCACCGAAACTATTTTACAATTGGTCGTCATATGGTGTTCTGGTTGGTACGTTATTCCATGTGGAACATTCTCTGACTGGACTATAGCTAAAAGGCATTTAATCTAAATTAAAGTCAGACAACTCTTGATTTGAATCATCACACGAATAAATAATTAATGCACGAAAAAGAAAGGGTTTTAAATCTTACATAGGCCTCCTTTAATTGCTTCCACGCTTCCTATCTTTTGCAATTTTCATCCACTGCTTTCCAGCTACAGCTGTTATATCGTCTATCCATCTCTTTTTGGGCTTCCCACGTTTCTTTTTGTTTCTCGAAGTCTCCAGAAAGTCACTTTATGATACCATCTGTTGGTGTCGTGTCTTGCTACATGTACCCATTGTCATCTTAATGTCGCTATTTTTCCGATGATGTTGGTTACTTTAGTTCTTCCACGTATTTCGGTGTTAGGAATTTTGTCTCTCAGGCTTATAATTAACATGGCCCTCTCCATGGCTCGTTGAGTTACTCTTAATTGTTCTGCCATAAGTGTCAGAGGTTTTTCGTTTTAAGTGTATTGGGATTTTTCTGTCTTTTAAAATGAAGCTCAAATGAAGTTCAAATGAACCTCTACACACGGAGCTGTTCTCCGTGTGTAGAGGTTCTCTCACCGGCTCTTGAACTCGTTTCAGCCATGTGTTGCCTGTAGCCAAATTTAAGTTAATACTGAACATCACCGTTATTTTACAACACGATGTATAATCTTTTATAACTAAATGTAATTTAAAGGGTTTTTACCCTAGTATTTTGGTGGCTCAGACATTGTGACCTAGCAATTTTTCGATTTTAAAACCTGATGATGGACTGTGTGGTCCGAAAACGTTTGTTTTATTGATGTAGCCCTTTTAAGGGTTTTTTAAATAAATATACCCATTTACGAAGACTAACCTCTTTTTTGCAATACGTACTTCTTAGCTAGATCAAACACAGACGAAATAAATATATAGGAATTTAAAATTATGGCTAGTTAGACGTTATGGCAGTTATGGCTAGAAAAATGAAAACGCTACACAGCACACTCATTTTTTGAACAGATTAAATTCTTTGAGCATTTTTTGTAGTTAAGAAATAATAATATAAATTTTCGATACTCCCTTGTGGAATATTTTTAAATATGTTATTAGTATAATTTTGGTTTTGTAGTTATGGGTATCAAGGGAAGACGAGTACATATGATAGAGGAGTTGAGCGAAACTATTATTTCGTTTCAAAGAGGTAAAAAGATGGTATTGTGACAAAGCTAATCGTCTCATAACTCGCTCTCTTCTTTTAACACACACGCGCACTCGCTTTTCGATCTAATTTTTCGTCAGTTTGTAATTTTGTTATATAGCTATGGTGTTTTATCATTTGGTTTTTGTCCGTTGTAGAGCATTTTTTGGGCTAATGAACCAAACTGTTTAGTGTCACCCAAAATAACAAAATTTATTAACATTTTTTAGAACAAAATTATAGTAAAGTTTTTTTAATGAAAGTGTACTTGGATCAGTATACAGGTATGTGTATATCGAAGAATTGTGTGAATAGATAAAAAATTTGGTTTTTAAATTTTAATTGAATTTATATCGAAGGTTTCTCTGTCGAAAATGTGGAAATTAACTGATCTTTTTTAATTAAAACTGTATAGTTATACGAGGTTTTCCGTCTTTTGTGTATCGAGACTGATTTTTTAACAAACATCTGTGTAGCTAGATGAATGAAAGGGACACGTGGTTTAGATCTCTCTCTTTATCTATCTTTCTCTCTCTCTCTCTCTCTCTCTTTCTCTTACTCTATATATATATATATATATATATATATATATATATATATATATATATATATATATATATATATATATATATTTTTTTTGGTATATGCAGCGGTGAAATAAGTGTACCCTTTTAACTAAGTTTCAAGCTTTCGAAAATGTTTATTTTCATCATCAGGAAAAAGTTATTGAGATTTGTCTTTCGTGGATGTTCTAAAACTCACTACTTACAACTGTGTTCTTCTCTCATTGAGAATGATAAATCTTACATTTCACTTACATCCAATCCCACTTCTTCTCTACAAAGGAAATGCAATACATTAATCGCATCCTTAGCCTCTTCTAATGAGATTGACCGTAACACAAAGAAAAAACTAACAACATACAATGGGAATATTGCAAAGTTTTATGCTTTACCAAAAATCCATAAACCAACACTATCGGTTCGTCCCATAGTAGCTTCCATTGGAACTCCCACTGAAAATATCTCAGCTTTTGTTACAGACATACTTACTAATGCATATAATTATGAAATTCAATATTACATCAAAGATTCTTTTGAGATGGTAAATAAATATAATGGTTACATATTACCATCTAATTATGTCCTCGTTAGCCTTGACGTTGTATCCTTATTCAGCAACGTTCATTTAGGAATATGTTTGACATCAATAGAGATCAACTGGGACCGTATTAGAGGTTGTTGTTCCATGTCTTATAACAGATTCATCAGTATCGTCGAATTTCTCTTTAATAACACTTACTTCTCTTTTAATGGTAAATTCTATCAACAAACTTTCGGTACCCCTATGGGAGCAAAGATTTCTCCTATCATTGCAACTTACGTTATGGATTATGTGTTAGACTCAGTCATTCCTTTACTATCCTTTCAAATTCCATTTATTAAAAAATATGTTGATGATATAATTTTGGCTATACCCAATGACAGGGTAGATGAACTATTAGACACCTTTAATAGTTATGACCCCTACATTTAGTTCACTATAGAGAGGGAAGATGGTAATTGTTCCGTCCCCTTTCTCGACATAAGGATGATTAGGGAAAACAACAACATTAAAATAGATTGGTATCAAAAATCGACACATTCTGGTAGATACCTTAACTACCACTCTTACCATAATAACTCTACCAAAGTAAACTTAATCAAACAGATGAAAAATAGAGTAATTAAACTATCAGATCCTTCATTTCATACAAAAAACCTACAAATCCTTCTGAAACTTTTTATTTCAAACTCTTATCCAACACCATTAGTAAATAAGATTTTGTTTAACACTATCCATAACGAAGATACTTCACCTTCCATCGTGACTAACAATGCTGATCCTGATGTCTTAAGTAGGAACCCAGTCTCGGATACTCCTATCAATAAATATTTTTCATTACCCTATTTCAGAGATATCACTCCGGGGTTAACAAGGATTCAAAAAAGTTTTGAAAATAGCTTTGGGAATAATAATAATAACATTAAACTTAATGTGGCTTGTAGATCAGCCCTAAAAATTAATAATCTTTATTCGAAGATAAAAGATAAAACTCCCATAGATAGGCTTAGTAATATTGTCTACAACATTCCATGCCTCTCTTGCAACAATTCCTACATCGGCCAAACATCTCAATTATTGAAATCACGTATTACACTACACAAAAGTGATTCTCGACTTCACCCTGACCGCTGTGCATTAGCCAAACATGTCCATTCCACTGGTCATCACGTGGATATATAATGGATATATCAGTCAAGTTAGTTATCTGTGATGTTGTATTGTTCTTGGTATCTGATTTAAGTAAGAAGTAGTATATATCGCTTAGATTTTTAATGTCACTCTTAACATTGATGGAGAAATCGTTAAGGAAAATATAAGACATTTCAATAAACTCTCTTTTAGATTTATTGTTCTCAAGGTGGAGAATTGTAGTGTTAGTATAGTCCATAAGATGACCAGTGGAATGGACATATTTGGCTAATGCACAGCGGTCAGGGTTAAGTCGAGAATCACTTTTGTGTAGTGTAATACGTGATTTCAATAATTGAGATGTTTGGCCGATGTAGGAATTGCTGCAAGAGAGGCATGGAATGTTGTATACAATGTTACTAAGCCTATCTATGGGAGTCTTATCTCTTATCTTAGAATAAAGATTATTAATTGTTAGGGCTGATCTACAAGCCACATTAAGTTTAATGTTGTTATTATTATTACCAAAGCTGTTTTCAACACGTTTCAGAATCCTTGTTAACCCCGGAGTGATATCTCTGAAATATGGTAATGAAAAATATTTGTTGATAGCAGTATCCGAGACGGGGTTCCCACTTAAGACATCAGGATCAGCATTGTTAGTCGCCAAGGAAGGTGAAGTACCTTCGGTATGGATAGTGTTAAACAAAATCTTATTCACTAATGGTGTTGGATAAGCGTTTGAAATGAAAAGTTTCTATAGGATTTGTAGGTTTTTTGTATGAAAAGAAGGATCTGATAGTTTTATTACTCTATTTTTCATCTGTTTGATTAAGTTGACTTTGGTAGAATTATTATGGTAAGAGTGGTAGTTACGGTATCTACCAAAATGGTTCGGTTTTTAATACCAATCTATTTTAATGTTGTTGTTTTCCCTGATCATCCTTATGTCGAGAAAGGGGACGGACCAATTACCATCTTCCCTCTCTATAGTGAACTCGATGTAGGGATCATAACTATTTAAAGTATCTAATAGTTCATCGACCTTGTCATTGGGTATAGCCAAAATGATATCATCTACAAATTTTTTAATAAATCCAATTTGAAAGGATAATAAAGGAATGACTGAGTCTAATACATAATCCATAACGTAAGTTGCAATGATAGGAGAAATCCTTGCTTTCATAGAGGTACCGAAAGTTTCTTGATAGAAGTTATCATTAAATGAGAAGTAAGTGTTGTTAAAGAGAAATTCGACGATGCTGATGAATCTGTCATAAGACATGGAACAACAACCTCTAATACGGTCCCAGTTGATCTCTATTGATGTAAAACATATTCCTAGATGAACGTTGCTGAATAAGGATACAACGTCAAGGCGAATGAGGACATAATTTGATGGTAGTATATAACCATTATATTTATTTACCATCTCAAAAGAATCTTTAATGTAATATTGAATTTCATAATTATATGCATTAGTAAGTCCAATATCTCAGCTTTTGTTACAGACATACTTATTAAATAATTATATATATATATATATATATATATATATATATATATATATATATATATATATATATAATTTATTTTTATCATATTCACACAATTTGTCGACTTAAGATATTTTTATGATACCCGTTAGATACTGAATATACTACGAATTCTCTAAATAATGCGTTAAATAGGACTTCAATTCCAACTTCTCCGTCAGTTTAGTTCCAAACAGAAAATATTGGATCCTGGTACAGTTGGAAAAGGAGTTCATGAAAGGAATACGCAATATTGAATATTTTTGTTGTTCATACTATTGCACGATAATAATGTCATTTTTTCAGCTGTATTTTTGATGAATGGAATTTTGCATTTAATGTTTCTTAAACCTCAGTACATTTTGTGGGTGTGTGATATTTATATGCTTTCAGGTGTTTGGCCTTCACAATAACTCTACCAATTGCACTAAATACATTTATTAGTCTGCAATTATTTTAGTGTTTTAATAATTTAATAACAAGGGGGCAAATGTGTTGATAACTCAAGATAATTTTGAAGAAAAAAAAATCGATATAGCTCTTGGATTTTTTTCTTATTAAATGAACTGTTTCCTTTAATACGAAAACGTAAAAATTAACGTGTAATAATAATATAAATTAGATAATTCTCTTAGCACAAATAAAAATAAAGTTACAGAATATGCAAAGAAAATGAAATATATTTTTATAGTTGTTTAAACGACAGGTTGAAAATAGGTTATAAAAATTACCTAAATTATGCATTGACGTCGATGGATGCCATTTTAAACATTAATTATAAATTCAACTATTTTGTTATTATTTTATTAATTTTAATTGTACATTCAACGTCACTTCACTTTATATTGATTTGTTAATGGGCATAAAATTTAGATTTTGTATAGTAATTATGATCCTAATACCTATTATCTTCACAGTCTAACTGTCAAAGTCTTAGCTAATGTGTGTTTTTATTAATATTTTACACACCAACAATCTTAACTACTTAGGTATTTTGATAAATATCCAAATAAATTTGAACTTCCTCCGTATTCTTATTCAGGTATCAAAAAGTATTAATATCTTGGAATACTATTATTAAACATTATTTTTAAATTTTATAGGTACCAATCTCGGCTGAAAAATTTAAATGCCTACAATATTTGAAACGATTCTGTGGTGAGGAAGCAAAACAATTATTTGATAACCTGCCCAAGAATTAAAATTATTTCATATTAATAACCCTTGCCTACTTGTCATTAGAACTTGTTTTTTTTTACTTGGCCCCTTTAGGCCAATAATGTTCGGTGGTTTGACCAATTAAAGCTTATATTCTATTTTGCATTATATCAATATAACTTTAATTTCTTGTGTGTGTCTCGTTGCTTACCCAAGTAACTGATCTAATCAACAGGGTTCATGATAACCATCAATAACTGGTTTTAAAATTTAAACTTCGTTTTGTACGAAATAAACATTTCGTGACAGCTCTTTATGGACCTGTACCCTTCATATGGAATAGTAAAATCATGCTTTGTTTCTTTTTTCCTCCTATCTGACTGAGATCTTCAAGAGTTACAGTGTGAAAGGGATTTCCAACCCCATTCTAGTTTTATCACTGCTTATTGAGTTTGACAGTCGTTGCTCTTTATGGATATATATATATATATATATATATATATATATATATATATATATATATATATATATATATATATATATATATATCTTGCCATACTACTCATCTAAAGGCCTATCCCTTATACCAGCGTATAGTAAAGCATATTGATTTAGATTTTAATTACTACTATAGCCATTTTATTTTCTGGCTAGGGTTTGAATAATCGATCCGATAGATCATTCACAATAAAGTGAATACGATTCATACGCCTGGTTGGTTACCTGACCAACAATACCCTGCAATGCATTAATAAAAAAAACCCAAAAGAGCTGCGATCCATTAGGAGTGAAAAGGTATTGGTAGTTATATATGTCTAATTTAGTGTTAAATAATTATCTGGATAAATAGATGGGAAAAATCAATTCCATACAATGGCAGGAAGAAAACGTAATTATATTTGACAAAGAAGAATTAAACAATTTTTAGTTGTGTTTACAACATTTGCCCCCTTACTTTTAATAAATATTAATATTAATATTTTCACAAAATTCACGTTAGATAGCAAAAATGTTTGACACTAAACGCATTCTCTAATGTGATTTATCATTTTTTATATCAATTATTATCGATTTTGTAGTTAATCCCGGAGCCAAAGAAAGATTGGTTCAAATCACAGGAGCCAACGAGGAAAGCATTAAGTAAGTTACCGAAAGAACCATTTTATAAATTTAAAATATTGTGATATATTTTAAATAGGTTTTTTCTCTATATTTTTTCTGTTTCTTCGTAATTTTTTTTTTTTTTTTTTTTTCGATGATAAAACTGCAAATATAACTGAAATTTCTCGAATTCTTATTATAGAATAACTATAATACAGTATTGTCCTATCGGGTGGCTTGTTAAGCTGTCTCACGTTCCTGCAGTTCTTTTATTTTATCAACATTACGAAGCATTTCATAACTATGAATTGTCTCAATTGTGTGAATTCGACTCAATTCAATTAAATTAAATTCGATTTAATTCGATTTTGTTTAATTCGATTCCATTAGATACAGTTCGATTCGAATTCCATTCGTTTCCATTCGATTATATTTGGTTCCATTCGATCCTGTTAGATTCGATTCGATGCCATTCGAGTCGATCCCATTCCATTCGAATCGATTCCATTTGATTCGATTTGAGTCCATTCGATCTCGTTCAATTCCATTCAGTTCGATCCCATTCAATTACATTCTATTCGATTCAATATATTTTATTGTAATTTTCTTTTACTTTATTTTATTTTATTTTGGTAAGAAATACGCGTGGGACTGATACTCTAAAATCTCATTGCAAGATCACTACGTTCATAACTTAGTTAATAAAACTCACATTTTTATATACATTTAAAATTAGGAGAATACATTGATAATAGGTTGCCAGTTATAAAGTGGCCGCAAATATTTTTAATTCAATCAATAGTAATTCATTTCTGAGCAAAAATTTTATTTCGTTCTTTTATTTTTTAAATAAAATACGCTGCTCATGACTTATATGCATGATTTTTATATCAAATTAAAGCTGTTTTTTTTAATATGATATAAGATTGTCCGAGAAAAACTAATCGCAAATTGTAGATGTCAGCTGTTAAAAATGCAAGGTATCAAAGATAAAGTAAAAGACAGATAGTTAGTTCGCAACGTTACTGGTTTGAATTGTCAGTTGTATGCGTTTTTAAAGCATGTATCGATAGATATATAACAATATACATACTACCACTTTAGTCAAACAAGTGTCGTTGCGCGCTAACTCTATTTTACTTTTCTTTGATACCTCGCGTTTTAACACCTGCAAACCCTAATTTGCGACCATTTTTTCTCAGACAATCTTATATCATCATATTAAAAAAACTTATTAGCTTTAATTTGATATAAAAAAATCACGCACATACATTATGAGCAGCGTATTTTATTTAAAAAATAATGTAACGAAATCATATTTTTGTTCAAAAATTAATTACTATTAATTGAATTAAATATATTTGCACATATATAGTCACTTTCTGACTGGCACCCTATTATAAATGTATGCAAAAATGTGTATTTGATTACCTATGTTATAAACGTAGTGCTCCTGCTGTGGTATCTTGTACTATGAATTAACTACTCCACGTAGTGTGTGGTCGCACGATCTGCCGTTTCTTTTGTTTTTATTTTTTTTACACCTCTGTGCGATCCACCGCTCTGTCCGTTGGCCACGATAAGAAAGTTATGCTTCCATAAAAGAAAAAGGACCAACTATAAGCATAATATTTTTAAGTGGAGGACATCTATCTATAACTGGACATAATGCAATAAGGCATTGGCTAAGTTACTTTATATTTTATAGTATTAATCAAAGATAAACCATTAGAGCAATAATAAAAAATATATTGTATCATTCACACGTGAAAAAAGCAAAAGGAGAAAGTCCAAAATTTAGAAAGAAGGCAAAAAAAAACTTGAAAATATTAACAAATCAAGAAAAAGTGAAATAAAAAACTATTGTAAATATTTTTCTCCGTGTTGATATTATTAATAATAGAAAGAATCAAACAAAGGATAATTCTAACAAACAAGTGCTATTTTAGGTTGAGTAAACGCATAAAAAGTAGAAACATAAACCAGTAAATAAAAATAACAATATGAAAACGATTGTACTACCAGTCATGACATAAGGATCGGAAATATGGATTATCTACAAGGTAGGTGAAAACCTTCTGCTCATATTTGAACTGATGATCCTGAGAGAAATAAGCGTTACCATCTGCGAAACGATATTTGAAGGAGGAGGTACAACTATGAGATATGCCACTGATACAAACAGATATTTGGTGGTAAAAAGTGGTCTCTCATAAAAATAGAAAGACTAAGAAAGAGGACATGTAGCAAGATCATATCGGAACATCACCCTAGACGAATCCTTATGTCATACTCTAGGGGAAGTAGAAAGAGAGGTGGGCCAAAACTTAGATGGAAGGATAGTGTAGACGAAGAAGCTAGAAAAATAGATGCAGCCAACTGGCAACGGTTGGAAATGAATAGATCTAACTGGCGAAATAGATTTATAATGGTCGATACTCTACTGTACAATGATTTCTGAAATTGATAAATTAAAAAGCAACCAATCAAATTGTTTAAATACGTTTTAGTCAATTTCAAAATAGGTGATAAAAGTTTATTACTTACTACCATAAAAGAGAAAATCTGCACTAGTCAAATACACGTACCTCTAAACGATGTTTTTAAAATATGACATTTCTGAAAAAATTGTTACGTCCATCCATTTTGCAATGAACAAGGAGCTTCTTATTATATACTTGTCTTCTAAGTCAAAACACAGCGTATACATTATAATCCAATGCCCATCATTTTACAGTTCTTGTAACTTTTCAGTGGACAATTAGTTTGCGATATTTTCGATTATCTCTGTCGTATATAACTAATATAACTATTTAATATCGTTTGTAGCCACGCCAAGCAGTTAATTGAGGACACTATCAGAAGAAACGCTTCTCCGGTAAGAGATTCTTCGATTTCCGTAAGTGGAGGTCCTCTAACTGGTTCCAGCTCGAGCATAAACTCTTCAGCTTCCGACGACAGCGCTTTACCGTCTTCCGCTCGAGCGCCTCGTACTTTGATACACAGTTTGAGTGTAAACGACGCCAACCTTGGCGAATATATTTATACTGTCAACGCTAACGGGTGCAGCATTAAAATTACCGGAAATAATTTGGATGCAGTGAGGGTGAGTACTAAGAAATGTGGTCTTAATACGATACTGATTATATTTTATAATTCATTTGTATACTTTGGTTTTTTTGGTTTTACTTTATTTTTCCTTATCGGTTAAGTGTACATTATTATTTTTAGACCAGCAAATTGGTTCTAGACGAATATTTTTCCGGCGAACCCATTCACGACGTAGCTCAATTCTACAGTTTTGATAGTTTGCCACAACCAATTATATCCGAAGAGTTTCCTTCCACTCCTCTTTCGCCGCCTGAATCTCTACCATCTCCTGAAGTAGTTCCTAATGGAGAGGCGGACGAAGCAGGTAAGATTTATTTTATTCCGTTTAACATAGTTTGTGCTTTCTAAAACAACGTTTGCTTTGGCCATTCCATATTTTTGTGGTGAAAAACTCCTAGAAAAACCGTATGGTGGTTGGTTTTATTAGTTAGTTGCATTTGCTGATTAATTATAAAGACTCTACTAGTGTTCAATGTGCATTGGTTTATGAAAAAAGAGAAATAAACAGATTAAAAATCAAGGTACCACGGTTCATCATTTGTGCTCATAGTACCATGCTTAAATTCGGTTACCCAGTTATTATCATTGAAAATGAAGTAGCTGATTCCAATAGTCTTTAATCTGCCTTTAGTACAATTTGGTTTGGTGTTGAGAATCTTTTAAACGAAAATCACTGCTGTCAACTCTATTTTCGTCCATGTTTGCAAAATCACACCACGCTAAGACTTTGATGTATTAAGTGGTTAGCTAGGCTAAGCTAGTTAAACCTAATTTAGAATAAGAAACTAATGTAAGAGCTAGAATAGTTGATATTTTTAGAAAAAAGAAAAAATCTCAATGAAATGTGACATTTTCTTCACACTGTTATACAATGTGGACACCTGTATCCTTCACAGAAGATTGGCTACAATTTTGGCTAATCATTCCTAGTTTTGAGCGATGCCTAAAACGGATTATGAATTTAAACCAGTCCAGTCTCTCACAGTACCTCTTCTATCTTCCTTCAATCTTTACCTCCATTATATATATATATATATATATATATATATATATATATAATGTATATATATACATATATATATATATATATATATATATATATATATATATACATATATATATATATATATATATATATATATATATATATATATATATATATATATATATATATGTATGTATATATATATATAAATTTTTGACTCTATTTTTACTTGTGAAAATAATTTACTCCAATTAATTAATTTACTAACAATCTAATTAATCAAAATCAACACAAAAAATTTATAAATTATACATCTCAGGGCTAATTAATAATTTTAGTACTTACTTTGTTTCGTAGGTTCAAAAAAGATTTCTTAGTGGCTTCCTAATAAAAGGTTAGGTAAAAACGACATAAATAATACACAGGAATTTCAAAGTTGAAATAACAAAATTCGTTTATTTTATCAATTTGTATTAAATGTTCAATCATCTAAGATTTATCAATGACTCCTTTACCTTTTATTGTATGCAACCAATATTAAAACTACGAATCTTGCTTTCTTTTTTGGCCCAAATTAGTTTGATATGAAATATTAATATTTATCAATATTACGGATAAAAGAAATTATAATGATGTCTAAATGATGACTTTTTCTTGAGATTAAAAAAAAAATTTATAATATTGAAATATTTATTTAAATATGCACTGTGGTATTTAATACGCAAAACCATTCACTTCTGTCATAAATAAAGACTGACCTTTTCACTGTAGCTTCGAAAATGTCCTCATACCAAAAACAATTCTCCGTACTTGCTGCTGTTGCGATCCAAGGAAACTTGTCCACGTTTCCCAAATATGTCCCTGCTTGCTGTCACCTCGTTTTCCTTTTCCTGCTATGCCTCGTACCTGCACTCGTTTCGGCTTTCTCCTACTGCAGTATTCCCGCCTTTTACAGTACTTAACGAGTCCTGTATGCTTTAGATTCAAGAAGTTTTATTATCTCTCAACTTGACCTAATTCTTCGTTCCAATTTTCTCACACTTGTCACTTTTGGACAAACAAAAACCGGCAATTTCCTTTTTTCGTACACTAACCACCAAACAGGACTATCCCTTTCAATCGAACAAAACAGACTGCCTTTTCTTCTCATTAATTCTCACTCCTTCTCCAGTCCTTCCCTTTTCTCTTTACCATTTTAGCCAATCACAATAACTTTCAGTCATGACGTATTTTTCTACCAAACTATTATCTCTTTTCAAAAATGCCATTAGGGATTTCAAAAAAAAAAACAAAATTTCCAGCTATCCTAATCCTAATCTAAACATCAAACGTATTTTTTCTATCTTTACAAATAATAATATCCAGGTATAATTTAACTACCGATAATGTCTATTAACTGTATTTCTTGAAAAGTCAATAATCAATTCCTTTGTTACATAGATTTACCCTCGGCCTCGGCTTTGGGTACTTAGTTCAAACAACAACTTTCTTATCTAAATTACCTATTCTCTAATGTGGAATTTACTGTTTCTGGGGTTAATACACAATTCCCAAATAAATTTTCTTAAAACTAAATATAATCGTTTGTACACAATTTTGTCTTATACAGGTTGTTCAAAAACTTATATGCTCGTGGTTGAGAAATATAAAAGTTATTATTTAAAAATTATTAATATAGGCTTCTAACTTCTCATATCAATTTAAAAACTATAGCAAATCCCCACCTTTGTAATCGATAAAAATTATCCGCATCTGTACCTAATTTTTCTCGAGGCAAACCAATATCCCTGTATACTGCCTTCTCTTAATCTACGTCTTATACTCTAATCTACTATCTACTTTATACAGTTCTGTCCTTTTTTCGTGATATTTGTATACATCGTGAATATTATAAATTTCTCGGATCCTTTCAAGAGTTCATATGCTTCCATTCATAACTGTTTATCCCATCTTCATTATTCACTATGTACGGACCTTCGAAAACAGGCATCAATTTTGTGCAAATGCCGCCAGGAAGATTTGATACTCGTAACGCCCTTACAAGCTCTTTTTCACCCTTTTGGAACGTCACTGGTCTTCGTTTTCTATTATGATCCTGTCTCTGGATATACTTCCCATTGCTTCGCCGTAATCTCCTCTGTACAGTTTCTACTATCTGTTAATATTCTCTTGGCTCTGGGTCTTCCCATGGCCTTATCGGCATTACACCTTTCATGATGTATTCTGGGGTCTCCTTTGTTACTGTACTCGGCATGGTATTTAGATACACTTCTATTTCTGCCATTTTTCTGTCCCAGCGTCGATGTTGACCATCCGTTACCAATGCGAAGAAATTTCGTTACTTCCTGTAAAATCGCTCCGAACGATTACTTTGGGGATGCCTGATGCTTACAAAACTTGTTTCTATTCCCCGTTCTCGAAGTTGTCCCTTGAATCGATCATTTCGGAAATACATTGCATTGTCTAGTAGAATTTTTCTTGGTGTACCTACTGTGGTTATAAGATTGTCTATTTTTCCTAAGATTTCTTCCCCCTTTGTGGTACGGCAACTGTACAATTTTAAGTATTTTGAAAACACATCCACAATCACCAGAATATGTTTGTTCCTCTACGTATTCATAATTAGATCGCTTAACATATCTATTGCTACAATGTCCAATTTGTTCCGGGATACAATATTCTTTGCAATATTTTCGTTTTTGAAATTCCTACTCTTATATTTTTGGCATACTTCGCATTTCTGTGTGATATCTGTGAAACATTTCTGCTTCCGATATGTCCATTTTCCTCATGTAGTTTCTTTATGATCTTTTTTGCCAATGTCTGTGTTACTAAATATAGTTCCTTTCCGTCTATCCTCTTAAAGAAAATGTCATGTTCTCGCTCCGCTCTTCTTTTTTTCTCTTTCTTCTAGGTCTTCCTGGTTCGACCTTATCTCATTTAACGAATATATCCCTTCTTCTTGTTTTAATATGTTTAGTCCCACATGGAGAGTAATTGCTTCCTTTTTTCCGGTGTCTTCATCCCGTGTTAGAGCGTCGGCTATTATGTTGTCTTTTCCTTTGATATATCGGAACACAAAATCATACTCCTGTAATAACAGAATGCCTCTATGTATTCGATTATTCACCAATCGATTCTTAGCTCCCAATAAATAAAACCTTAATTTGTTTAGGCAAAATAGTACACTGGCAAACTCCAATTCTGTTACACTATATTTTCTCTCATGTGTTTTAGTCACTCGAGATATAAAACATATCGGCACCTCTTGGTCGTTTTGTATTTGAGACAAGACTCCTGCAAATTTTTGTATGGACGCATCAATACGGAGTATAAAAGGTAAATTGTAAATGGGGTGATATATTTTCGTTCTTTTTGCGAATTTTTGTTTCAATAATTTGAAAACTTCCTCCTTTCTTCTTTCCAATTCCATTTTATACCTTTTTTCAGCAATTTTATTAAAGGGATCTCCTTTTGGCTTAAATCGGGAATTAGCTTCTTAAAATAATTAATCGTGCCAAGAAAACCTCTCAATATTTTCAGATTTGTTGGCCTTGGGTATTCATCTATGAGCTTGATTCTATCTTCGGCTAAGCTTGCTGTTTTGGTATCCAGTTTAAAACCCAAATAAATGACTTCCTTTTGAAAAAATTGACATTTTTCAATGTTCAATTTTAATCCTGCTGTGTCTAATTCCTCCAGAATTATTTTTATGTGTTCCAAATGACTCTGTATATCTTGTGAAAAAATTAATAAATCATCGATATAATGAACTATGAAATCTTCATGGTGATTTAAAATGGTGTGTAGAGCTCGTATGAGTGCTTTTTTTATCTTTTCAATAAATTTTTTATGGAAATTTTTTTTATTTATTTTTCCGAGATTTTCCGATTTTTTCGGGAGGTGAGAGTCGCCTGGTTCTTATTATTTTATGAGCTATCCCAGTTTCAAATAAAATGAATGTTCTGCGTATCATAGAAGGCTAGATATTGCAAAGTTTTCAAGCGCGTGCTCTCCACTTTAACGTGGCAGTAATATGAGTTTAAGAAGGATTTATAGAAGGTTCTTTTTTAAGATTGTGTTTTTTCGACATCTTTACGGTGAGCCTACTACAAGCGCGTGACATAAAAAATATCAAAGTTAGTCTTCTAATGCCGACTCCACTAATGAAGGTTGGTCATAACCATTGCAAATTCATCTCTATCTTCTGATTTCCTTAAAATTGTCTGTTTGTTCAACAGTCCAAGCTTCCGTACTCTAGGATATAACATTTTACCATATGATATCATTTGCAGATTGAGACTTCGATTACTTCAAAATTTCCTCATATTTATAAAAGGTTCTCTTGATTACTCTATTCTTGATCGAATATCGATCATCGCTCCTATCCGCAACTTAAAATCGAGAATTATTCGTGAAGCCATCGAAATTGAATAACGTCCTAACAGCTTCAAACACGCGCGATGACGTTAAACGACTGTGGAAACATGGCGACCACTGCTTCAGCGACTCCCCGCCCCAATCAATCCCTCTCATACCTTTTCCGCACATACAGTTCCTGTGCATACTGAGAGTATAAAAAAGCTACACAGGGTAAAGCAAATTAATACCTCAATGCCTTTTGAGGTTCTCGTATTTATGGAGAACAAGATACAAGAACAAGAACTGGTACGTCACGAGTGAGGAGGATAGGCAGATTGAGACCCCGAACTCGATAGGAACCACATCTCTCTTGTTAATGGCTCCAAAATGGATGCCGAAACGTCGAGTTTTAAATTCTTAACGCGGTTCTTCCCGAGAACTTGGTAATTTATATATATATTTGTATATATATATATATATATATATATATATATATATATATATAGATTGAACCAAATTAAAACGGAACATACAATTTAATACATGTCTGTTTGAAGTGCATTTGAAATAGTGGACCAATATAAAACTTGGACAAAAATAAATCCATACCTGGGTATAGACATTGTATAAAATATCGTTCAACTATCTGTCTCACAACAATGTTGTTTGCGTAAGACGGGTTTGTCTAAGGTAGCGATAATAGTTCAGGAAATGAAACTCGAAAAAAGTTAAAACCTCGCAATTTTTTCATCCTGCATGTATCTAGTTGAAATTTTAACAGAAGGTAGGTGATAGCCCAAGGATCAAAATCTATATCGAACCGAAGTGCGCTGAAGGGTTTTAGGGCTGAAAACTACCCCTAATTGTCAAAAATTCTAAAATAACATATTAAACCTGAATATGGGTAAGATTTGGTTTTAATTAGTTAAATAATGATTATTTTATACTTTTGAATAGAGTTCCATCATATTTCAACCCTTAAAAAGCAACTCTTGTTAGAGATTAATGTAAAAAAATTACTAATTCTAAAAAAATGCTTCCGCCTTGGATCGATTAGGATAAAAATTTGGATTTAAGCTCAATTCACCCGCTGCTTTATAGTTTATGTCATGTCGACGAACCCTGATTGTTCTTAGGGGTGAAAACTACCCGTAATTGTCAAAAATTATAAAATAACATATTAAACCTGAATATGGGTAAAATTTGGTTTGAATTAATGAAATAATGATAGTTTCGTGCTTTTGAATAAAGTTCCATCATATTTCAACCCTTAAAAAGCGACCCTTATTAGAGATTAATATAAAAAAATTAGTAATGTGAAGAAAATGATTTCACCTTGGAACGATTTGCATAAAAATTTGGAATTAAGCTCAACTCACCCTCTGCTTTATAGTTTATGTCATGCCGATGATCCCTTATTGTTCTTAGGGGTGAAAACTACCCCTAATTTTCAAAAATTGTAAAATAATATTATAAATCTTAAGATGAGTGAAATTTGGTTTGGATTAGTTAAATAGTGATTTTTTTATACTTTAAAATACAAATTCATACATTTCCAACCCTTAAAAATCAATTGTTATGAGTGCTATAGGTGAAAACAATTTTTTGCCAAAATTTTGCAACTTTTCAACTTTTGAAAATCACCCTTTACAACATTGCAGTTTTTATAAACTAATTTATAAGATATAAATTGAAAAAAGTAGAATTAAATACAAAAAAATTTATCAACATAAAAAGGCACCATATATTCTTATACATTTACATAAATAATGGAATTGGATTACTAATGGAATTTTCCGGAAAAAAATTCACTGGTTTTTTTAACGTATTTCCTTTAATTTTTAACGATAGAGTGTTTCTTCAAAAACGATTTGTTGAGGTTTTTAAGAGCTACAAGGATCTGTGAATTAAATCTTTTTGGAACCCTTGGTTTTAAATGGGGTGAGTTTAAAGGGCTCGAAAAAGATGGTGCTTGATCGTAAATCGATGCTTTAAACGGCTATATCTCGCGAAATATTCATTGTACAACAAATCTAAATGAAGGATAATTTTAGTCATTAAAAAAGCTACAATTTGGTAATTTGTATTTTTTTCATATATTCAGTATTTTCGGGCATATTTAAAAAAAGAAGGGTAAAAAATATGAAATTGTAAATCGTTTCTCGCTTTAAGCTGTACTTTTTCTAACACAAAGCATTTTAAATGGGTCAAACTTCTTGGACGTATTAACAATACATGTACAAATTTTAGAAGGGTGAAGATCGATTTTGATTATGGGGGTGGTTAGGGGGTTGTTTTCATCGATTTTTTCGTAAAAAATGAGGTACTGACCTTATTTTCATCATAACTCACTCAATTTTTGAGCTAGAGTCTTGTTTATGATAGGTCTATTTATGCTCTTTAAAAAAGGTTTTGTAAGTTTTCTTCCAAAAATGCATCATTTTCCCGATATTTTATTTTGAATCTTTCAAATTTGGCATTTGAAGAAAACCGCTGAACATTGATAGGCCGTATTTCGGTTCCTATTATATCGCAAAAACATTTTAAAAAATGAATTGTATTTGTCTTTTTAAAAGCTACAAATTTTTTCTCTACAATTTTTTTGATAAAATGTACCATTTTCGAATTATTCGCGAAAAATCGAATAAAAACGTGGATTTTTTCGTCTAAAAGTTATTACTTTCAATCGCGAATAACTTGAAAAATATCATTTTATAAAAAAAATGTATAGCACATTTTTTGTTTAGAATCGCTTTTTTAATCGAAACCTGTAGTTAAAACGTAAAAAAAAATTTCACCCCGGAGATGGGGTGGCAACCACCCCCTAGGCTTTGGCGCACTTTGGTTCGATATAGATTTTGATCCTTAGGCTATTACCTACCTTCTGTTAAATTTCAAGTCAATCCACGGAGCACGAAAAAATTGCGAGGTGAAATGCTTCATTTCCTGGACTATAACTGGTTTGACAGCATAAATCGTAGATTTATGTGTAGCTTTCAATTTTTATGAGTTCAGAATCCAGCAGCCCGCTGAAGTATTGGATTTTTATAATATAATTATTTGACAATCTTTTGTTGGCCAACCACTTACAGCAGAATTGAGCCGAAATACATTATATTCCTATGTTCCGAATTTATTTCGTTCAATCTGTATACATGATAAATAAGTTTGTCTATGATTACTTGCGAAGGGATCGTTTTTAATTGAATTCAATTTTGATTTTATTCATACCTACAACATCTATATTTACAATATTGTTCTTTAATTTCTGGGACAGCATTTAATATCCACCTTACGGTTCCAATTCTATGAAGTTTACCAATAATATTGCAATATTTTACAGTATTCTGTACAAAGACATAATAGGGACCAGCATCCGATGAAGAATAAACATTGATGGGCCTTTAGGTAGAAATAATATTTGTACTTACCCCTGATTATTAATTGATTTTTTTAAATTATCTGTGTCTACTTTATCAATAATCCTTTGTTAATATGTTCTCTGTCTGTAACCATAATTCCTGTACTGTTCTGATGTACATTATTTTTCCTTTGTCTGGTGTATCACTTTTAACATTGATAGGCATTTTGTTTAAAACATCGAACACCAAAATGTTTTTTCTAAATACCATAGTTAAGCTTGTTCGATATACGAATTCAATTGTATCTCTTGAAAGACCGTAATAGGCTGCTCTAAGTAAGTGTAATTTAATTATTACCTACACTTTTATCGTCACAAAATTATTAAAAACTAATAGAACTTTTAATTATAAACTTTGACAGTTATTTGACAATTGAAAAACCAAAGTTTTGTTTTCTCGGTAAATTATTTACGTATTTTAATTAAGAAACTCACAACTCGCAACTCATAGAACCGTTTAAAATCTACAATTTTTATTTGAACCATTTTTCTATCAAGGCATTGTTTTATAGGCAAGATTTTTTCACTTTTTCTGGTTTAAAAAAAAATAAAAGCAAAATCAGCTGTACGTTTTCAAGAATTTGTCATCAGCTATCCGTCATATTCTTTTTAGAACTTTCAAAACCCTGTATAAGATTTTTACGTGAAATCAATGATTTCTTGACAGACAGACTGGGGTTATGTGTCAATTATATACACTGTTAGAACTTTTTAAGCCACCGACAAATTAATTTGATCAACTGATAGAATTTGATGGATCACGCAACGCAACATCAAACGTTTATTCCATGTTAGTTTATCTTAATATACAGTTAGGACTGCGTATCTTTACTCATGCGTCATCGCTTAAACTATACAAAATGTCGAGAGAACATCGTCGGTTTAAAAATTACAAACTCTGTGTATTTTAAAAATTACATTTCGACTTTATTTATTGAATATATTGAATAAAAAGTATCTTTATTACTTTTCCAAAGGTACTTTGGAATACAAAAATGTTGCAATAATAAATTAATATAGGCATTGTCATAATATAAATTAAAAATTAAATATCACGAATGGACTACCGAAGTTTGACTTCACATTGGGCGGCGATTTTAAAAACCTTTCCAAACATTTCTAATTTGTGTGTATTGGTCCCATAAGAGTTGGAAATATTGTTTTTTTTTTAGTGTTTGAAGAATAAATAAGGTCTTTTTGTTATGAACGTTCATTCTGTGCAATTGGCATTATTTTTTTGTTGATGAGTTTGTGAGGTAAAAATATCAAAGTATTAAGATATATACTATGAATGTTCATATTTTAAGGTTATGGTATTGTTTAATTAAAATTATTTTGTTACTGCATTTCAAGGTATTTTTTTGTTATTTTTATCAGGGTTATTTCAAAATAATTCAATAAATCATTGAATTTTATTTACGAAGTTAAAAATATTTAAATTATTTTTTTTTAGTTGCCAATGATTTTATCTTGTAAAAGACTAAAGATATTCATTTTCCCGTAGTTTAAGTTGTAATATAACATTCTGTGGAAACCTTTCTATCAAATTGTCGAATGAATGTTTAAAAACATGTTTTTTAAATGTTGTAATAGTTTTTGAGTTTCTTTTGTAAATCTGGGCATATGATGGCTAGTAAACATGTGTTGAAGATATCCAGATTTCCTGAATTTTTCAGTACTGACAACACAACTACTATTAACTAATTAAACTACGAGAAGACTCGAGATCACTAGCACTTAAAAAAGAATACAAAATTAATTTAAATATTTTTTAAATTCGTAAATAAATTCACTGATTTATTGATTTTGAATTAACCTCGATAAAAATAATAACAAAATACCTTGAAATACAGTAAAAAATAATTAAACGTAACAATAAAACACTGAAAACTGTGTTTTCAAAGTTCCACAAATTTTATTTTTACCCTTGTCACTACAGCTGTTTCGGCTAATTGCCTTTCTCAGGTGATCTATTTTTGGCTTGGGTTTACAAATTTCTAGTCTCTAATGAAATAGGTTGAGGAGGGGAGAACTGTTTGTCTCAAGTTGGTCATTCAGAATTATATCTGTTTTTTAATTTGTTGATTTCCATAGATTCTAACAGAGATAGCTTAAGGCCTTTATTTTGAATGTGAAGAATTTTAAATTTGTCATTAAAAGAATGATTATGATCTAGAAGGTGAAGTGCGTATGTCGAATTAATTCTCTTCATAGCCATATTGAATTTACAATAGAAACAGAACAAAATCAATCCATAAATTGCATAAAAATTTTTGTACTTATTGAATGGGATTCTATAAAATTTGTTTTATCTCGACAAGAAAGAAACCTTCTAGAAGAGGAAATGCGAGCACATCTTATATAATCATCATCACCATTATCCTAACTATATCTAAGTACGATATATATTCATCACTTGATGGATCGTCGAAAATGCATCAACTGACATCTTCATTTTCACCTGAAACCGAACAAATATAGTAGTATATATCATTGTTCTATAAGATTATAATTATAACATTGCGTTTATTTTGTTATTTGATAAAATATTGTTTACTTTAACTTTTAACATAACCTCAAAATCTTTGATGTGGGAAAAACAATATTTTAATTTATTTGTAACGGTAATTTACTGAAGTATATTATTATAAGTTAGATATTTCATCAAGCTTACTTTCATAACTGTCTTCTTTTGCCTGTTTAAGAGCCAATTCTAATATTTGTTTACGTCTGCTCATCTTGCACTTTATTTTACAACGTCAACAAAGCACAGTGACTAAGTGGATGAAGGTGTTATGTGCATGCTGAAGACACATGGCACCTTCTCCCTCCAAACATTCTACATATTAGTGTATCATAACCCCTTCACCAGCTGAATAAATACTAAGTTATGGCTAAAAGTAAATGGGAGATAGTGCTGAGAAATAATAACACATAACGCCTTCATCCACATAGATATCCCAATTTTCAAGCAAATGTAACATTTCACCTTCCAAGCCCTTCAATTTTCATAGAACTGTTTATTGCTTACTACACATGTTTACAGATCTGAGTTTCGTTCGATACTGCTAAAAATACATTACAAATGACTAACAGAAACTCCTAGTAGAGGGGAGGCCGTTACTAAGAACTATATAATTTTACCTTGGGGTAACACCGTAAATTACAAAATCATTCATATTGTCCTTATCAGAACCATATACAGACGCAGCGGATGCGACAACAATAGCCGACGGATTTGCCGGGTACATACTTTCTAAAGAGAGGGACTATAATAGACAAATTTTCCCCAGAACTATGTAAACCTAATAAATGTTTTAATCTTTTAATAGATTTCTGGAAACTAAAATTTACCCAAAACTTTAAAAATTACAACTATGAATCTAAATAAAATAAACTCAAAAAATAATATGAACTAAATTATAATGAGACGGAACACATAGTAAAAATTTTAATACTATGATATTCTTACATCACAAATTCACGAACAACAAATAATACCAATCGCACAGAATGAATGTTCTTAACCAAAAGTCCTTATTTATTTTTCAAAAAGTTAAAAAACCAATATTTTCAACTTCTTATGGGACAAACACACATAAATTAGTAATGTTTGGAAAGGTTTTTAAAAACCCCGCCTATTGTGACGTCAGAGCTTAGGTAATCCATTGTAATAGTAAGTTAGATTTGTTTTATATATTTTGTATTGATACATCTTTTCGATGTAAGGAGTCTGCACACGTTCATCAAAACAACATTTGCTTAAAAACATACGGTAACTACTGTTTGCCCTTTTTTGTCACATCTGAGAGACAATGATCTAGATAAAAATCTCTAATCGAATCTCGAAGCTTTATGACGCCTTAGTAAAGATCCACGTTCCCTACTGTATTTCTTAGAGGTTAATATGCATCCTCTTTCTACCGCTAGATAAGATAAAACTGCGCAAACCTCGCCTCTCTGTCGAGGAGATGCTCAAGGGTAAATCTAACAGCATCGACAAAGAAGATAACGAGAGAACCTCTTCCAAACCCGCTCACGTAACATATTCCATTGAGTTCTTGGCGCACTTGGCTATGTCTCCGATGTGTCTCACGCAACCGAGCGAATGGGAGAGAATATGTAAGGAGTATCCTTTGCTTATGAGAAACGTAAGTAGACTATTAATGTTTTTTTGTTGTAATTAACTATATCTAATAGATCAATTCTAGGAGTGGATTTATTTTGAGTTTTTATGGAATGGTAATAACTCTTTGGCTGAAAGTAACCAAAAATATAATTCACATCATAATTAAAAAATATAAAATTTTTGTTTTGCTCATTTTTCCTATTCGAATAACTTAATGAAAATATCATTTTATATACTTAAAAAAAAAGGTTTAAGACATATCACGATTGATTTTAAGTTATTTTAAGTCTTTCATATACCAACACCACTTTTTCAATAATATCAATTAGTTTTTTCTATTTTTTTTTGTACTATATTATTAAAAATTTGCAGTTAATTCGAAATATATCCCTAATGATGTGTCACACATGCCCTATTGAAAATTAAGGGTTTATGGAACTGAAAGGGAAGGGGATGACAATCAACAGATGTCTGTTCGTTCAAATCAATCCGTTTGGCAACGTAATCAAACTGTTTCGGAATCTTTACAAAATCTAATGTATATTAGATATACATATATACATATGATTAACCAACAGAAAAGTTTTAAAATTTAGGAATAAGATTAGTCGATCAAAATTAATGTCTACTATATTAACAGACGAAATGAGGAAGACACTGAAGAAAATGAAAGGAAATAAAGCTCCGGGAGAAAAGGAGACATACTTTTAAAGAATATAAAGGGACTGTTCAAATTATGTCTGCATTAAAATAAAACGCATACAAAATGGCACAGTGCACTTACCATTTTATTACACAAAAAGAGCGATCGAACATACCTCGACCGTTGTCGACCCATAAGTCTGTTAAACCTCCTCTACAAGTTATTTACAAGAAGAATATCAAATAGAGTGGAAACAAACTTAGATCTTTACCAACCTAGGGAACAAACAGGTTTTAGTAAAACCTTTTGCGCTAACGATCACCTGAATAAAGGGATTATAGAAAAATATATCAAATACAATTTTGCAACGTATTCGATACGATAGAATTTAACAGCGTAATGATGGCGTTGGAGGAAAGTTGTATAGATTATCAATACTCCAAAGTGATTGAAAACATATACAATAGTACAACCATGACCGTAAGATTACACAAAGATACAAAATATATAAAAATCAAAAAGAGAATTATTACAAGAAGATACTTTATCTCCTAAACTCTTTACGACATTTCTGGAACATGCTTTCAAACAATTGGAACACATTAAAGGAATCAATGTGGACAGATATCTTAAAGGAGATTGGAACTATACTTATTAAGTTATGTGCCGCCGCTAAGGAAGTTGGTTTGAACATAAATTTTGGAAAGATACAATATATGACATCTGATACCAAGCGAAAATCCAGAAGTCGGCTGCAACGAAGTAGCATTAGTTCATAAATATGAATACTTGTGTTATGAAATCAAAATTCCCAGGGACAACCAAACCGCCGAATTACAAAGAAGAATCACTTTAGCATGTTGCGCATGTTGAGCTCTATCCGACAACTTCAAGAGCAACTTGCCAAATTATTTGAAAAAAATACGTTCGATCAATTTTTGCTTCCAGTCATGACCAGGCGACAGCAACCAAACTCAAGAGTGGCCCAAAGAAAAATAGAACAGTTCTACTGGACTGAATACCAGAGACAAGGTTAGAAACGAGGAGATGAGAAGGACAGGCGTCGCAGATGTCATAGAGCGCACAGCATGACTGAAGTGGAACTGGGCGGCCATAGCATGACTGAAGTGTAACTGGGCGGGCCATGTGGCCAAATGAATGATGGGCGGTGGAGCTAAAAAATTACAGTGTGGAGACCACGAGAAGACAGAAGAAGCAAAGGTAGACCATCTACGGCCACCTACCACCTCATGGCCAGAAGATATAAAAAAATCGCTGGGAATCGTCTGCAGGAAGTTTAAGACCGACAGAACTAGAAGATATTAGGATAGGTCCATGTTCAACTTTTGACGCAGAAGGCTGGATGATGACGATGAATGCATATTGCAAAATATCAGGGGGACTGTTTTCAGTGGCACACTCTGGTACATACATAGTATCGCAAAAAGAATTTGCAGATCGAGTGTTGTTTGTATCCAGGAAGACCCATTTTTATGTAAATATAAGCCTTGCAAATTTAACCCTGTGTTGGTGGTTGCAACGCCTAACAATTTTTTAATGGGACGAGAGGTCAAATGACAAATAGTTTGGAAGGGGATTTCATTACATACATAGCAGTTTTTATTTGTTTTAATTAATTATTTACCGTCAAATCACATTTTAAAGTTTTAGTGTGACCCTCATCACAGAGTTAAAGTTGCAAGGATTATTTTTGAATAAAATGTAATAAAATTGGTCCCCTTTGATATAAAAATCGACGAGTTTATGGATTTTTATCAAAACACTTACTTTGACGAGTTTTAGGGGGGTAGAAATTTTCCACCACGAGACATCAGGTCTCAGTTGGAAATATAATTTTAGTTCGCCTACGCTTTTGTCCACCGAATTTGAGGTATTTTCAACTTACGTCTAGTAGTGTAACATGCTTCCATTTATCGTCTAGTTATTTTTTTAATAAATATACCATCGAAAAACAATAAAAAAGTTTTTTTCATAGTTGATAGTTAGTTATGCAAATACCCATTATAATAATAATAATTGTAGGTATAATTCATGCTGAATTACTTTATCATTTATGACTTATTTGATCAGCACTGGGTATATTTTTCTAATTACATCCTACGTTTATTTTAGGTCATTGAGTACTTCGACGCCAAGACCTACCTGTCCACAAGAACAACGGAACCGACTGGTGTTCTTAGCGCCGAATGCGTCGACCCCAGCGAAGTTTGACACCCCTCCGGCTTTTATAGGCTCAAACGAAAACAAATTATAAAAACGTAAAAAAAGACATAGCGGATATTGTAACGTCCGGTTATATTTTGTATATTTTCAGTGAGTGACATTTAAAAAGAATAGTCATAACTTCGAATGTTTAATAAGTACGTAGAAATCTTTGTAGAGATCAAAAAATGGAAAAGAAAAATTAAGAAAAAATAATGAAAATGTAATCGAAGGCATTTGAAGATAATAATGATTTTAGGAAGTATTTAGGTAGCACATAACTTTTTAACATTTAGCCATTCTAAACGAATACAGAACAGAATTTTCCAGAGTAGAAATTGTAATCAAACTAGACTAAAGCAAAGATAATTAAAACCGTAGTAGATAATTGTGTCACTGTCTTCACGTATAAGACAACAAAGCGTCGCACACAAATATTCCAAATTATAAAATGCTTTTATTTCTTCTTTTCCTTGCTCCTGACTAATGTTGCCAGTCAGTAACATTTGATCTTCATTCAATCCTAGGTATAATCTTATACGTATAATTTATGACTGTATTTTTACGAACTTTTAGATATTTGTTGTGCGAGTACGATTTGTTAGTTGAGAGTGGCACAACCGGTTTTCTTTTACTTATCAAACGCCTTCGTTCACATTTTGTTTATATATTTTTATATCTCGAGTGAAAATATGCTTTAGTGGGTATTTTTTTTAGGTTTTTCAACTTATAACTTGACTGACTTTTATTTATTATTCTTATGATTTTCTTGAGTCAGCAGAGTGATAACTAATAGATATCACTTTGTGCACAGAGATTTAGTCTCGAAATAATAGATAGGTTTTTTCTTTTGTGATAATTGTCAGAATAATAGTATATTGGACGTTCCTAAAGCCCAAAGCAATATTAACAATTTTTGGGTAAAAGGAACGCCCAGTATAGAATTTTTTGTTAACATTTAACATTTTCTAGTTTATTTACTATAAGTCTACTTACATAGTTGATGATATTTAGAAATATACATGGCCGCTCATTTCTATATCTCGTGAGTTGTTATAAAATAGGTGAATCAAAATATCTTAGCAGTAGAAAATTGCAATGTCAAACTTGTTTTGATCCCCATCAGTTTGTTCAAGGTGAAGAAAAACTCCAAAATACACTGGCTTAACCTATACTTCTTTCTTCTTACAAAGCTGGAAGACAGTTTAAAAAACAGTATATTTTGATGGAAATAAAATGAAAACAATTTTTGAATGTTTTTTACTGTGGTTCTAGTTGTTGATTTTCTTCCCAGAAACTAATTAACATCCAATATGATATTCGTATGCAATGCCATCTAGTATATTGCTAGAATGAGCGTCAGGTTAGCAGTTTATTATTACTTATTTTGAGTTATCTTCAATCAGTTCAAAATGCAAATGACATTGCGGCGTCATTTTTATTTTTTAAAGTTGTCTTGTTTCTCACGGGGAAATGATAGTCCGGCTTTCGATTCTCTCCTGAAGTCTTCATCTGAGCTTCTGAGTTGTGTCTCCTCCAGGTCAGTTCACTAGTACTACATACGTCGCCATACACTGCACTACTGCCGCCTCTCACTCGAGTCCGTTTTTTTTTTTATTAACTCCAATTAAAGTTACAATTTAGTTTAATTAAAAAGTATTAAGTTAAAAGCTTAAGTAAAATAAAACAATAAAACACAATCATAACTACATATAAATACAGCTGTCATCCCTAGCTTTGTTGGCTAAGACCCTAAGACCCTAAGGCCCTAAGACCTCAAAAAGTTGGTCTTTTAAAAATGTTTTATTTCAAGTGTCCGGGTATTGGTTTCTAGGACACGTGTGGTGATTTAGGCAAGTAACGTTTTCACGAAAAACAATATGAGTAAGTCAGTTTTACCGTCGGAATTTGAAGATAATTTAGATATAAAACGAGAATATGTAATAACTAAAGTCATATTTTAATAAGATAATATGAGTAATTGGAAGATATGTAACTAAATAAGGTCATATTTTTAATGCAATACATACTAAACACTTTCCCAAACACATGTGTGTATGCATATATATATATATATATATATATATATATATATATATATATAATATATATATATATATATATATATATTACGCAATAATAGTGAATGTAGTAGTGAAATGGTCTAGAGATTTATGAGACTGAGGCTGCAGAAAAATGTATTTGTAACTCTTGAACAATGTAATACAACGACGGTGTCATCTGCATGTTATATTGTTCCTCGAATAATTATACTCAAATATATTTTCGTGTAGTGAGAGCTTATTCTGAAGGAAGGTGGCAAAGTAACTATGTTCTTTGTACTGGATTGGTTGTCCTCTCTAATTTAAATGTTTCGATTTTAAAACTGATACGATTCGATCAAGCTTAGGATTGAATTTAAAAAAAAAATGAAAAATAATTTACCGTCCAAATTTCGTGTTGAACTTGTGCATCTTTAAATTAGGTCTTTTGTTGGTTGTTTCCTCTTAAATCCGTTGCACGCCATACAATTTTACGTCATTTTCGCACAGTATTGTCGTATTATCGGAATAGTAGAATGTAATGTTAGTTTATGTTTTCAGAGTAGGTACATGATGAAATATTGTAACAACAAAAGTAATGAAAGTTGTAGCATTTGTAGTATCCAATTTACATACAAAATAAATTGCTACTTGACAAGATTGTCGTAATCGCTAAAAAAAGTACGCGTATCTCGTATACTTTATTTTATTCTTAAGTATATGGATAGGACAGAAACTCTTTTTCGTTTATTTAAGGCTCTAGAGATTAATAAAAATCAATCGTAGAGATTAAATTAAAATTTAGTAGTATTTTGAAGCAAATATTTTTTTTAAGAAATAAAAAAATAATTGCTTATTTAGTGTTTTATGTTAATCTATATTGCCCAAAGCTTTATGGTATTAATAAAAATCTATGTCGCAACTTGTGAACGTTTGTCAAAGTTTCTAACTCTTACACTACGCTATTTATTGTAAATTATTGTGTTTTGAGTACTAAACTTTAAACTTAAAATAACTTCTTCGTACATGTTATTTTATAACTGTGATGACGTAAATATCTCGCTGACGTACAACGGACTTTAGAAAAATGGCTCTTCTACAAAATATATGTTGCTTTTCTGTTAGTTTAAAGGATTTTCACCTATTTTCTCAATAAAAGATTCGTGCAGCTGAATTTTATGACTGTTCTATATACAATTATATATATATATATATATATATATATATATATATATATATATATATATATATATATATATATATATATATATATATATATGGAAAATATTTAAACATAAATGATATTTTTTAGTAAAAAATCACTTCTTAAAATCGAAGGGTCTATTCAAAGTGAAAAATATACTTAATGTCACTTTATTTAATGAGCGTCCATGTAGTTGTGTTATTATGAATTTGTTTTATATACCCTATGTTATTTACATATTTGTTGTAAATGCTTTAAAATTGTTAGTGCTACTTGCAAAATTTTGAAAAGGTTTGAATGCAATGTTTTGTTTTTAAAAGTTCAAGTAGTTTTCCCAGTGTTTATTTGTTTGTATTGTTTATTTCATTGCTTGTTTTTTTTTTGTTCATGTGTTACAAATACTTACAATAAAAATATTTTTTAAACGTTGTTTTTTACTGTGTGTATTTGGGCAAATCTCTGTCTTGGGCGAATAGTCTCCCTCTCAAATAGGTCGGGAATATTATAAAGAAATTAAAATATTTAAAAATTACTAAACACATATTTTTTTCGACTTTACTTATTTATAACTGTAAAACGATTCCTTATGGAGCAAAGTCTATTGCAATAGCGATAATTGAATTTTCTATAAGACTTGAGGGGTTAAAAATAGCAACAAAAAAGGGGGGAACAAGCACTCATTTGCTTATTCAATGTTTTTCAACCACTGAGATTGCACTTCTGGTCTTCAACCTTTGACCTAATAAAACAGTCTACCAAGTTTCATTAAAATCGATTTAATAGATTTCGCATAATAATTTTGAAATGTAATTTTTTTTAATTGAAATTTTTTAAAATCTTGTACAACAAAAACTAGATCATATAGAAGTTTGTCAATGTTTTTACATATAAAAAAGCGCTCCGCCTATCTAACGTATTCTATAGAATTTAAATCGGATTATTTGGACGGCCTCAGGAATATTTTAAAATTATAAAAAAATTTTTGGCATATAAACAAATAGAATATGTCGGTAACTATTACTTTAATTTAAATTCAGAAAACGTCGTAGGAAAGACTTAGCAAGATGCTTCTAAGGCTCGTCCTCGAAAATCCTAACGGTAAATTTCAGTGGGCTATCTCTATTTCAAAAATGTCTTTCTTTACGAAAACAAAATCTGTTCATGAAGTAATATTCTAAACATCGTTCAGATATGTCTCTCAAGCACAGGTCAAAAATGATGACTACAACCCCTGAAGTGATGACAGGTTTGGGGCTATACAATAAAATAAACATAAATTTCTCTTTAGTGGTGTTTTGAGTAAATAGAATAACAGATCAAAGTAATATAATCTATTCATAAATTTACAATGTAATTAAGGTACATACATAATTTATTTGTTACTTTTTTACAGAAAAATTGGCTGTCTGAATTTTAATGTAGATTAAAGTTTACGGAAAATAAAAATTATAAAAAAAGATTATAATTATATATTATAAAAATTGGATTAGTATCACGCTCATTAGAATCGATAAAATGAAACTATATAACTACAGAATTATGTTTAATGTTTCTTTAAAAGGTGTTTCAAATAAAAATTATAATAAAAATCTTACAATTTTTGTAGCATATTGTCCCACAGTTCTATATCTTTATCAATATTTTCGAATAAAATACCTTTTGGGGTCCATACCGCAAACTAACAGTATTCTCTATTCGACATAAATAAAAAAATAACTGTCCTCGCGCTGGATAGTAATAGGAATCAGTTCTTTTTAAAATTTCTTGAAGGAAGGAATAATTTAGTCACGCTGTCATTTCCAATTTTGATTTTTGATATTGAATTTGATAGGTTGTGGTTTATTACACCAAAATCTAATAAAACATGAAACAAGAAATAGTTTCAGAGTAAGTTTGATGTGTTGTTTATTATCGGTCAATAAGAGACTAATTTACTTATTACATTCATAATCGAACAGACAATTATTATTGTCAACTGAAAGGAATAAGATAATTTACTTGTGGTTAGTAAACGTCGGCCCTATGCAACTAATTGTCAACAAAGAACGGATTACAAAAGTTTAGATTTATGAGGAGCATTTATAAAACAGATGTATACCTATTGAGTACTTATTTCAAAAATTTACAACTAAGGATTTAATTTGTTATATGTAAATATACTGTATTACTATAAGGATGTGAAACATGGATCATGAATCCTGCATCTGGGAAATATATTTCAGAATTAAATAGGAAGATACATACACGGAACTGAAAGAAATTACAGAAGTGCTGCCACAAAGAAGTGGCTTTACCTTTTGTATACGTGTTATATTATTGTCCTAGAAAATAATACAATTGCAACATTTACCGATGATACTGCTATCATAGCAATATACAAAACCAGCGAGGAAACGACAGAGAAATTACACAGATGTTAATCAAATATATACTCCAGGGAAATAAGCAAAAATAGACCATGTTCGTGACACTCAAAAATCCAGATCGCTGACAACTTTTTTAGCTATTGTAGACCGTATAATTTTTTCAAGTGTTTTCATCTCAGCTGTTTCTAACATCTTTTTTGTCATCTCTGTGTCAGGTCTTGTTTCTGCCGCGTATGTCATTATTGGTCTGATGACTGTTTTGTAAATTCTGCCTTTCGTTTCTTTTCTGATTTTTTTATTTCTCCATATTGTTTCATTTAGGCAGCCTGTGGCTCTGTTTGCTCTATTCACTTGATCTTTCATTACTTTTTCGAGCTTTCCGTAGCTAGATAATGTGATGCTAGGCACCTATGATATTTAAACTCCATCACTTGTTCTATTATCTGACCTTCTAGCTCCAATTTACATCTTAGCAAATTTGCTCTTGTAACCATGCATTTTGTCTTTGTTGGTGAAACTAGCATGTTAAATTTTCTGGCGGTTATATTAAATTGGTGCAGCATACGTTGTAAATCATCTTTACTTTGAGAGAGTAGCATTGCGTCGTCTGCATAACAGATTATTTTAAATTGTTTTTCTCCCATTTGGTATCCTTTTTTTGTTCTTACTTTTTTTATTATTGCTTTTATAATCAGGTTGAACAATAGATGACTCAGGGATTCTCCCTGTGTTATTCCATTGCCAGCTTCAATAGGAGCGGTTAGTTCTTCCACTTTTACTTTTATTGTGTTGTTTTGCTAAATATTTTCGATCGTTTTGATTATTCCTAGAGGTATGTCTCTTGCATACAGTAAGTGGATAACGTCTTTTAATTTGACCCGGTCAAATGCCTTTGTAAGGTCCACGAAACATAAATATGTCGGTTTTTTGTATTCTAATGATTTCTCTTGCACTTGCTTCATTATAAATATAGCGTCGATGCATGATCTTCCCGACCTAAAACCTTGTTGTTCCTCTGCTAGTGTTATAATTTCATTCAATTTATTTGTTATCACTTTGGTTGTTAATTTTAGTGTTGTGTTTAATAAATTAATTCCTCTGTAATTTTCCGGGTCCTACTTGTCTCCCTTTTTGAAGAGAGGTATTAGGATGCTTGATCTCCATTCTTGAATAATTCTGTTTTGTTCTATTATTTTTTTAATTAGTTTTAATAGTTGTTTGGTCAGATCTGGTCCTCCGTACTTTAGGAGTTTGTTCGGTATTCTATCCTCTCCTGGTGATTTTCTATTTTTTAATTTCCTTAATGCTTCCTTTACATCTTCCTCCTCAATATTTATTTTTTCGTTTGTCGTCACCTCTGGAGTTGGTGGTTCATCATCGTCACCTTTAGCAGACAGGGATCGAAAGTAGTCTACCCATGTTTCCTTTTGAATGTGTTTCGTTTTTGTTAGTTCGTTCATCGCTTTTCTTTCTCCTCTGATCATTGTCTATATTTCTTTTTGTGTTCCGTAGAAATCGTGTTCCATCTGTTTTGAGAAACTCTGCCAGTGTTCATTTTTTATTTGTCTAACTAAACTATTCGTTTCAGTTCTAATTCGTTTATAATGGTTGTATGCCTGTTGTGTTTTTTGTATTCTCTATTGTAAAAAGGCTTTCTTCTTTTCTTCACATTTTGTCTTTACTTCCTCTCTAAACCATGGTGTTTTCTTTTTTATATGTTACTGTTCGTTACTTTCCTCTGTTCAGCTTTCCTCGATGTTATCGTTTTCTAATATTTCATTCCCAGTGATCTTCTCTGATATTATTTTCCTGTATAAGTATTCCGTCGATTCTGTATTTAGTCGACTTTGATTTTTGTTTGTGTTGGCGCCGCTCTCTTATGTGGGAAGTGTTTCAGGATTATTCTTATTTTACATAATACTAGGCTATGGTCGCTACCTACATCTGCTGAGATGAGGCATCTTACGTCGATTATTTTTGATGGATGTACACCTTTGTTGGTTATAATATAATCTATCATAGATCTTTGTCCACTAGTGTTATTAAATGAATATTTGTGTTGGTCTTTGTGGTCAAAAAATGTGTTGTTTATTATTAGTTCGTGCAGAAGTTGATCATCAGTTTTCCATTTTCGTTTTTAACATTCTCGTTATGTTTTTATTTTATGCTGGGTATTACTTGGTTGTCTATTCGAGCGTTAAAATGCCCCAATATTATCATCCATCCTCTGACTTGATCTACTACTTGTAATTGGTCGTAAAACGCTTCCCTTGTTGTTTGAGGCTTATTATTTTCTGGGCCGTATACTCCGATGATGTTCAGGTCTTCCTTCTCCATTCTTATCTTTGCTGTTACTATTCTTTCTGATATGTATTGACACTCTTTGATTTGATTTTGGTACCTTTGGTGTATTAGTAAGGCTACACCTTCTTTGGCCCTGTTTTCTTTTGCTACTCCACTGTAGATTAGTATGTATTCACCTAATTTTGATTGACCCTTTCCTTTCTTTTTTGTTTCCTGTAGAGCACAAATGTCTATTTCTTTCTCTTTCAGCACTTGGATTATTTCTTGGTCCCTTGAGTTGAGTGATCTGATATTCCAAGTAGTAATTATCATGTGGGTTTTTGGATGTTTTTCACTTGTCCTTATTTCTTGCCGTAGTCGTCTTCATATTATCAATCCGGTTCCGAGACTGTACATTGTTTCTTTGAGCAGTATTTGTTTTTACGATTGGTAGGTTGCTAACCAATAAATATAAATATTCAAATAATCATATTAATATGATAAGTCTCTTGCTTTCATTTGTAACCCACAGCATTACCCTATCCTTATTATTTTCTGTCTTATGTTATTGTAAAAAAAGGTCTCTGAGATAAACAAATACAATAACTTTTAAACTAATTAATATATCGGTCCCAAATTTTGAGGGTTTGTAAGTACCCCAATACCCAACTTTGGGTGTAATCTAAACTTTAAATTTATTTGTAATTTTATAATATATTTTGTAATTTTATGTCAAGTTTTTAGCTTTCTAATGGAGTGCAAAAAATTTAAAAAAAATCGCTTTTTTGCATTAAATTGTTAATCGTTAAAAAACGACTTCGAAATTTAGGCAGGAAACAGGTAGGTTTTCTTCTTATAGGTCTACAATAACTAAAAAAGTTGTCAGCTACCTGGATTATTGAATTTCACGAGAAAATCCTTATTACCCTGGACTAATATGACTGGACAAGCAAGTGACGAAACAAACTTCATATATTATGTAAACTTCACTAACAAAACGTTCAAAATAAATATTACAATAAATATAATCAAATTTCATATTCAAATACTGCAAAATATTTGGGTATTGTCCAATAAATATAAATAATCAAATTCTATATTCAAATACTGCAAAATATTCGGATATTACTATTTAATAAGCCCTAATAATATTATTCAACATTATTTAAGAGAGGGTGTATATTTCTTATCTACCTGTCGGCTAGAATCCAGAAGCTTTCGACAAGGACAGCCTGTTCTGACCGAGAGAGAGAGAGAGTTACATTTAGCAGAACTGTGAGATTTTTTAAAAAGTTTATACCAAATAACTGCTTTGTGTTACACTTTATGTTAAAAATAAAAACAGATTCGGAAAGTGGGTCAAATTCTGTAGTGCCCTATTTAAAAAAAAATTACGTTTATTTTAACCAAAAATATTTGAAAAAAAAATTGTTTAAACAATTTATTAATTTCCAACCAAATAGTGCGCTAGAACTTTTTAAGACCTTTCATATAAAAAAAGAATCATCTCAATATCTGCCATAGTTTTGCGTTATTTGATATAAACTTTTACATTGGAATTTAGCTGTGTCCAGAACCGCGAGGAACGGCCTTAAAAAAACGTTGCATTAAGAACATCTAGAGATACAACCAGTCAAAATTAACCGGCATTTGACGGTTAATTTTGACGATTGAAAAACGAAGTTAAAAACAACAGGATGGTAGTCTTTGAACTTACCTCTTTCTCGATAAAAATGTTCATATCTTGAAGATATTCATAACGTATAATAAAAACGGTCGGTATTGTGCGTGAAAAATACCAAAAAACTATAAAGGTTGAAGTAAATAAAATTTCAAAGTTCAAAATCGGTAAACGTAAAACAAATGTATTTTCTCGGTTTCCAATTTAGCAATTTACTCCTTTTTTTTAATACGATGGAAATCGAGAAGGGAGACATAATTAACGCATTACAAATCCCAAAGATGCTTTAGTTTTGTTAAAAATAAATTAATGTAGTTATAACAAAATAAAACTAAGAGTTATTGCCATTAATATTCAAGAAAGAAGGAAGTAAAACATGTCAGACAGTGACGATACTAGATCAGATGGTGGTAAAAAGAAGAAAAAAGATGAACCATAAGAAATATTTGGCAGAATTTAAAAAAATGTACTATAATGAGATTATGAAATTAATGAGACAACTAGGTTATGATAACAAAAGGAAAAATAGGGAGCTTGAGAATATAAAACTATGATGGGAAATATATTAGAAAAAATGAAGTGAGAATAGATAAACTATAAATTAACGAGAAAATACAAGAAAACGAAAATCTTAAAAAGGTAATGGCAATCATGAAACGACAAATGGAGAAAATAGAATTCTAGGGATGTACACAAGAAAAAAAAAAGAACACAACTTAATAATGAGCGGCCTACGAATAGATACACCAGATGAAGGGGCAACTAAAAATCGAAATAAAAAACTTTATAAACAAAAAATTGATGATAGTAACATTGGGAAATATATTAGAAAAAATGAAGTGAGAATAGTGAATATAAACTATAAATTAACGAGAAAATACAAGAAAACGAAAATCTTAAAAAGGTAATGGCAATCATAAAACAACAAATGGGGAAAATAGAATTAACTATGGATGTATACAAGAAAAAAAAGAAGAAAACTTAATAATGAAGGGCAACTACAAATCGAAATAAAAAACTGTATAAACAAAAAATTGATGATAGTAACAAAAATAAGTAATATAATTTGTGTTATTGAATTTAATAAATTTGAAGATCAATTGAAAGATATATATATATATATATATATATATATATATATATATATATATATATATACCTAGAGCTAAGATTAATATTATTACTAAAATTAATATCAAACTCACGAGTTGAACCGCGTCGATATCCATTTTGCCGAGCTTTCGTCATCCTCTCTGATGCATTCCTCGGGGCTTCCGAGGTCTCAGTCTCCCGAGCCCCCAGACACTACTACACTGTTCACTGATCACTACGCTATCACTACTAGTGATATACAAGTACTTGATATACGGTTTTGGTTGTATTGAGTTAGGCAGTTTTTATCCGCCAATTTTTCTAGATTTTTCAGAGCCTGGTTGATTACTTCCTCGAGCGCTCTCAGACTGCTACATGATGCCCATATTAGGAGGTCATCAGCATACAGGAGGGCTTCCACACCAGGTGTCTTTCTAATCATTTCGAGCACATCGTTTATCATTAAGTTTAACAATTTACAGCTGATGACAGCTCCTTGTGGCAGCCCTTGTCTTTGCAGTCTGAATTTGGAACAGTGGTTGTGAAATTTGACTCTGATACCTTTCCCCGAGAAAGGATTTTATCCAATTGAATAGTTTGCCGTCAACTCCGGACTTCGCTATCTTGTGTAACAGCAAACCTCTCCATACTGTGTCGTATGCAGCTTTGAGGTCTACTAGTACTGCTACTGTTGGCATCTTAGGGTGGAAAGCATCCTTGACTTTTGGGTAAAATCGACTACATGGTCCATGGTGTTCCTGTGTTTCCTGAATCCAGCTTGAGCGTCGTCAATCAGTTCAAGATGGCTTAAGGCTCGGTTTAGTCTGCCCAGAACCATTTTTTCGGCTACTTTGCATAAGGAGCTTGTGAGGGATATTGGCCGGTAGCTATCAGTCAGGCTCGGGTCTTTCCCTTTCTTTAAGGTGAGTATGACCTCGCTCTTCCTCCACTGAGTTGGGACTCTTGAATTCCATGTTAGGTTAATCAAATTCAGAATGGTGCCTTTGACTGCGGCTCCCAGATATTTAAGCATTTCCGGGTACAACTCGTCAATACCTGCTGCCTTTTCCGTTTTTGTGTCAGAGAGAGCCGCTTCCAGCTCCAACATCGAGAAATCTTCTGAACAGATGTCGTTTATACTTTGCTCATCCGCCGGGGAGGGGGATAACGCAATAGTCTTGCTCTCTCCCTCTTATTTATTTCAATATTACTCACTTTAGTGTAGTGCTTACAGAGTTCGTTTGCTATATCGGCATGTGTAGTGAGTGCTCTAGCCATACCTCTCATTGGCATTTGCTGTTCCTTGTTTCCATCATTGTTTAGCGTAGTAACGAACCTGTGCGCTTTGACGCCGTCTTTTCGGAAATCGAGCTTAGCAAGAAAGGATTTGAAAGCTTCTCTTTTACCTGACTTAATGGCTTGAGGTAGGACCGCTTGCTTCTTTCGAAGCTCTATACAATCGTTCATTTGCCTAGATTTTTCAGTTTTTCCTCTGGCTTTATTTCTGTCAGTTTTCAATTTGGATAGCGTTGGGGACCAGAAATTCTTATACCCTTTAATTTGACCTCGCGGTATGCACTCTTTTGCACATTTAAGTATGGCCTCACTTACTTCCTTTGTTGCTTCTTCTGGTTTTTGTAGTGTTAGTTGAGTTAGGACTTCATTTGTGTATTCCCTGTACTTTTTCCAATCTGTCTTTAAAATTCCAGCGCGGTCCGCGATTTTGGGCTTTTTTGTCCTTTGCCAGTTTGCATGTCACTAGCAGAGCGCGGTGACCACAGCCTGCTGCGTCGTCCAGGAGGGTTACACTGATCTTCCCTGTAATGTGTGGGTGCGTTACGACAAGATCGGGCCTTGTTTGACTTCCTGTAAACGATAAGAACGTAGGTGGGGTGTTCACTACATCGAGATAGTTGGTATCCAGGAAGTCCTCGAGGTGTTTCCCAACGTTGGTGGTTCTGGAGTAGCCCCATCTCGTGGATGGACTATTGAAATCTCCAATTATGATGGTACTTGGTTGGATTTGTTGCTCTACCAATTCCAATGCAGGTATATTATCTGGCGGATTGTATAGTAAGAAAAGGGTGACATGTTTCGAGTTTTTCCAGACTTCGACCTTGAACATTTCCCGTTTGTCTCTATCCTGCATTTCGTAGATTATGTTAGCCTTGAATACTAGAGGGGTTTTGATTCCGATGATAATTCCTGACGCTACTTGTCGACTCCTCTTCAGCACATGGGTTGAATAGCCAACTGAATAGTAGAGATGAGGTGTGTCTGTAGCGGCTCCTGCCTCTATAATGACATATATATCAAAGTTCTTTTCGAGAACGCTTTGTTTGAGTTCTAAAAACTTGCTGTTGCTTAGACCTCCAGCGTTCCAGAAGATGACTTTGAGGTCTGCGTCGCTGCCCTGAGAAGGGCCGTTTCGAGTAGGGATTCGTACACTCATGGATCAGCGCGCGTAACGACGAATCGCTGCTGCTCATTTAGCGTTACCCAGGGGACACGTGTGATCGTACCTTGCGATAGACCACGGACGCGAGCAACTCTGTCCCCCAGAATATATAAAGGTAAATTCATCATCATCACGTAGCGCTACAACCCTGGGTGGGTCTTGGCTGACTGTACAACTTTTTTCCAATTTGTTCGGTCTTCCATCAACCTAGGGTCAAATGGAATGTTCATTTTTCGGAGATCTGCTTGGATGTTATCTCTCCATAGCATTCTGGGACGTCCGAGTGGTCTTTTGCCTGTGGGAATCTCCTCCCATACCAGTTTTACAAGTATTTCGTTATGTAGTCTGTGCACGTAGCCTGCCCATCTTAGTCACTGTGATTTAATTTCTTGGACAATATCGGGGTCGATGTGGTGATGTCATGGTGAGGACCGAAATTTTTTTTTCGTTCAAAGCGTCTGAGCTTTTCTTCGTTTGCTTTGGTCATGGTCCACGTTTTGCATCCGTATGTTATTACAGGTCTGACGATGGATTTATAGATTTTGATCTTTGAACTTCTTGTGTGAGATTTTTTGATTTTATGAGCATATCAAGTGCAAATAGACAGCGGTTTGCAGATTGGATTCTGTCTTTTATTTCTTCAGTTACATCATTGTCAGCTGTGATTAACGACCCCCAGATACTTAAAACGTTGTACTCTTTCGAGATTGAAGGTTTTGACCGTCACATTTTGTCCTATTCTGTCTCTTTGTGTCGTTCTATTTATACACATATATTTTGTATTCTCTTCGTTAATCTTCAGCCCTACTTCACTTATTGCTCCTTCCACCTTGTTGAAAATGTCTTTCGTGGACAGGATGGAGTCTCCAACGAGATCTATGTCATCTGCATATGCGAGTAACAGCTTGGGACCTTGAACCGATAGCAATTCTGTTTTTATTTCGGCCGACCTCATGGCTTTCTCTAATACAAGGTTAAAAAGTAGTGGAGATAACGCATCACCCTGTTTAAGTCCACTGTTGATTTCAAAGCTGCCAGATAGTTTATTATTTACACGTACTTTATATATTCCACCCTCCATACAGACTTTGGTCATCGAAATGAGTTTCTTTGGTATTAAGAACTCCACCATGACATTCCATACTTGGCTTCTTTCTACGCTATCATATGCCTGTCGAAAGTCTAAGAAAAGATTGTGTATGGGTCTGTTATACTCCCATCCCTTTTCTAGAAGTTGTCTCAGCGTGAATAGTTGATCTATTGTTGATCTGTTTGCCCTAAACCCGGCTTGATATTCGCCTAGGACATGTTCAGCATAAGGGATTAGTTTACTAAGAATGATGTTTGAGAGGGTTTTATATGCCGTGTTTAGAAGTGAGATTCCTCTATAATTCGCGCATTTTGTTTTGTCCCCTTTTTTGTGGATGGGCACTATTATGTTTTTCTTCCATCGTGCTGGTATTCTTTCTTCTAACCATATGTGCGTTATTAGCTGATGGATTTGGCGATGTAGTGCGTCTCCCCCATATTTCAGAAGTTCTGCTGGTATCTCGTCCGTACCCGGCGCTTTGATGTCTGGTATGATATAGATCTCTTCTTTGTGCTGTTACTCCTGTATGATGTTTAGAAGGTCCCTAAAATACTTTTTCCATTCTTCAGTTACTTCTTTACCGTCGATTATCATACAGCCTTGATTGTCTCTCAGTGTATGGATGGAATTGGTTCTATGTCCTCTTTTCTCAGAGGAAATTGCTTTATAGAATTCTCTGGAGCCTGGTTAGGGCCGGTCTCTCTCCATAGCTTCATATTTTTGTTGTTCATAGTTTCTTTTCTTTGTGCGTATTATTTTTCTTGTTTCTTTTCGGCAGTCGTCCTATTCCTTTTTACTTTGGTCTGTTTGCAGTTGTATACAAGTTCTCCTTACTGTTTGTCTTTTTTCAAGCTGTTTTCGACATTCCTCGTCATACCATGTTTTTTTCCCTCTTCTGCCTACTCCTTCCAAAGATCTTGTCCACTGTCTTGGTTATTATTTCGGCAGTCGCTTCCCATAGCTGTTCTATATCATTGTATTCTCTTTCAGAGTTCAAGGTTTGTTCAAGTTGTTCTCTATAGTTTTGTCGTTTCTCTGCATTGTGTATTTCGTCCATGTTCCATTGTGGTTTTATTGTTGTTTTATTGTATTTGTGGCTAGATATTCTGGATTTGACTTTTGCTCTGACTAAGTAATGATCTGTATCTCCGTCTATTCCTCTCAAGCATCTTACGTCTATAATATTGTTACCATGACGGGCATCTACAATGATATGGTCAATTTGGTTGCGCGTTATATGGTCGTTTGAGATCCATGTTTGCATAAGGATGTCTTTATGCGGAAACATGGTTGACTTTATTAGCATATTATTAGCTGCTGCAGTTTCTGTGAGTCTTAAGCCATTGTCGTTGGATATATTTGTAGGCTGTGTTTACCTATTGTGGGGTATATTGCCTATTTTAGCATTAAAGTCCCCGCAGAGTATGCGCATATCATGTTTGGGCATCGTATCTATCTCTCTTTCTAGGGCATCGTAGAAGTCATCCTTGATATCTTCATCCTAATCTTCCGTTGGTGCATGCGCTGAGATAATCGAAATGTTGTATCGTTCCCCCTTCATTCGTATGTAGCATATCCTTTCATTTATAGGTTTAAAATTTAGTATATTCTGTACTAAGTTGTCTCTAATTTTATATTTCCATCGTCTGGCCATCTTATTTCTTGGACGGCTGTTATATCCATTCCTATGTTTTCCAGTTGCTCTACAGCATTTATAGCAGCTCCAGGTCTGTACCAATTCTGGACATTCCAAGTTCTAATATTCATAGTCCTTTTACATTGCATTTGTCGTTTTTTGTGTTTATCTGTCCGGTTCCGAGGCAAAGTTGCAGTTTTCATAACTAGTTTCTTTTTCCGAGGGTGGGTAGTTAACCTTCCGCTCAACCCTCCTCTTTTATCCGGGCTTGGGACCGGCTGCAGTAAGGTGATTTCCGAGCTACTCAATCCACCCGTTCTTCACCCTACCCCAGGCAGAGTTATAAAGGTAAATTAACAAGATATAAACAACACCGAATATACATAGAATGTGACGTGGCACTAAAAGAGATAGAAATACAAAGAAAACTTAGGAACATAGCCAGCAAATAGGAATAATGGAATTGGTACCAAAAATCATACGTGATAGAAAAAGCTACAACCAATACAGTGCCTATCAATAACTAATGAAAGAAAATACGTGGACGGAACAGGAAATGGAAAAAGCACAGAATAAGAACATGAGTGAATATAAAGGTGATATCACAAACAGAAAGAAACCACATTTAAAGGGTAACAAGGAGAACATTTTAAAAATGCAGCATCGAGTGTAAGAGGCACAAGCGGAAAAGAAATAAAAGACAAAAAGATTGAAGCAGTAGCTATAACAGAAACAAAAAGAAAAGGAAAAGAAACCAATACAGTGGCAACAGTGGAGTAGAAGAGAATAGGAAAGCTCAGGCAGAAGGGAGAGCTTAGGCAGTTGTTGCGATGGCTGGACGTTAAATATTCTTCTTGACTGGCTTTACAACTCGAGATAAAGGCGGCTGCACAATTGCCCGGGAACGAGAACGGAAACTGAAAGCATCAGCAGATTCACAATTAAGGGTAAACAAGGTGTTTTGTGCCACGAATATTTAAAGAAAAACTGTCACTTGTAATGTTAATTATTTTTTTCTCAAAATAAATTTTGTGGAACAATCTTTTTTTAATTTTATTAAAAGAGAATCATACAAAAACTGATACAAATTTAACCCCTGCTGTTCGATTGGGTTCGATTATGGCTGCAAATGCTGTAACAAGATTAAGGGATAGATTAGCCAACTATTTAATATCTGATGTAGGTTCAGTACCTTGGCAGCAAAAATAAAATAATAGGGGATGAATTTATTTTTTTTAATGGAACCAATGTGTATAAAGTATTTTTGAAAAATAAATTTTACTCAACTGAAATGAAAATAAATAGTTCTTTTGCATAGAAAATTGCAATAAAAGATCTATATAGTACATCTTTTTTAAATTATAATATGTTTTCTGGTGTTAATGACTTCATACCTTCTACTCCTGACTTCATAAAATTTAAGTCACTGCTGTTGTGTAAGTCTTTTAATTTTGTCATCATGTCCATTGCTTACAATATTCTGCAATAGAACAACAACTATTGTTTTGCAATGCCTCATCTTTATACCCCTTACTGCATCGATCATACATTTTTCCACTAAAGACATCAATAGTTCGTCATATTCATTCATTTTAATGTAAAATACATACAATGCTTAGACAAGAGGGTTAGAGTATAAGAAGTCACTCAAAATGTAAACAAATTTTTATTTTGCATTTGACAGTATTTTAAATACTGCTTTCTGATTGGTTCCGGGAATACAACGGGAACGAGCAAGTTAAAACATGGGCAACTTTCCCGTCCTCGTTACCGGGCGGCTTCTCGTTCTCGGTTATTGTGCATCTTAACATTGATTTACGTAGAGGTTAACTTTTTTCCCGTTCTCGTTCCCGGGCAATTGTGCAGCCGCCTTAAGTCTTCGCCGCGTCCACTATAGCCCTCCATCTTCTACGGTCTTGTGCTTCCATTTCCCACTGTTGTACCCCAATCCTAGGTAAATCAGCTTCATCATCATGCTTCCATCTTTTTCTAGGACGGCCTACTTAGCTTCTACCGTCTGATTACCGTTAAATCTATCCATCTAAGTCTACGTTAAATAATCAGTTTTTTAAAGAAGGTTGTGTGATCGAGAACTAGCATATTATATGTGATTCTCTTACTTCTTAAAGTTCTTTTGCTGGGGCTGCATTCAGTAGCCGTGCTAATAAATGTGTCACCACATATGTAGTAGTAATGTTAGGCTAGCGACGAGCCGCCCTTGTAACCTTCCACTATCTTTTCATTTCATCGACTAGAGAAGAAGGGATTTCAACCGTTCTGGAGTCTTACCTGCCTTTTTGCGTTAACATATAGCTCCCAGAGGTTAACGACTTTCAAAAGTGTAAATATTTTTATATAGATTTTATATATTTAGTTTTGTGGTATGAGTCTTGTTTGAGAATATGATGTGTAATTTAGTAATATGTATTATAATATAACCAAAAAGCTTTTTACTTTTTGTCAGATTGTGGTCAATAACGCTTAATTTTGAAGTTTTAGGTAGTAATTAGACACACGCACGGTTCTATAAGATTTGAACGCGAGCATAACATTTTTCATGATAGTGTAGAAGTTAGATTTGGATCCTCCGTTAATCCTAAATGTTATCAACACCTTATCCGTGGTACAGTTTTGTTTGTCTACTAAAAATGTCCTGATGAGCCCCTAGACGAGGAGCAAGTGATCCCGTATGTTTTATCATGCTATTAATTAACCGTTAATATTTTATTAGGGGTAGGATTGTGCATTTTTTGATTGGAGAATCTATTGCAACTAGATGAATGACTAATGTCTATGCCTTTAAAAAAAAAGTAATAATCTTAATTTACCTCTTAAACAATCATTTGTTTTGAATTGATCGAGGACCAAAATCTATTTACCTATTATATCATTGATATCTACGTTTTTTTTTTTGAATAATAATGACAATATATATTTTTTGTAGTGTATAGGTAAGCATGTCAATTTTAATAGTTTTTCTTATGTAATTTGATGTTTTATGACAAATTTGAGTCTTGGGTTAAGATTTGTTGGCGCCCATCTTGCAGTTTAGTTGTATTCAGTATTTTTTGAGTTTTTAGGCCAATCTGTTATCCATATCCTTACCCAAAGTTGTGTGCTAGCATCGATAGTGACCACATCGTTCTCATTAATTTTTAGTTTCAAAACGGTTAAATAGTTTTTCAGATAGTAAGAAATGCTAAATAAAAGTAGGAGATTGTTCTTTAAATTTTAAATAGGATGGTTCTTCGGGTAGCGAGAAGCCATCCCCTGATAAAGATGAAAATATGAAAACTATAAATACCCATTTCGATTTAAGTAATAGGTAAAAATCTTCTGATAAAGGCCCGTATTCTATTTTGGTAGAGTCTATCCACCCAATTATTATTGATGTCGATATTAAACTTGTTAGCAGGAATTAAGTGAACGTTATTTTTAATTCTTACACTGTTAATAAATTTATTGTCTATATTCTGAATTTATTTAATCCCAAAAAAGGAATAATTAGACAGGTACCCAGATAGCACAAGACATCCCTGGGACGTCCATTTTATGCCATTTTAAGGTCCAAACGTCCCGGGACTTCTTTTGGACGTCCAAGGGATATTTCTAGTCGGACATACCAGGGACGTCCCATAAGGTTGTCCGAGGGACGTCCCATTAGGGATGTATTCTAGATGTTAATTTTGTCATTTTTTACTTAAGCATATTTTTTACAAAATATAATATCTTCCTACTAAACTTTACCTTAAAAAGTTATATTTAGTTTTAAATACCATTAATTTATACGAAGACAGAGGCCCCTTTTAGAGAAAAATCCTTATCTTATAGCTGAGTTGTATCCAGGCCCGACCAGAGGGGGGGGCAGGGGGGGCAAAATACCCGGGGCCCAAAGGGGGCCCGGGCCCGGCCGTCGTTAGCAAATTTAAAAAAATTCCTTTTATTAAAATATTTTACAACAGATTGAATTTGCTTGCGGTTTTAATTATTAAATTATTATAATGAATATTATGCATTTGGAAAAGGCAATATGCAAGAAATTATTTCTTCGTATAAGTTACAATTAATAAAAATATATCGGGAATACATTGCGCGTGGAGCCCCTGATCGGAAGCTTGCTCTATCGGCCACTGCCACACGATTCGCAGGCGCGACGTCTGTTTTGTTTACGAGTTTACGTCCTGACTCTCTAAAGGCCCGTTTTCACGCTACGTCTTATTGTACGTTTTGTGGGTCATATAAAACGTACGACAAAACGTACGTTTTGTCCAGTGTATACACACTACGTGTTTGGATTTCATTTCGATTCGACAAGACGTACGTTTTGCTGTTTACACGCCACGTTTTATTGTATAGGATTTGTCCTATCCAACAAAACGTACAATAAGACGTAGCGTGAAAACGGGCCTTAACATTCCCATTATACCCCCTTCGTCACAGGTTTCAATTGCAATTTTCGGCAGTTCGAGTTTAAATAGGACGTTGAACACAGCTTTGGTGTTATTCTGTTGTTTACTTTCGGTTTTTAGTAGCTGTTATGTGATTATTTAAAAAGATTCTGAAGATTATATGTGATTATATTGAGAATAACAAAATAAGGTAAGTTTTCACAACTAAAACTTTAAAACTATATGTAGTTATAATGGGCCTCCTAGTTCTAATCTTGTATTCTGGCAGAGATTATTCGTGAATTTCGCGAAGTGCTTTATTATCTGCCTAACATGTCTGTTATTTTATTTTATGTTCTCTCCAATGATTAAATGCTATAACATAAGTAAGATTATGTAATGAATTTATTTAATTACAAATATATATTAAGCATACTGTCCTGGATATGATATAGCTTCAATAGAAACTGTTGGCGAAAGACAGTTTTTAGGTGCAAATGGTCTTGTTTTTTGTAATTAAATTAATTCTAGATGTGGTTTGGATGAATTTTTTTCTGTGGGAAAAGGACAAATATAGGGCCTTTCTAACCTCTATCCTCTAACGGTTTTTTTTAATCAATTAGCTTACATAGGTTTTCATTTTTTTTTTAGAATTTAAAATGGAATACCGACACAAATCTGGGGCCGTAAAGAGGAAAGAAAAACATGAAAGAGAGGAGAAGGCAAAGAAAGGCCAACAGAAGCTGTCTGTTTTCTTAACACAGCCGAAAAATGTGTCAAATGAAGAGAAAGAAACTAACATTGAAAATGAGCCCTTAATCCTCCGGGCACTTCAAATTCACAAACACCCTCCAACAGCTCAAATGTTGGTCGTGAGCTATCCTCACTTAGTAGTGATGAATTTTTAACTCCATTACACTTAGAAGAACGTGACGAACAGGATGAGGCAGTGTCAGCGTCTACGAACATTTTGAGCCAACCAGAAGTTTTTGATGTAGGCAATTTGAGTTTGTTACAACTTAGTACTAAACAAGTTGAAGTTGCTGTCACAAAGGGGCCACAAGCTCATCCCAACACGTTTCCTGCAGACTCAACGAGACGGCAATTTCCTTTATCTCTGCTTAAATTTAAACTACCCAATAATGAAGTTGTTCCAAGGGATTGGCTTGTTTGGAGCGAAGTGAAACAGGCTTTGTTTTGCTTTCCTTGTCGGTTGTTTTGTACTCAGACAGAGGTGGTGCGATCCAAATTCGCCTCAGTTAGTGGGTTTCCAAAAGAACATAAATGGAAAAAGTTGTACGAAAAGATTCCTGAGCACCAAAACAGCCTTAGCCATAAAGGATGTTACTTAAAATGGAAAGATCTGGAATTAAATCTTAACAAAGGAGGTACTATATTTGGTAGCATTGAAAAACAATTGCAGAATGAAATCACTACCTGGAAACAGATCTTACACAGACTCCTTCACGTAACTTTATTTTTAAGTGAGCGAGGTCTCTCTTTTAGAGGAGAAACTCAAAAGGTGGGTCATCCAAACAACGGCAATTTTTTGGGCGTGCTAGAACTTTTAGGTCATTATGACCCTATTTTATCGAAGCATCTAGATCAGGTTAAGCAATCTCAAGAATCGAATAAGAGAATGCAAGTGCATTATTTGTCTTGGAGAACTCAAAACGAGTTCATAGCAAGTTGTGCTGATTATGTAAGGAAAGTTATTGTGGACGAACTCAAGCGATCTAAATACTATTCTATTATGGTTGACGCTACACCAGACTCAAGCCATGTAGAACAGACCTCTTTTGTATTTAGATACATTATTTTCAAAGAAGACGTAAAAGAATATGAAATCCATGAACGATTTTTGGAGTTTTCCGACTGCAATGAAAAAACTGGAGAAGACATCGCAAATCTAATCAAAGAAGTTCTTAAAAAATATGACATATCCTTAGATAACTGTAGAGGACAGGGATTCGATAACGGCAGTAATATGAGTGGCAAGTATAAGGGTGTTCAGGCTCATATTTTAAAATCAAACCCTCTGGCTGTGTACTCACCATGTGGATGCCACAGTTTGAACTTATGTGGAGTATGCGCTGCTGAGAGTTGTACTGAAGCACAGACTTTCTTTGGTGTTGTTCAGAATCTGTACAATTTATTCAGTTGCAGCCCAAAAAGATGGGAGCTTCTGAAAGAGATAGTAGGATCTTCACTGCACTCATTGTCTGATACGAGGTGGAGTGCTAGAGTAGAATGTGTGAAACCAATAGCGGCACACATAGGCAAAATCATTGAGGCAGTTTCATCATTGTTGAATCTTAACGTAACTGTTGAAACGAGAGCCACAATCAATGGGGTTTTAGAATATCTTAACACCTTCAAGTGCATCCTTATGGCGTCAATTTGGGTGAAAGTGTTGGTACCCATCAACTACAGAAGTCAACTACTTCAAACTATGGACGCTACTTTGGATGTTGAGAGTAGTAATATAGAGAGCCTAATTGATGATTTAAGTGCCATAAGAAATAACTGGGACAAGATATTGTCTGAATGCAAACATGTTGCAAATGCTTATGGTATCGAACCGGAACTCTCCACTTCCCGTGCGAGAAAGAGGAAGACTCTTCACGATGAAACAGCTACAGAAGATGTAATGTTTAATTTATCCCCGGAAGAACGCTTCAAAATAGAAGTTTTTTACACAATAATTGATGTTTTGGTGGCCAACCTGAAAACGAGGTTCACAGCACTGAGAGAAATCGAAATGAAATTTTCATTTTTATGGAAGTATAACGAAATGGACGAGAATACGATCTCAGAAAGTTGTGTAAGATTCGCCGAAGAGTACCATTCAGATGTAAGCAGGGATCTAGTTGATGAAATGATTTACTTGAAAACTGTTAGTAAATCAAACATCTCAGATACGTCGCTGAAACCAGCCAAACTTTTGAACAAGCTCGTATCCCTTAATGTGACAAATCTTTTCCCCAATGTGTGCATTGCTCTTCGCATATTCTGTTGCCTACCAGTATCCGTTGCTCAGGCCGAGAGATCATTTAGTGTTTTGAGCCGAATTAAGAATTGTTTAAGATCTACTATGGGTCAACAACGATTATCTGATTTGGGACTGTTAAGCATAGAGTCGAAACTTGCAAAAACTCTTGATTTCGAGCACGTGATCCAAAACTTTGCAGATATGAAAGCAAGAAAAGTTATGTTGTAACTAACAGTTCTATTGTAGATAATTAAAAACAAAGTTTAATTGTTGAAACTGTTTTAATTTTCTTCCTTCTTGTGTCAGTAGCATGAATGTTCACTATTATATATCCCAGTTTATGAGTTATTAGATTTTTGGTAATTTTCGTCCAACTGGGTTTGGAGGGGGGCCCGGCCGGGTCTCATCCCCGGGGCCCGGCCTGGCTCTGGGCGGCCCTGGTTGTATCTCTAAAATTTTGTTCTGTAGTTGAGCTGAAATTTAAAAATTAGAAAATAAAAGAAGAATGTGGTTATGTTTTAACGACGCTTCTATTTATCTTCTAGTATTTATGTTGCTTTTTAACGCATTTTTATTTTTAGCTAGCATTTTCGGAATCTTCTATTTCTCGAATTATAATTATTGTTGTTGTGGTTGTAATTAGAATTAGTTTATTGCTTTCGATACTAGTTTATAGTTTGGTAATTTATTATTATAGTCTTTAAGTAAGTATATAGGAATTTTTTTAGGTAATTGTTGTAGTTGTGGTGTGAGTTGCTACATTTGTAAAGTAAGTATGAGTAAGTAATGTACTTAAAAATAAATAAAAATCACATTTATTTTTGCTTTTCATTTTATTAGTTTTTTGTAAGTTCCCTTTAGGTCCTATATACATCCTCACTTAGGTCCTGTATTAGTCCATGTGGACGTACAATGGATGTCCCCAATACATCCTTCTTAGGTCCTATATAAGTCCTTATTAAGTTCTGTATATGTACTATGTACGTCCCCATGAACATCCCTGGGACGTCCAGGGGACGTACTTTTTGGTAACATTTAGACCTTATTGGACGCCCCAGGGACGTCCAAATTATGTAAACGGATGTCCGGACATTTATTGAGGTACATCCTTCGGACGTCCATGGGACGTACTTGTGCTGTTTGGGTAAATACTTTCTTGGACGAAAAATATATGATATATGAATATATCCGACCAAAAAATAACCGAGGTAAGACGTATGAAAAGAAAGCTTATCGATTCAGATAATGAATCTATTTTTGTTGCTAAACAAATGGTAATTTTAACATTTGAAGGATATATCACTTCTCAATATTGCTACGAACATGCTTTCGGCATGGCCTATGTAACGGTTGCATCTCGAAAATGTGCCGAGAAACTTCGCAATGTATCGAGTGCGAGGTAGAACAATCCGTCACGTAGGCGAATTAGAGGTGGGTATGTTCTAGAACATACTAACTTTGGTATATATATGTAACGATGTTAGGAGTAAGTTGAGTTGATAAGATAGTACCGAACTGTAAAGTTATAAATAAATATATTTATATAAATTCGAACTGCTCGTTTTATTTAAAAACGGTACAGTTGGTGTCAGGTGTGGGGTTTGAAAATAAATTCAGCAGTGACTTTTGAAGAAGACTTTTGAAAAGTATTGTTCGTCGGGAACATCCGCGTAGTTCGGTAGTGATCTTTGTACGAAAGAACATTAAAAAAAAGTACGTGTGTGCCTGACCAAAGATGCTGCTAGTAGAACTGTCAGTAAAACAGTTGCGTGAGCAACTAGAAGAACGCGATGAAGGCTGCAGCTGGTCCACGAAGATACTCCAAGAACAACTGAAGACTGTCCTCAACAAGAATGGAGAAGACCCAGAAACATTCCAGTTCCAGTCAGCAGAAGAGGCCGTTTTAACTAAAATAATTGATGGAAAATTCGAGAACGTTTCCAAAAGATTGGATAAACCGTCTCAAATTATTAAAGAAGTAGGTAGACAAAACGACGAGAAACTCGAAAATGTGTCTAGGAGATTCGACGAAGTATGTATTCAGAACAATGAGAAATTTGAAGAAGTCTCTAAAACATTCGATCAGATACAGAAAAATGTAAACAACGTAGAAGAGAAGATCAAACAGTTAGAGAGCATGATAACAAATACAAAAGTGCTACCACCAGTTAATACAGTAGCCTTAGATCCGGTAGTAAAAGAAGAATCACTGAGAGAGGAAACGACACATCACATGAGATTCAAATTGCCACCATTTGATGGAAGGTCCTTTTGGTTCATATACCTTAGACAATTTGAAGCTATTGCGACAGCCAGTCATTGGACAGAACAAGAAAAAGCTGTTTCCTTGACTGCTGCTTTACGAGGTGATGCTGCGGATATCCTAAGATCGATTCCTAAGGATCAAGAAAAATGTTACCTTGTTCACTCGAATCCAACGAGCAAGTGAGAGTTTGTAAGAATTTGAAGCAGATATTGCTCGTATAACGCCGTTGGCCTATCCAGAGGCACCAGACAACATATTTAAAGAAATTGCTGTAGATACCTTAATCGATAGGTTGAGAGACAGTGAACTACAGAAAGCCTTACGACTAGCAAGACCAAAAGTTTTAGATGAAGCGCTCGCCATTGCCTTGGAACACGAGACAGCTAGTCAAGTTTCATCGAGCTATCGAGTACGAACCTCTGAAGAGAGCGACGTACAAAACGATAAACGTCTGGAGGAAATCATACGGAATGTAGATCGTAACATGATGCCGAAGAGACGTGAACTCAGATGTTGGAACGGTAACGACGTAGGTCACATTCGTCGTAAATTACAAGAAAATAATACAACAGTCAGAAAGCTAAAACAAATCAAACACTGGGCTGGAAAAAGTCATTCAAATGCTGATGCTCTGTCAAGACGGCCATACAGTGCAAATCGTAATCATTGTCTTGAATTAGAAGAACGACTTTGCCCCGTGAGACGAACCACCGTCATTCATGATCAACGGCAGTCTCAACAGCTACAAGACACTCAAGCAGATGATCCATGTATAAAAAGAGTATTGGATTGGATGCGTCGGAGTGAAAGAACTTTTTGGCAAGACATTAGTGCATATAGTCCAGAAGTCAAGTGTTACTAGAGCCAATGGAATTGCCTAGTGCTGAAAGATGATCTTCTGTATAGAACCTTTGAGAACGATGATGGTACAAAAACTAAGCTTCAGTTGATTGTACCTAAAAGTAAAGTGTCAGACGTACTGCGTCAGTTTCATGACGGTGCATCAGGTGGACACTTTGGTGTTACGAAGACTTTGCAAAAGGTTCGAGAACGGTTCTATTGGGTGAACTGTAAAGATGATGTAAGAAGATGGTGTCGAAAATGTGAACTGTGTTCAACCAGTAATGGTCCAGTTGGTAAAAAGAGGGCACCCATGAAACAGTACAATGTTGGTAGTCCTACGGAGAGAGTAGCAATCGACATTGTAGGTCCACTTCCAGAGACGAATGATGGAAATAAATATATCCTGGTAGCCATGGATTATTTTACAAAATGGACTGAAATCAAGAAGCTGCTACCGCTGCAGAGGTACTGGTTAAAGAGTTATTTAGCCGATTTGGTATTCCCTTGGAGATCCACTCCGACCAAGGGCGAAACTTCGAGTCAAACCTTTTCCAAAACATTTGTAAAATGATTGGTGTCAATAAGACCAGAACGACACCCCTGCATCCTCAATCAGATGGAGTGGTCGAGAGGATGAACCGAACGATGGGTAAACACCTGTATAAAGTTGTATCAAAACATCAAAGAGATTGGGACCAGCACATTTATTTATTTAATGGCATACCGAAGATTATGTCGACCGCCTAAAGTTAAGAATGAACAACATTCATGAACTTGCCCGACAAAACATCCAGTTAGCCAGTGACAGAATGAAAGATCAATACAATTCTCGATGCAAGAATGAAAGCTATGAAGTAGGTGATCTTGTTTGGCTTTATAATCCACAACGTCGTCGTGGCTTGTCTCCTAAACTGCAAAGACAATGGGAAGGTCCGTATGAAATTAAAAAGAGAATAAATGACGTAATATACCGAATTAAGAAGTTGCCGAAAGGTAAACCAAAAGTAATTCACATAAATCGTCTTGCACCTTATGCTGGCTCAAATGAAACAGAAGAAGCCCGAACCCTTCAACATGAGATCAAAGATGACCGGCGACCAAGCTTTAATGAATTTATGTCTAATTACGCAGAGATAAGGAGTGCTAGATTCGGCGTAACGACAGAAGTTCAGCAGGATCTTTTTAGTATTCCGCATAACGTCTTTCTAGTCCACTGTGTTGCCCAATATCATGAGATGACTAAAGGAATCTCATCTGTATTTTATAGAAGAAGTTCGGTCATTTGGACGAGTTAAAAAACCAGCAGCCTAAAGTTGGAAGAGTACTGAGATTATAAGATGGTTCTCGATCTTTGCTTTATTTATGGTGACCAGAAAGTCGTATACAGACAGGGCAAGCTACGAGGATATATGGCGTGCTCTAACTAATTTGAAGAAAATTGTGTGCAATTACGACATCAAGAATTTGGCCTTACCCAAGATAGGCCATGCACTAGATGATCTGGACTGGAAGATTGTCAGAAGCATGCTTGAAGTGATCTTCCGAGCAACCGGCGTACGAATTACTGTTTGTTGCATTAACCCGAAGAGATCGTGTCCTTCAAAGTCAGTAGACTGTTATTTCTTTCTGAGGGGTTCATGCAGAGCTGGAGAGTCCTGTAGATTCCGCCATCCTGGCCCTAAATTTAGAGTTGCTGATCAGGACGCTCAGATCTAAGAGGGGAGCAGTGTTACGATCGTGCTTTCGGCATGGCCTATGTAATGGTTGCGTCTCGAAAAGGCGCCGAGAATCTTCGGGATGTATCGAGTGCGAGAGAGAACAATCCGTCACGTAGGCGAATTAGAGGTGGGAATGTTCTAGAACATAGTAACTTTGGTATATATATGTAACGATGTTAGGAGTAAGTTGAGTTGAAAAGATAGTACCGAATTGTAAAGTCATAAATAAATATATTTATATAAATTCGAGCCGCTCGTTTTATTTAAAAACGTTACAATATATTACTTTAGATTTGGTAAAGTTTCAAGTTGAACAATACATGTACCCCGTGGTACAGTGTTTAAATTGTTTTAAATTGGGTCATACGCTCAGACAGTCTAAGTCCACTTCCAGCTTATGCAAAAATTGTGGCAAAGAACACGAAGAAAACTCCCGTTGTAGTAACTCACAATATTGTTTTCACTGTAAAACAAACAATCATACGACATACGAAATAATGTCCAGTATATCAACATCAATATAATAGCGTTTGAGAATACCACATTTAAAGAAGCTGAGTATATAGCAAAAAATCCATCTTCTGCCAAAATTACGACACATAATAAATTTGAATTGCTTAGCAATAAATATTGAATAATTTTCCCCAACTGCCGCAACAATTCTTACGTTCTAAACCTAAACAAAGTTCTAATCTTTTTAGAAAAGCCATATCTCCCATTCAATGTAAAACTGCCTTACAATTTCTCAAGCAAAAAATCAGTGTCACATCCTATAATTCCTAACCCATATCGGAATGAGTTTATGGCATATAAAAAAAATGCAATTTCAAATTCTACAAGAAATTCCATTTGCTTTAGAAAGAATAATTAAACAATTTGGCCCCAAAATAGTCTCGGTTAAATTACAAAAAGACACTCAAAATTAAATCAGAAACATACTTTCTTATTTATCAGACAACAATAGTGATGGGGAATCATAGATTGATTAAAATTCTTTTGTAGAACTGTCAATCTATTATAAAACAAGACTAATTTGCTTAATTTTTAACGAATCTTGGGTGTCACAAAATAAAAATTTATATATTAAAGGTTTTAATAATGTTATGAGTTGATCGACGTGAAGGCTATGGATGCGTTGCTGTTTTAGTTGCAAACAGCATTTTCTTTTCAAATAATAAATTCAAAACAAATTATAATCCAAGTATAGAGGTTTGCGGTATGTTTCTAACAATAAAATTATCAATACTATGTATTTACAAAACTCCTAAAATATATGTCTCATCCAAAGATTGGGAAAATAATTTTACGGAAATACGAATTTGCAATGGCGGAAGACCAACCACAATATCCAGACGGAATAAGCGTCCTTAATGATAGATTTAACATTACTATCTTCTCATTTAACAGACTTTACTACCTAGAATCCTCTAAATGACTCACTAGGTACAATCCTCATCCCTATCTAAATCAGCATATATTTGAAATATTTTCCAATAACAATTGAAGACATGAGATGATAAAGGTGCCATGTCCACTTTTTCAGATATTGAGTAATTGAAGGAAACGCGTTTTCACTTATATATTTTTTTTAATAAATTTTATAAAAATTACCAATATCTTATTAGATTAGAATCGTTTTGTACTTTTTTATATATTTTTTGTTTTTCTAGAATTTAAACTTTTTTAGTAATTTTAATTTTAATAGACATAGCACCTTAATCAACCAACATTTTATGCAGATGTTGGTATAAACTTGAGTAGAGAAAGGTGTAATGTCACCTATGTTGTATTTAAATTTTAAAAAAATAATAAAAAAAACTATTAAATAATCTGGAAATTAAATTTTATTTGCAGATTAACAAAAGCAAAGTAAGATACATTAAAAATTTATAAACAAAGACACAGAAACATTTAAATTTAACATGGATTACGTTTTTTCTTAGGGTTTTTCAAACATTCTTCTAAAACAATATCATAATACCATTTATACTCTGCTGGAATAAACGTAAGTTGATCTTGTAGATTTGAAATTTTTTCAGCAGTCAAACCACCGCATTTAGGTAACTTTTGTAAAACAACTTGATTACTTTGTACTATCAGTTCTCTTTTTTTTGTAAGTCAACTTCCATAAATGGGGTAAACGGATCTAAACTAGTTTTGTAAAAGTATTTTCCAAAACAACTTAAGCCACTTCACCTTATCTCGAAAATTTATTTTTTGGTCAAGACTATTAGTGAGTCTTTTGTTTAAATGAAGTTTTGCAAGTAGAGTTTCAAAGCAATAAAAAAAATGTTCCATGTTAAGGCATGCACTTTTGTTTGGTACTCGCATATCTAATAATTTCCCGATATTGGTCTGGTATATAAATATTCTGATGTTTTCTAAGAACCTTTTCTATTCTTCCAAAGTCTCTGTCAGAGTCAAGGTAACTGTGACCAACTTCGGGAAATTTATGGTCAATGATCTTAAATATTTTATTTAATATTAGGTATTGAAAAAGGTTAATAATGGAGAAGATTTTGTTTTGTCCCCCACATTGATCTGATCAAATTATTAAATGATCAATTTGGGGATTTTCTTCTTTAAGAAGCAGACAAAATCGTAGCAAACAACTTGCTATTTCATTACTTCCCCTATTGGCAATATCCTCAGTCCATGTAAAAGAATAGGACTTATGACCAGAACTGGTTAAACAGTGGACTCCAAAGTTGTATAGCCACATTTGTCTTAAGTAAAAAGATTTTGACGTTGATAGCTTTGGCAAAGGCATCGTTTGTTGAAGATCCATTGTTATGTAACATTTTTCTTTGGAAATTTTTACTGCTTCGCGGTCAACTTTCTGCTGCTCAAAAGCAAGTTGAAAATTATTCGAGTGTTCTAAAGAGTTCTCCCCAGCATCGCATAAACTGCAAGTATCACTTTTTGGTACACCAAAAGATAAGTTAAACCTTGTTTCAAATATATGTCTGTAAAAAGAGGCCTTTACGAAATATTTAGTTTCGAGCTTTTTTGTTTGACAATCCTCTATATACAGTTAATGAAGTCGGTTAATATTTAGTAAAGGGGAAAGGTATTTTTTATGTGGGTTTTTAGTCCTAGAATAATGTGATTCTTCTGAAGGAAACTGCTTGATATGATTTTCAATGCAGTTTATTACTTCATCGGATAATTTTTTTGGATTTTTGTGATGCCCTTGCTTATGTGGTGAGGGCATTACCTGGCCAGATTTTAAGTCATTTTGAGTTTTAAAGACTTTTTTTCGTCCAATTCGGTATAAATAGCAGAAAGCATCTTTACACACTAGTGTATTTTCTTTATCACACGTAATAAAATATTTAAAGCTGTAAGCTTTCGTTTTTATATTTTTCCGAGGGCGGTGACGATTAACTTCCTGCATCTTAATACTTTTAAAAATTAAAATATTTTTGGAATTTGTATCTAGCTTATAAAATTTTCTTAGAATTTCTTCTCTGCTTGCAATACTAAACTTCTCAGTACAGTTTAGTCTACATTTTTCTTTACACAGTAAATCTCTTTTAATTGTTTTTTCTTCCATCACTTTACCAGTCTTTTGAGAAATATATTCTTTACCTTGTTGTATTAACCTTGCAGCTTTATTTCGTTTCCAATTATCAGGTTTCCGGACTCTTTTTTTAGTTATTTTTAAAACTGGTTTAACAATTTCTCTTCTACTTATTTCATCGGCAGTAACATGGAATTGCTGGTTATGGTCTTCTATACGTATTTTTCGAGGTATTTCCTCCTGCACTTTGTCAATCCTATCCGGGGTTTCCCTGCTGTTTGTCGGAACCTTAAAAATATCTTAGTTATTTATTAAATTTATACTTATTTCTAATTTCTATTTTTATTTCTTAATCTTAACTTTTTTTAGCTTTACTTTTTGAATTTTTTGGTTATCAGAAAACATTTTACGTTTGACTCTATCAACATCCGGATATTTGTTTATGAGACTCGTCGAATAAGAAATATTTGAGTTATCACAATCGTCTTCTGAATCTTCTTCACTAGAAGAGGAATATTCGCTGCCTGATGTAATACTTTCATCAGTACAATTATCCATATAGTCTAAAAATTTAATTTATGTACATAGGTAGGTATGTATGTAATAATAACTCAAGTAATGTATATTATATCTATATTTTTTTAAATAAAAAATTGAATTGCAGAGGGGGTAAATTGTTATTAAAAAGAGATGATTAATTAATAAAGGTAGTAAAAAATTTTTTAATATGCTTACCTGCTTTAGAGTTGACCTTCTTTTGAAGTTCACTAGTGCTTGGATGCTCCAAAATCACTGCATTGGTATTGACCTCTAGAGAAGTACAAAATACAGTTTCTATCTACAAAAAAATTCTCTATTCGGACTTACCTTTATTTGAAACACATATTTTCTTGTTTTTTACTAATTCTAACATTCTTTTACTTCTCGAACCCATTTTGAAAGATGTGATAAGCAACAAACATAACCTTAAAATGTCACATGGCACCTACCATGTAAATAAAACTTTCCCACTATCTAGTGGATAAAGGTGCTATGTCCTTAAATATGGACATAGTGCCTTTATCTAATAAAAAAGGGTACTTAGTCATAGGACATAGTACCTTTATCAATTAAAATAATCCTTATTATTAACAATTTAAGAATCTTGAGATATTCAGGGGTTGTATTACGACTTTAGGTAACCAAATATACAAATAAGTCATTTTTTGAAAAAAAATGGACATAGCACCTTTATCAACTCATGTCTTCAATTCATACCTCCATAAAATGGAAACAGTCTTCAGCGGACTGGTCTATATTTGAAAATTACTTAGAAAAATGCCTTCCCGACACTCATTCTATAAATGGTACATCTTGGGAAATGTTTAATACCGATAGAAACAATTAGGAAAGCTGCAGATACTGCCGGTCTTCCTGTATGGTGGGACGACGAATGTAAAATTTTAATATTTTATCGAAAAAAAGCTTTTCAAGGGTATAATATTGTCTCAAATCTTGAAAATTATCTAAAATTTAAACACATCCAAGTTAAATGCAAAGTTCAAATGCAACATCATAGATCAACTTTGTAAATACTATCAATAAAAATACACCGCTCAATAAAAAATGGAAATTTTTTAATAAAATGGCTAAGTAGTAAAGACGGCAAGAGACGGTTCCCCAATAGGAAGACGGTCAGTAGAAAGACACGTAAACGATAATATCTACATAAACATATCTACATAAAAATAAGAAAAATAAAAACTGTCGAAAGAATTATCGTCTTAACTTGACAGTCGAACAGTATAATATTTTGTCATGTACTCAGTATGGATTTCGATCTGGTCTTTGGTACACTAGATGCAATAAGTCACTTAATAACAGATACCCAACTAAATTTTTCGAAAAATAAATATTTAGCATGGTTTTTTCTAGACCTCAAAGGCGCTTACGACTGTTAATTTAACAGCAATGCATCCAAAATTATGCGAACTAGGGTTATCCCAAATTTATCCGCTAATATAGTAAATGTTTTTAGCAACCGAACTTTTGTATAGCAGAGACCGTAGGAATCAGTTACATGGTCCAAGAATAACTCAAACAGGATTATGACAGGGGTCTGTATAAGCCAGATTCTCTGTAACATTTTTTCGGCAAGTAAATATGGCATTTTTGTTGATTCCATAAAATGTATTTTATCACTACAATCAAGTTTTAATTCATAAATATAATATACATCATTCAAAAATCTGTGACAAATGGACTAGTTTCCATAAAAAACACACTATCATCATCATTATATCCTTACCCACCCGAAAATGACCAACCAACGGATCCTTCGTAAAGTTAATAATACTTAATTTATTTTAATGAATTTTGAAAACCTGAACTAAGGCAGATGTATATTGTAATTATTAGGTATTAATGACCTAATCATTCAAAATAGCGGAGGGGCGTTATTTGGTAAAATTATTTTAAATGAGATCGCGTGGAAGTAATACTTCATGGGAAAGCTCGCGCGTTTTCTGTAATAAAAGTTGAATTTGACGAAATTATTAGAATAGTCTACTTTTTTCCATATTGGCGTCCCTGAACAAGAGTGAAACAAGATAATTCAAACAAGGTATTACTTGCCATATGATCCAATTTATATTAATTTAGAATTATTACGTCATTAAAGCATCATAAAAATAATCCCCAGGTGTATGACTTTGGTTGAGCAAAAATTCAAAGTCAAGTTTTATAGTTTAGAAAGTAGTGGACCTGTAAGAGAGGGCCTAGTTATTATTATAGTTTCCGATGATGTGGCTACACCGCTAGAAATGTTCTTGTGCTTCTTCCCGACAAATTTGTTTGAGAAAATAGTTTTTAAAACCAATAATTACGATACACAGCAATATGGGTATCGTTATATTCCAACTGGACAGATCACACAACAAATGTCGAAGTATTAAATCGAATGGGCAGAGAATGAGAATTTCTGCCAATAATAAAAAGACGAGAAACTGCTTATCTGGGTCATATATTTCGAAATTCAAAGTACCAATTCTTAACTGGTTTACTGCCAGGCGGTCGTATACGACCGACAGTTCAATAAGTACTGCAGGCCACGGCGGTCGTATACGACCGATTTGATACTGTCTGTTATATAGTTCTTGTTTTGTCAGAGCTCGTGTAGAGAAGACGAGATATTGCAGTATTCGACCGCCGTGACATACAGTCATCGCATATACATATCAGTTTTCATTTTGGCTCAATAGGGGAGACTTAAATAATATCGAAATTTTGACAGATCTTTATTTCGTGTAAAAAATATAAAACTGTAAAAAAGATCCATTACAAACTAAAAGACATACAAAAGTTTAATAAGAACATGAAAGAAATTAACGATTATCGGATATTTGGAGTGTGGAGAGAGAATCTTCTCTTTATAACAACCCTTGAAGTATTTCTTCATTTTATTATACAGTCTTATTTTTTCACAAAAGTATGAGTTTGCATCGATCTCCTTGTAGTTCGTATTTGTTGTTGTTCCCTTCACAACATTCTGTGACTCACTGTTGTCTTCAGAAGTTAAGAGCGACTTTATTACATGCTCTCTAAATTTTGTTATTTTCCTCTTTTTACTGGTCTAGTTGGTTGAAAATAATGTGAGAATTTACGAGTGATGTAAGAAGAAGAAATTCCACAGCGAGCTTCCTGTACCATTTCAGTGACTTTCGTAGAGGTAAATTATAACTTGCCATCTGGTCTGACTGGTTAATTGAGGACTTTCCTCTGGAGTTTCGGTAGTGTGTTTAGTAGATAGTAACAAGACATCTCTTTTATCCTTCCACATCAAAACGCAGATGCCTCTCTTGTTTTCCAACCCAAAGGTTTCTCCTTTTAATTTTTTATTTATTGCTTCTTTTGGGTTTCCACGACGATTTGTTCTTAGCGTCCCAATATAGTGAGTTTCCTTGTTAAGTAAAATGTTAACTAACTCTAGGCTTGTATAGTAGTTATCAGCTACTATCGTACGTCCTGAATTAAAAAGGCGTTCTGATAGGTTAATAACTAGATTTGTTGGTACAAAAACGTTACTTTAATTTTTCTCCTTACCTGTCTTTTGTGGTATGTACTGCTTCATTACAAACCGACCTTGTAAAGGAATAACAGACTCATCAATACACGCCCTGATGGGCGTCCATACGTCCAATACGCTCATATATTACATGAAAATTATATCTTACTTGAACGTTCATTGCTTTCCAAAACCACACCAACCATCATTTTACCGCGAATTCCCATTTTATTTCAAGAAATAATAATTGTTTTTACTATTATCTAACTCTAAAAATAACACGAGCACAATCAACTTACTTGTCTTACTAACAATCAAACCTCTACTGATAAAATATTGGTGAAAACAACCACTTAGCAGAATAATACTCCACAAGTCTCACCATGAACAGAACGACCGCTTGGCACCACGGGAATAAGTATGTGGCCTACGGCCCGGGGCGGTCGTATTCGACTGCTGACATATTTTTTCAAAAATTGGGAGTAATAAATGAAATTGGTGAAATATTAGTAATGGAAGTATTTCATTTGGTTGCCAGATGCACTTTTTTCAACTTGGCACCATGGACTCTTTTAAACATTTTTTTGTGGCAGTCAACCTGTTAAAGCTTATTATGGAAGGGAAGATAGAAGGAAAAACAGGGCATCGGAAGAAAGAAATACTCATGGCTTAAAAACATAAGGAATTGGACGGACAAACCTCGATGCCCATGCACTCTTTAGAGCCACACAAGATCGAGAGGAGTATGCCAGAATTGTCGCCAACGTCCACTAATTGGATAGGGCACCATAAGAAGATATTCCAACTACATAATATGATGAATTGAAATGTATCTCTAAGGTTAAGCTTATGATGGGGCTAACACGTAAATGTTCTTACAAAGACTATTGGTCTGCAAAATTTGAAATGAGAGATCCGTTAATCTCGTCTTGCACTTCTCGTGACCGATTCAGTTGGTTACTGGCAAATTTGCACATAAATGATAATTCCATTCAACCTAAAAAGTGAAGCAGGATTCGATAAACTGTAGAAAATACGACCGTTGATAGACTTTTATCTGAAACATTCCTTAAGTGTTATTTGCTGCCCCAAAATCAAGCCATTGATGAATCAATAGTAAAATTCAAAGGACGAATAGGATTTCGTAAATGCATGCCACAAAAGGCGATCACACGCGAATACAAAATTTGTATACGAGCAGACCAGTCAGGATATGTGTCACAGTTTCAAATTTATACCGGAAAGGTTGACGAAGCTAAAACTAATCTTGGATCCCGTATCGTGAAAGGTCTTACCCGTTCTCTTGTATACATCCTAGATTATATTTTGATACTTGTTTTAATGACGTAGAACTACAGCAAGATTTACTAAATGAACGTATATATGTATGTGGTACTGTAAGAAAAGGGCGAAAATCGAGCTTAGGGCCTTAAATTAATATAGGCGATACCGACTGGCGAATGAGTAAAGAAAGGCTGTTGTATTTGCAATGGAAAGATACAAAACTTATTTGTTTTGTTAGCAACTTTCACAATCCCGACGATTTATGTACAGTAAATCGAAGGGAAATATGGGGACTTCTGTGGATATTACATGAATCAATTTAGACAGGGATTATAAAAAATATATGAATTTTGTCGGTAAATCTGATCAACTTGTCGCAAGCTATAGAGTGGACAGAAAATCTAACAAATCGTGGCACAGGTTATTTTTGCATTTCTTAAATTTAGGTGCTGTCAATGATTTTGTATTATTCAAATAACGATTCAATGAAGGTAAAACTTGTTGTACAGTGCAGTAGTTACTGGATTAATTAGGGCTAATCCAAAACTACCATACAGAGAAAGAAAGAGTACTTAAGTCATTCCTAGTAGATATAAACCTGTAGTTCCTTATGAAAAACGGTTTGATAAGACTGCACAATATGCCAGTCTATGGCACAAAGATTCGATGTGCAAATTGCAGCACGAAAGCAGAACCCCATACAACTAGAAAGAATTGCTCGACATGTCAAGTAGGTACTTTTTTACTTCTTTTTTCTATTGTAATGTATTGTTGTCATTCCCTAGTAGTCTCGTATAAGCACCACCTGTTTTTTGGTATATAATAAACAAAAATAAAAGTTTCACATAAAATATAATTTGTTATCTTTATTTGCATTAGTTATTCAAAATAAAACCGAAAAAATTTCAGAATAATTAACTCCATCCGCAAAGGGTTAAAAACACTGTGGTTTATACTAACGTAAAACGCAGCAGTTCTGCGTTAATAAAAACTGCCGAGAAGATCGGAGTCGGCAACTGGAAAATGCAAGCAAGGGACAGAACAGAATGGCGTAGAAAGCTTGAGAAGGTCGAGGCACTCTAAGGGCTGTAGCACCAAGATGATGATGATGATAATGGAAACGCAGTAGTTTACATTAAAGTATTACTTAGCAACTATACCACTACCCATTCAAAATGATAACAACCTCAACTAACACTCGGACACAGTGGAACAGTGCGATTGTTTATCTCTTCTCTTTCAAGCCCTACTCATAGTTGGCTTGGGGGCTAAGTAACTTGTCGCTAGACAGCAGCACTTGTTAAGACTTATCGCTTAGATCTTTTTACCTCCAAATCGAATGAAAGATTTCCAGTTCAGGGATGCAGGTTTCTCAATATTTACAAAAATGTCATTTATACCCCTTTACTTCTAGGGTCCTCAAATAATATTTAAAAATTTCATGTTCGTATCTAATAAAGTAGGTGAGATTTTTTTTTAATTATGCATTTTTTAGGATTCTAATTTGTATACTACCTTAATGTGATTTTCGACCAATATTATTAACATTATCTTCCACTGTTCCTCTGTACAGTCCGATACATTAATACGTTTTGAGTGTTAAGTTGCTCTATCATCCTTTTTATGCAATATCACAAAGAAAGATAGTGTCATATCAAGTTTTATTCAGCAACGTAATCTATTGCTACCTTCCTTCTACCTTTTATTATGTTGTTAACTGGTCTGTTCAATGTCACACTCCTTTTACTACACTGCCAACACGCGGTGTTCATCCACTACGAACTAACTTCCGTTACAAGCAACAGTGCCATTTTCTTTTTTCCCACCCTTAAAGTACTTAAAAAGGTTCGCCTCAAAAATAAACGAAATCATATAAATAAATTCTGTGTATTTACAGTTGTAAGTTATACATAGTTAATATAATAATACAATAATATTTATATACAATACAATAATAATTTCATTAGTTTACAGCATGTTGTTAACTTTTAGCAAACTTAAAAAGAATAATTTAATTATGTCTTGTCTTGTGAATTGACTAAAATAATTCGAAGGAAAATACCCCGAACTCATTATTTTTTATTATATACTAAGAGTAAAAGGTACATATCTTCTTTCGGTTCGTCGAAAAAACACTGAGCAATACAATGACATATTTTGGGACCTATACCATACAATCAAATATTACACATACAAAAATTAGATACAACTACTTACTATCCGGGGTACCTTCCTCTATAAAATTGGTGTAATCTACTTTTTAACTAAACTCTTGAACAAACCTTTGACTAATGAACATTCAAAAAATGTACATAAAACAGTATATTCTTTAAATGCCCGGTATATTAGAATGTCAGATTAACAGCACAATAAATGAGAACATCTTTATTCGAATTAAAAACATTATATACTACTAAGATTCTCCGTGTCCCGTAATTGTTTTCCTCACGTTTGTAGACTTCATGTAATATTGCAAGTCATATGTGACAATTAACTGTAGGCAGTCGTTTAAAGTAGTGGTAGAATGGATGAAATATGGATGCACCACTACTTACCAGAAACAGCAGTCTCGAAACCAAGTCGTTGGTGTTTTTGCGACACAAAATGAATTTTGCTGTTTGAATATCTTGAAAAAGGTAAAACCGTAACTGGTGAATACTAGTCCCAATTTCTAATAAAACTAATCGCAAGCATTCATAAAAGCGTACCCGGCTTTAAGAAGAAAAAAAAACCTTTTCCAACAGGATAATGCACCTACCCACAGATATTTTTATGATGGGAAACAACACTTCTTTGAAAACATAAATTATTGTTTTCACTATATGCCAAGAACTTTTATAAAACTCATGAAAAGACTCGAAAACTATGGATATTTATAAACTTACATTATACTTAAGATTCTTACTATCTTACTAGTTCTCCATCTGACCTCAGTCATAGTAGTGCTTGAGATATAAATTGAAGGATAAAAAAATTGAGCTTGTGAGAAGACCGAGTTCTAAAGATTACTCCAGAAATGGTTCAAAAGCTCGATGTAGTCATAATAAACCTGCCGGTTTCGTGAAAAAAAATGAAACGTGTGATGGGAACGTTTTGAAGATATGCAGATGAGAACAGATTTGAAAAGTATAACAAATGAAAATGATCTCAAAATACTCAAAAGCTGACATGAAAAGAGAAAATGCATGTGGCGACTCCCAAGCAATCATCAGTTATCGAAAACCTCTGTGAAAATATACAAAGCACAAATATATGTAGAAATATAAGAAACCTATCGTAGAAGACTCCGGATTGTAAAGAAGGGAAATTTACAAAAGAGATGAATGGAGGATATATGTAAAAATATTTTTACTAATGACCTAAAACGATTAAAAATGCCTTGTAAATAATGGAAAGAATGAAAAGTCGATGTCGTAGAGACTAAAATTCAGAACTGATCATAAAGTAAAACAAAAACGAAAGAAATTAATGTATTTAACGATGTCACAAGTTATATCTTAATCGTCTTTTTCGCCTTGAAGAATTTCCTCTGGTTATTTGCAATTGAATCAGAGACATAAATGCATTACTAAACTTCATAAATGTAATATAAGAATTATTGTTGAAAGCGTAGTAGAGCGTAGATGACAAGAAACAAATATTTGGTAAAATAAAAATTGCTTTTCGAAAACCTTGTTTTATGTAGTCAAAGTAAACTTTTTCTGTGTTATGAACACAACGTTTTGTAAACAAGTATAAATTCTAGAATACTACTAATTAATATATCATAAATAAAATATTTAATATTTGGTAGTATGTCAAAAATAAAAGACTACAACTGGTATTCAAACTTCATTGGGATAAAATTATACAAAAGCTAATACAAAAACCGATCACTACCTTCAAATAAAAATGTTCCCGTTACTATGGCATTACCTGTGCATAATCAATATAACAAAATAACAAAAAACTTGTATACAAATCTACTACATTCTCATGTAGGCAGAAAACCCCCACCTACCATTGTCAAAGTCTCTTAAAATTGATTCAGTTACTTTTTTGCCATTCAATAGAATATCAAAATTGTTTCAATTGATATGTCGTCAGATGGCGCCACCTCTCCTGCGTCGTGGCGTCATCTTTCGGAAAAAACTCGTATAAAATTCAATATGATCAGCGTCTTGACAACACAAAGGCCACTAATTTTACAAACATTGGTACTATATCAAAAATCTTGAGAGTTCTGACGTGAAAACCTTTTTAATGTTGTTCAGTCCATCAAAAATGATATAACCTTTGACAGTTATCGACTACTGACAGCTAACAATTAGATTCACAACAAATAGATCCTATGAGTGAGTAGTGAAGTAAATCTTTAGAAATTTGGTTTCAATAGACATCTTTGTTGACTCGATTAAACAATACACATGCTGATACTCTTATAACAATTACTTGGAGGTTTGTACAATCAAAATACAAACACGAGTAATATATAAATAAGCACCAAGTAGCAGCTATATTATTGTTAACAGGTTGATTATTACTTGTGAATAATTTGTTTATTAAAAGACACAAAGACACAAAATGATCTTTTCAAAAATGTGTAGTATAGTCCACTCACCCAACCTAGTACCCTAATTTTTAAATTGGTCTAGACTGTAATAAACTGATCTTAACAAGTCATAGAGATCCTTAACCTGGACAAAATAAAGATGTTTGCAACTTAATACATATCTAAAATTCAAAGACTACTGGCGGAAATACTACGAATTATGTAGTTCTTTGTTAACTAAAGTTAATATAAATATTTGCATTTATGGCTTAAAGTCCAAAGTACGGAGAAGCACCTTTAATCGAAATTAATAATGCCGTACATTAATGTAAAATACAATTAATCACTGGCCCTATATATCTTAAGTAGAACTGTTGTTATTGTTAAAGGGAATGCCCCCCAAAAACTCATCAACAAGTGGCCTCGGTACACAATAACAGGCAAATGTATGGAATGCTTGAATTATTTCAGAAGTGGCTAATTGGATAATTATGGAATTTGTTTTTAAGGGTTGTGTAGTATGATATGTCTTTATATGGTATTAGCGTTGTTACCGTTCGTTTTTCCGATAATATAAGGAACTTTTGTTTTCAAACGGCTTACCTAAATCTAACCGTTTCTAGTTTATATTTTGATATGTTACCCGATCCTCTAACAATATATTCCGATGAGTATAATTGCAGGAATACTTGTTTTAATATTGACTTTTCATGATTATTCAAAGTAAAAACGAATCAATTACCTGAAAACGTGCAATAAGCCAATTGTACTTAGTATCCATAAGAACGTATGGATCTGAATAATATCCAACAAAATAATTGGTCCCTTATGCACTTAAGGGAATCTAAATGGTCAAACTAATTTGGAGTTGCTACAAAGCAGTATAATTCGAGAGCTGGCTCGGGTATTTTCCAACCCAAGTATTTTCATATCTTTTAATTTAGGGACATTTAATTCTCTATAGTTTTTAGCCAATAGCAATATCTCCAACGATGATGTTTAATTGCAACAGGATGGAGCTTCTCCTCACTATGTTGTTGAATTGAAATTTAAATATTACTAAATGGTGGATTGGGCGACATGGTTTAATCAAGTGGCCGCCACATTCACCTGATATGGATCAGTTGGATTATTTATGGTCATTTAAAAAACAAAGATACATGGTAGATCTGAAAACAACGCAATACCATATGGAGATCGCTGCAATAATTGAAACATTTGATACATTTGCCTCACAATCAATCGAACAAGTCATAAAAAAACTACAAAGTAATACATTTTGAAGGTAACTTTCATCCTAATCGTTGGTTGCTGATGACTATAAAGTAATTTCTTGACTGCTTTTTAAAACAGATCAGTTAGATTTGTCTAAACTTACATATCCTAACAGGAATTCATAGGTCTATTTGTGGAATAAAATCCTCATTGTAAGCTGTATCATTACTAAGTATTAAAAATATCAATAGTTCTTTCATAGAAAAATACGTCCTCGCCTCAACTGTCCCAATATGAAAAAAGTAACAATTAAAATGAGAATCCTCAATTTCATTTTACGTTTTTGTTCATAATTATACAAATGATTGTTACACAATGTCAAACAATTTCACGTCCACACAATTTTGTTATATAAAAAAATTAAAAATAAAAACAGGTCTACAGTCGGTAAGACTATAGTTTTTAAATACGAGCGGGGGAAAAATGGTATTTAGCTCTTTTTCTAATAGCGGAATAGAAAAATATCGGTTTATTGGATTCTTCTAACAGATATCAACTATATACAGAATATACAGACTATTTTCAAGACCCATACCGAAAATATGCTATTTATAACATAGTTCCAAAATAACGCCGTCCACCTCTAGAATAATAACAAATTGGTATCACTGGTTGTCAAATAATTATGAATTAAAAGTAACCTGCATATAAGTACGTCATATAAATAAAATATTTTTGATTTTTACGCACAAAGAATGCAGCTTGGCACAAAATCACTAATCTATCACACATAAATTTATATCGTATTAGAAAATTTCATATACCAACATCACAATAATGTATTTGCTTATAAAGAAGCTATATATAGAAATATAAAAAAAATGCATGTGATCTATGACCTATTGAGAAGTATTTTTGTTTATTTCGAGTAGTTTCTAGAAGACTGCTGCAAGTGACGTTGGCAGATGACGTTCCTTTTGTCAAATACTTAGCGGTACCAGACTTTCACAAACGTAAATGAAAATTTATCTACTGTACAGCCCTGTTGCCTAATACCATTTTTCCACCATTTTGTTGTCATTCACCCTGCTTACGACCTTTAATTATTAAACAAAATCAATAACAAACCACCAACTGAAAGATGATAAGTGATCGCTACGTTTTTGCCGGAGAATGATTGGTCTGTGGTCCTCTCAGGGCATGGTTAATGTTTTGAGGACCATTGAGTTGCGCTGGTGCGCTGTTATTGTACGGATGATTGGAGTTGCACAGCACTGTGTATACATTGTCCATGTTGCTGAGCTTCTCGAAGAACGGGATCAAGTCGAGCAGCTCTGAATCGTTCATGTCGTCGAACCACGACGCTACCGGCACCTGCAGATTAAAAAACCAAGCCATTAAAATCCTGAGGAATTCATGTATCTAAATTAAAGTTTATTCATGTTTTTTGACCACCAATTATGTCCTATATTACAAAAGACGTCAGTAAGTAAGTAATCATTATTGGAATACATGTATAATTTATAATCCGTTAACAGAATATTTTACGATACAAACAAGAAGAGTGTGCAAATTAAGGCCCCCTCCGAGAACCGTTTTGGAGGTGCACTATTGTGTGAGCACGACTGAGTGGAGGCTAAAGACGGCTAGTAACTCAGAGGACCAGGTTACATCTAGATTTCATTAGAATTCTCCTTGAATGCGTGGCCCTGCAGGAAGTCCAAAAAGCCGGCATTTTTAAGTAGTCCAATGCCATTGGAAGTGTGTTTTGGAATAACTGATCTTTGACCTTTTCGCAAAAATGCCACCATGTTCTCCTTTTAGACCCTCTTAATATATTAAAAGACAGAATCAACCATACCGTGCCAAGGCTATACTCCCCCAGAATTCGCCAGCTCTTTGGGGCATTGATCAGGCAACATTTTTTCCCCTACACCAATTATATTTCCTGATGGTCCGTTTCGAAAACCAACTACACTTCCGCGTTCCGACAATCAGCACTTAACCAGGCAGTGGCGTAACCGGGAGAGGGGTTACCCAGAAACCCACCAGTAATTGTACCCCTCTCAGGAGATCATCGTGGTAATTTGAAATATTTGTATCTTAGAACTTAATTTAATCATTTAATGCTGTTGTTTCTGGTTGCTTTCTTTCTGCAACCATAGTGTTCAACAATTTTATGGAACAAATCTAACTCTATTTCAACATATAAATGTTAGTAACCGCTTACCTTAAATAGCGTTTGTTTACTTTACAACTGTAGTTCTCTACATTTTACGGCGAATAAAAAAAAACTATATAGCAAACTAATATCTCAATGGTTTTTGGCCACTGTTCAGTTGAATACTTTCCCGATACAGTCAATAATATTTAAAATTGTTTTAGTATTGTTTTGTAAATGTACAGTATTGTAAATTATTACTGAAAATATTAAAAGTTAGAAATTTGTACAAAATGGTAATTAACATGTTATCTTTTCTACATTAGTTTTAATGCCAGATAGACTTTTGTTTTAAGCTTTATAAATCTGGAAACTATTGTAATTAAATGCTAAGCTGAAAAGTACTCTTACTTAACATGTAGAAAAGAAGAGACTGTACAATACCGCAAATAACAAATTTTACATTAGTTTAATTAAATTCAAAATTAATGATTACAATAAGTGTAAAAATATCTAAGATCGAAGCTGCTAAAAAGAAAATCTATATTAACACGGTACAAGTCGATTATTCGCCCAATTATTACATATGGCAGTGAAACATTGACTCTCAACCAGCGAGAAAATTAATAAGCTTCTAGTATTTGAAAGAAAGGTTCTCAGAATAATATCTGGCCCTCAAAGAGATGAATTCACAGGGGATTGGAGAAGACGCCGCAATGCTAAATAGGTGTCTCTGTATGAAACTGAAAACATAGACATATCAAGGCAACCCGAATAAGATGGGCAGGTCACGTAGTATGATCAGAGGATAACAGAGTGTTAAAGACAATGTTTTTTAAAAGACCAGATGGTAGAAGATCAATTATCCGACCGAGAAAAAGATGGAAGAATGATGTTGAAGCCGATTTATCTAGAATTGAGGTACAATAATGGGAAATAGAAGCGCAAATATCGTATAGCAGCGGTCGGGGAACCGGGGTAAATTACCCCAAATGGGGTAAAAAATGAAATTTTTGGGGGTAAAAATGAAACTTGTGAGTAAAAAGTATATATCTTAGTTTGATTTTTTATAAACCTGTTTTTATGCACCGAAATTTTTTTTGTATTATTTGTGAAAGATAAATTACATTTTCCTACTATCCTTTGTAAATTTTTTATATGCCATGGGAGGAATTTTAAACCCCAACCCCCCCCCCTGGGTACGCCACTGCACTCACCACCAGTAGAGTGTTCTTGAGTTATATCTTTGCGCAGTAAAGCACAGCCCCGAGCCCCGGCTACCTGCTCAGTCCCTCAGTCCGTGCCGTACAGTCAGAATACAAATACATTGACGAGTCAGAGAGTTATAGTTAGTTGCTGACAATCATTAATCATCGATATATCGATCAAGGTAAGTCGGAATTTGAAAATTTAATTTAAGTATTTTACAACTATTATTTTCTGTCGCCTTCAGATGGCAGCAAATAGAAAAAGAAAATATCAAGACGAATTCCTTAATTACGGTTTTACGCAAAAAAAGACAATGGTACAATAAAACCACAGTGTGTTGTATGTATGAAGGTATTGACTTCAGATTCTTTCAAAAAAAGTCAACTGAAGAATCATTTAGATAATTTGCATTCACACCTGTCTTCGAAACCGCGAGAATACTTTGCAAATTTAGAAATATCTGTTAAAAGACAAAGATTGAATAGCAACTTGTTTGGTACATTTGATCAGCGTTTCAGCATCAAGGGCTAGCTTTGAAGTAGCCTGGTTGATTGCTCGAAATAAGAAACCATACACTATTGGTAAAGATTTGGTTAAACCAGCTGCTGTGAAAATGACAGAGATTATGTGTGGTCAAAAAGAAGCTAACAAACTGAATTCAGTGCCCTTGTCTGCGAGCATTGTGAAAGAACGAATTTCTATATTAGCAGAAAATGTGAAGAAACAAGTTATTTTCTCATTAAAACAGGCTAAATATTTTGCTATTCAGCTTGATCAGACAACTGATTTTAGTAACAATTCACAGCTAATGTTCGCTACAAAGGTGCAGATAATTTTGAAGAGGAATTGCTGTTTTGTTCTCCTCTTGAGTTAAAATCTCCTGGAATTGATGTCTACAATAAAGTAAATGAATACTTCAATGCGCAAAGTTTAAAATGGGAAAACTGTATTTCAGTATCTTTGGATGGAGTTCCAGCTATGCTGGGCCATATTAATGGTTTTTCGGCTTTCGTAAAAAAATAACCCAAATATTGATGTAATTCACTGTATGATCCATCGCCAGGCCCTTATGGTCAAATATTTAGAACCATGGACGTATAAACATAGATGGACACAGCAATAAGATACCTTTAACACACAATGTTTTGAAGCTTCGATAGAATGTGATGCTTCCGCAATGAGTATAAGCGTGCTTGAATTTTTACTCGCGGGTAATTATTCAGATTTTAAAAATTGGAAGTACCTAGTAATAATGTATAAAAACACGTTCAAAGAATTAAAAAAAACGAGAATTTAACTATTAACAAATCACGTCTTTATAAAAAAATTAAAATACAATTTTATTATATCTATTGAATACATTAATGAACATGAATAAACCCAATGGTACGCCTATTAAAATGTAAACAAACACGCTTTTTCATTTCCTCATCCTAAATAATGTAAATTTTATGTACTTACAAATGAAATGAAAGACCGGGATGTAAATATTTCGTTTATTTTATTTCACTTTTCACAAATATCACTCAAAATACAGCCAAAATTATCTAAAAACAATTTTTCCTTATTTCCTCAATCGTTGTAAACAAACATGGAATAGCATTTGAAGTTTGACGTAGAACCGTAAAACAGAGAAATGTAAACAACCGTTGCCATTTATAAATAGTTTTCAGTGCTTCTAAATATAAAATAATTTATTGATATCTATTATACGCTATTATTAAATGATAATGCACACTATGTGCACACTTGATATTTTGATTACACTTAGATATATTATTATAACCAATAAATTATTATTTTGGTTTGATAGCACCTGTAGAGTATAAAATACGGAGTAATATTTTCAGCGACTCGCGAATAAGAATTTTTAATAAAAAAACGTGACAACAGTTGGAGGTGCTGAGAATGTGACATATTCAAATAATTTTGACTTCACAATTTTATGTAAATAACTGAGTCCATCTGTCTTTATACGTCCATGTTTAGAACCTACACTAGAAGCCGTCATGCATGATGTCATCAAGATTGTAAATTTTATCAAGGGACATGCACTAAACACGCGGCTATTTCGTGAATTATGTCAGGACGGTGAAGCCGAATATACGGACCTACTTTATTATACAAAAGTAAGGTGGCTCTCTCGCGGAAATGTACTAAATTGAGTATGGACTCTCAAAACTGAAGTGGAAAATTTTTATGGTTGATCAAAAAAATATTCTCGCAGATAAGTTTAAAAACTCTTCCTGGGTTGCATCTCTCTCTCTTCAATCCTGACCCCCCATGGGAAGTGTAGTGGTCGACGTGATGTTGTGTATTGTCCGTCTCCAGAGATCTCTGTCTCCAGAGATCTCTGTCTCTGGTCATTTCTTTAATTCATGCATAGGTCTTTGGCATATTCCTGTAATTTGATCTATCCATCTTGTTGGGGATCTTCCTCGTGATCTTCGGCCTTCTACCTTTCCTTGTATTATGAGTTTTTCCATGTTTTCTGTGTTTGCGCTCATAACATGCCCAAATATTTTAATTGTTGGAGATGGACTTTACTAGAGAGTCGTTGGCTAACTTTTAGCTCTCTTAAAATTGAATTATTTGTTCTACGGTCGGTCCAAGGAATTCGTAACATTCGTCGCCAACAGAACATTTCAGTGGCGTCTATCTTTCTTCTCTCCGATTGTCTCAGAGTTCAAGATTCACATCCGTAGGTTAGTATTGGGAATATTAAGCAGTTGATCAACCTCATCTTTATCGCTCTTGAAATTTGACAGTCCTTCCATATTTTGGTCATTTTTGCTGTGGCAACTTTTGCTAGATCACATCTACGTTAATCTCTTCTTATAATGACCGTGTGTTTGTGATTATTGATCCAGATATAAGTATGAGCTCACAACCTCATGGTTATTAGATTAGGTTTATTATCGCATGGTTGCCAGATATGCAACCCAGTATGGGTTGCATATCTCGCATATTTAGCTGACATTTTTGAGAGTATAAATATATTAAACAAAGAATTGCAAGAAAAGAATATTAATATCATTTCAGCGAGAGAAATAGTGTCAGCGTTTGGATTAAAGCTGCAATATTGGATTCAGAAAGTAGAACAGAACAAGATAGCTTCTTTTTCAAGGTTAGCTTTGTTTTTGGAAGATTGCGAAAATATTACTTTTGCTGACATTAAGGATACAATTGTAAGACATCTTATCGAACTCAGAAAGAGGTTTTCAGATTACTTTCCAGATCTTGATATACGTACTGTCAGTTGGATTGTAAATTCTTTTAAATGTGAAATTGATATGATACCAGAAGAACCTTCAGGTTTGGCAGAAGCAATTCTTGAACTTCGATCTAATACTGAAGCACGTATTCAATTTAAGAGTAAACCAAATCTGTCGTCTTTTTGGATATCAAAAGCTGCAAAGGCTTTCAAAATTGCACATGAAGAGGCGATTCAAAAATTACTGCCATTTGGAACAACATATTTGTGCGAACAAGGCTTTTCCACTCTAGTGAACATAAAAACGAAGAACAGAAATCGATTAAACGCCGAAAACTGTATTCAAATCGCTCTTACATCAAAAAGTCAAAAATTTTGAAGCAATTGTATCGAACATGAAACAACATCATTTCTCCAAAACGTGAAGGAAGAATGTTTTCAATTATTCTTTTTTATAATTTTTTCAATTCTAATTTTTGTTAGTACAACCATTATTATTATAATTTGTTACAGTACCGCAATGGGTTTTATTTTTTTATATCTTATTATTGTTATCTATTATTATGTAACGTATTTCTAGGTATCATAGAAATTGAATAAATGATGTTTATTTTATGTTTTAGTTATTTTTTTCTGTTCAAAACTATTACGGGGGCTATAATATGAATGATGCTAAAAAGAGACCTTTCTCTTTGCTTTTTTGTTTTTTTGCCTTGGGTAATATCAACTTACACAAAAATGTTTTGGGGTAATAATTAAAAAAGTTCCCCGACCGCTGTCGTAGAGGATGGAGGGCGATAGTGAATGCGGCGAAGACTCACCCCGAGTTGTAAAGCCAGTGAAGAAGAAGAAGATTTAGTATAAAAATAAAGCTAAAACTCCTTACAAAATTAAACTAATAGTGAGAAAAATGACACTTTTTATTTCATACCACCTATCTGAAATTTGGAGTGAAGTAAGTGCAACAGATTCTCATTAGGGAGCCGAAATGTTCATCTGTCAACGGAGATCTTGATTTTTGAAAAAGTGGTTTTGCACACATAAGTTGAGCCAAACATAGTACACAATTTTATTGCCAAAGATTTTATGCAAAAGTTCTGTCTTAGAACATCCTCAGTTCAATATTTTTAGAAAAACTTCTAATATCCGACAGAAGTTCGCAAACAAGTTTTCCCTTGCACTGTAGTTTTAAATTCAAGAAGTTCAGATGTCTGAAAATATCCGCCAAAAATGAGATACTGCAACGTTTTCTGTGTCTAAGAGGAAGCCCAGATAGTCGTTTGCAGCTTTATTATCGATCTCCTTTTTGTGGTGCCTATCCGTTTGGTTAGGTTAGGTTAGGTTTGGTTAGGACCATCATGGCAATCTATATTTTGCAAACTGTGGCTGTAAAAAGATTTATGGATGTCGTGTTAAACCACGTACATGAAAATTCTTTGCCTTACTGGTCCTCGTTTTCTTTCTACTTTTTCTTGAAGAATTTATTGCAGCAACCCATATCTTTTGCTGTTCATCATGATGTGGCCGAGATATTCAATTTTAGCTGTCTTTATTGTGGTTAACAATTCTTTTTCTTTTTGCATACTTAATAAAACGTCCTGGTTAGTAACGTAGTCGGTACAGGATATCTTCAGGATTCTACGATAAAGCCATATTTCGAAAGCCTCAATTTTCTTCATTATCGATAGTGGACAAAAATTCTTTTATGTTGTCTAGTATTGCAAAGAATGTTTCAAGCACTAACCCTTTGCTCACTCATCTCACGTTGTTATGAAGAAGCAAATGGTCAAACTAACCATTAGTGAAGTGTCTTATAGGAATGATTTGAATCTACGATACCTCAAAGATGATTTTGCACGTATTAAGTTCACTATCTTCATGACGTTTTGAATTTTACTGTGAACATTTGGATTAAAACTACATCACGACACACTTTGATGATAATTTTATTATAATTTTACACTATAATTTTATTACTATATTTAACGGCGGTCCGCAAAAAACAAGCTCACGGTCCGGATGCGGACCGCGGTCCGCCAGTTGGTGACCCCTGCCCTACACCATGCATACCCTAGGCATTATGGTGTTACATTTCACGATAGAGAAGTGCAGTAGTCGCAGCACAAGTCTCATCGTATGAGCCATCTGTGGTTCGGCCTATCTGATGATTTGTTGATTGAACATGAGTTAGTTGTGTAGTGAAGTAGACATGACTCTAAAATCCAAGCTGGCAAAATGAAATTTCTGAGACAAGAACTGAATATATATTCGATCAATAAGAATATAAAAGAATACAAAACAATGTGGCGAATTCTCAGCCTCCATTCGGTACGGTGCAACGAAGAAAAGAGAAATTAGATACTATTGAAGTAAGGTATTTTCTCAGAAGGGGCTCCACAGCAGGCTCTAAAAACAATTCGAAAGTATAGAATTATTCTACATCTACAAACACAGATCTTAAGTATAAATATTACATTTTGACACCATTTTTGGTTTCTCGTCTTCTTCTAACAATAAAAAAGCATTAATGAACATAACAAAAATTTAGTTATTTTCTAGAAAAATTTCACAGTTGTTTCAAGAAGAAATACAGAGAAATGAGCATATTATACTTTACTATTTTGTGAAAATCATAATCTAAAATAATGACACATTATGTATAGTTACACAATGCTTTTTAAATAACTTTGGCTTTCCTCTAATTACGATTTAAATCAACTGGTGCGTTTTTGCACCACTGGGAAGAACCATGTATGTGATTGCCAAAGTTTACCTGGTTTACCGGAGGTCTAAATACTTTCGTTTCCGAAAATAATAATTTTAATCTGGTTTTTGTTCCATTACAGACTCAGTTATAATCCTAAGGGCCGGTTCTACAATGCTAGTATATACTGAGAATAAAGTTATACTTGGAATAACTTCATTAATGGTGTTCTACAAACAAAGAATAAACTAGGAATAAGATAATCGGAGTATATCTGTAGAATAACTTTATCCCTCCAAAGTTTAGCAGATATAACCGAGTATAAATTTATACTGCATTTCTATTGGTCGGTCAGGGGTTGTCAAATCTGTAATATTTTAACGTCACTTTGTTTGTTTTTATATATGTATGTATATAAAATAAAATTTTTGATATTGCACAAACATTTTAGATTGTAAATCCAAAGGAAATTTTATTAGGCAATCCAAAGGAACAAGAAACCATTTATTATTTCAATTCTAAAATTTTAGGATATGTATGTAATGTAATAACGTCTACACATATGACTAGTATACCTAGTATAGGTATAATCTTACCAAGGCAATATATTTTTTTAATGTTTTTGATAACAGAGACTGTAATTCTAGAATCTGTATTATATAAACATTTCTTTAACTAAAATTATTTTGTAATCCAATATTTATACTTTTTTAAAATGTGGAGTATACACTAATCTCAGTTGATGATAACAAAAAATTTAAGAAGGAAATTTTACATCTTTTTTATCCATTTTATATTAATTTTGAAAAGTATAATAATATAAACGTAGATAAATACCAGATAAAGCGAATCAATTATTCAATTCCTTTCAATTGTAAACAAATTTTACAGTTATGACAAATGCCAAATGTCGCTGTCAATAACAATTTGAACTAATTTTGAAGACATCAGATCTACTATTTCGTTTTACCTTAGTGTTCTGTGGTTATACCCAGAATAACTAATCCGCTGTCGATTTCACAATGTAGAACGCTCGAAAGGTTATACTTGGAATAAACTCAAGTATAAGTTATACTCAGAATAACTATTCTCCAATTTATACCTGGAATGTAGAACCGGCCCTAAGTGGTTCTAAAATTTTAGATAAATATTTTCGTGGAATTTACAATCAACCCGAGGAAGAATCTTTTGTCAAGGTATAAACAAATAAATATTTCTAATATAAGGTTCTTGAACTCCTAAGTGGAGCATAGAGCTTCAGTAAAAACGCGCCATCGGGTTCTATTTTGCTCTAAGGTCTTCACCCCATTCCAAGACATTCCTTGACCTCTTATCTCGTCAATGATGGATCTTCTTCAAGTTTGTATTGGACGACCTCTTTTTCTTCTTCCTTGGGGATTTCACTGTAAAGCAATCTTTGCAATATTGGAATTATTTTTTCTACGTGTGTGACCAATCCAACCCCACTTTCTGGACTTTATTTGATGTTCTACCCTTTTTTGTTCAGTCAGGTGTAGTAGATCTTCGTTTCTGTTGATGTTAGGCCAAAAAATACGAACAATTCGTCGTAGAAATTTATTAATAAAGACCTGCAGTTTATCTGTAAGGGTTTATGTCACTTTCCAGGTTTCACATCTCAGTAACTCCGCTTTCTGTAATGACACTTCCAAGACAAGTAAAGTTTTCCACATTTTCAATCTGCATGTTGTTGATAGTATTGTTTCTTGCATTTACTCTCATGGATTTGGTTTTACTAATATTGATTTTAAAACCTGCTTTATTGGCTTCAGTGAAAAGTGTTTCCAATTGATCAGCATATCTTGGAACCTTTGTCCTAACAGGCAGATATCTCCGCGTATTCCAGATCGCTTAGGCGTGTGGTTAACGTCCATTGTATCCCTCTTGTATCCGTGTAGTGTGAAGAAAACATAGTCTACTGCTATGTTAAAAGGAAACGGAGAAAGCACACATCCCTGTCTGACTCCAGTAAGTATCTCAAATCTGCATTTCGCCTCATTGTACAGTGACTTACTAATGGAAATGATTTTATGCGGGATTTTTCTAAACCTTTATCTAAATAAATCCGCTAGAGTTTGTCGGGAAATTTTAGTACCCAGTTTTTCTGAATTTATTCAACCTACATTCTCGAAATAATTAGATAAATAATCCGGCAGTTGTGAATTTCCACTTTTAAAAGCAGGTTAGTTAGTTTGAAGTGATGTATCACCAAGTTTTAATTAGTGACTATGGGTTTCAAAAGATTCTTACACCAGCAAAAATTGGAAGATGCTTCGGAAAAAGCTGTCAACGAAATTCAAAACAATGTGAACGGTAAATATATTTTTTTCTATATATCACCTATTGATGACATTTATGTTACAGTTCTATGTTAATTGATTTTTCTTATAGATGTAATTGATGCAGTATACATTTCTCCTGTAGTAGATAAAATTACCGATAAGAGGATATCGACCAATCTTAAAGAGACCAGAATATTAAAGGAACTTTTGAAGAATACAGAAGTACAATTCCTTTAACTCATCAGAAAAAGAGTTTTTGGTAGAACAAACAGCGACTATTATCTAAATCCAGAAACAACTCGCGACGTCTAAGACGACAGGTACAGTGGACAAAAGAAAAAATTGAATATACTCAGCACTCGAACACTCAGCACACTGAAAACAGCAATCGAAATTTTCTTTTTATTTTTTATAACGAGGCACTTGATAAAACTGAAATCAAACCAATTGCGCGAAATATTCCGGGAATGTTGGAAGAAGTTTGATTCGATAATTTCGCCCATTTACCTGTGAATCATCCATCAAAACCAAGAAGGTGGTGTAAAGTTTGTCACAAACGTACAATTCACATGTGCGGTAAGTCTAATGTTCATCTACATGTATTTTGCTTCAAACAATTTCAAGAACTGTAGTTATTTAGAATTGCGTATTTTGCCAGCAGTGGATTTTCACACCATAGAAAAATTAATAAAATTAAATATTGAAATATTTTTTTAAATCTAAAAAAAATTCCATTCCATTCTTTTTTTTTTCATTTTTGTGTTAATTACACCAATTTATTGCCAAAATCATGTTTTTGAAAATATTTTTCTTATGATTAGGGTTTCTTATGAAAATTTACCATATGTTGGCTATCATCATGTTTACAATTTTCTGAAACTGTTCTCTATCGGCTGCTGTGCGAAATAATTCTTCTACTGCAACCTAATATTACGCAACTATGAAAGCTTCTTTCGACCAATTCATCTCTTTCCCTCCACTTTTCCTTATATTATAAGGTGAAGTAGATGGAAGTTAGGTCTTCTAATTATATGGCCGAAGCATTATGTTTTTCTTCTCTTTATGATGTTTGTGAACAAGCGTTCTGAATTCATCATTTTAAGAGCACCTGCATTGGAAGTGTTAGAAACCCATGATATTTTTAGGATCTGTCGATAGCACCACATTCGAATGCTTCTAGTTTGTTAAGTATCGTGGTTATTAATGTCCCTGTCTCACAACCATATAATGAGATAGACCACACATAACATTTCAGGGCCTTCTTGAAAATATATATCGACAGACATAAAACTGGTTTCCAGCTCATAAAAGCCTTAACCGGTCATAACGCGATATTTCGATTCTAGTTATTATCTTTTTCTCAGGGCCACAATTTACATGTAACCAGCTGCCGAGGTATTTTAAATGGTTTACGCGTTCTATCTCCTCTCCAGTAAGCGAAAGTAAACCTTGATCTATATTAATCGTTCCAACCGCCATCCACTTTGACTTTAAAATTTTAAGGCTTTTCTGGCTAAATTTACGAATGACTTTTATTTCCATCACCTGTTGAACATATCGCACACCCACAAGACCCGTGATCTAATTTTGCACGAGAGGTTAAATAGAAGTTTGCTTCTTTAATTGGTGAAATACTAAAGTTGTTTACTGTAAACACTGTGGTGATATATATGTTACATCTGTACCTATGTAACATTTATAATGTAACAACCATAATACATATCACTGTTCTTGCATAATTGGTTCATGAGATTTTAAGTTCAGCTGTTTAATCTAAAGGTAGTGGTAACCAATTAATTTTTGAGAGTACTAATTTTTATTTTCTAGTTTGAACGAAGCTTTATTTGTTAAGAAACGTTTTCCAAATAACAGATGATACCTACCTAAAAACAAGGAATAGAAGAGAACCTAGGTGAGTAGAATATTATGTCTCTACTGTATCAATATGTATGAATATGAATGTAAATAAAACACTTACAGCATTATCTGGATGGAATATGTAGGAAGCAGGTGAATTATCAACAATAACAATTTGCTGCAACTCTCGTCCCAGCTTGTTCAAGTCTTTAACATAATTTCCTCTATAGAAGACGCAGCTGTCTCTAAATAATCTCGCCTTGAACACGTCCCATTTGTCTAGAAGGTCAGCGACGGGATCGGCGTACTTCGCCAGTGATGCAGTGAAGAGGACGCATTCATACAATTCTCCCATCCTCTGGAGGAATTCGTCTACGTGTGGCCTCTTTAAGACATACACTTGATGTAACGTGCCGTCTATTTCTACTGGTACGACGAAGTCTGCATTGCTGATAGGCTGAAAGAAAGTGTATAATAAGAAAAAACTGACATAGAAGTAAGAACTTCTTGTGTACATAATGATATTTTTTATTAAAAATAAATTAAAAATTTTTCCAAGAGGATTACAAATTTTCAAAACGTTTCCGATCCGGTCGGACTATCTATCATCAGTGAAAAAACCTGGAAGTATATTTTCACAAAAAATATAAGGTAAAATTTTGACTACAAAACATGTGGAAAATACTAGCTAGTGGACAACTTTTGGACAAACTGGTTTAGAGAACATCGCTCACGACGGGCAGCCAGAGATCTGTACGTATCTTCTTCTTCAGGTGCCATCTCCGCTACGGAGGTTGGCAATCATCATAGCTATCTTAATTTTTGAGGCAGTAGCTCTAAATAGTTGTTTTGAGCTGCATCCAAATTATTCTCTCAGGTTCTTCAGCCATGAAATTCGTCTTCTTCCGATGCTTCTTCTGCCATCTATTTTTCCTTGCATTATGAGTCGCAGGATGCCATACGTATCGCCCCGCATCACATGTCCGAGATACTGTAGCTTTCTTTCTTTTATTGTAAGTTCAATTTCCTTCTCTTTGCCTATTCTTCTCAGTATTTCATTGTTTGTAACTCTATCTACCCAGGAAACCCTCATAATTCTTCTATAGGTCCACATTTCAAAGGCGTTAAGTCGTCTCATGGTATCTAGATTTAACGTCCATGATTCCACTCCATATTATAGTACACTGTATACGTAACATTTTGTTAGGCGTACTTTAAGAGCTAATGTTAGATCTTTGCCACATAGGACCTTTTTCATTTTTATAAAATTAGAACGTGCTTTTTCGATTCTGACTTTGATTTCTGCCGTGTAGTCATTATTTTCTGATATAAGTGTTCCTAGGTAAGTGTACTTTTTTACTCTTTCGATCTGCTGACCCTCTACTATCAAGATTTCGTTAGTATTATAGTTGTTTTTACAAATTTTCATAAACTTCGTCTTTTTGACATTAAGAGAGAGTCCGTACTCCCTACTACACATGACTATTTTGCTCATGAGTCTTTCCAGGTCTTGTAAACTATCGGCTATTATTACTGTATCATCTGCATATCTGATGTTGTTAATTAAGACTCCATTTACTCTTATGCCGACTGTTTCATCTTCCAGAGTTTCTCGAATTACCTCTTCAGAATAGGCGTTAAATAATAGAGGTGATAGAATGCAGCCTTGCCTGACTCCTCTCTTTATTTCCATTTCTTCAGATGTTTCTTCTGTACGTATAGGACAGTTTAAAAAGGGGATTTGCCCGTTTTTTTCCTTCCGTTTTATTATACGATTATATCTATACACAACGACGGCTACCTCTGTGCCATCTATCTCATAATTGAAAAGAAGAATGAATGTAGAAAGCCTGGACGGAGGTGCGGTCAACGCTGGCCGCACTTATAGGAGAAACAGAATCAATTGGATCCATTCTGCGGACGACCGTTGTGACTGTGAAGAATTCAGACTCTAGATCATCTATTAGTCTGGAAACGTGTGAACTATGTGAAATTTGTTTGTATTTAAAAAACATAGTCTAAACTAATTTACATTGTAACAATACTTACTTTAAAGCTGCTATGTACCAATGTCTCATCCAGATCTATAACCATACACTTCTTGTGTATATCCTCTTGTCGCGGAGGGCTGAGGAGATAACTGCATCTGCTATGGTCGACGCACTGGGTCCCGTCCAGACATTGATCCGAAATGGGGGTTTTTGATTTCTTCGGGCGCAGGCAACATAGTAGTGAACGGAAGAAGCTCTTGGTAGAGCTTTTCTTCGAGGTGGTGATAGTTGAGGGCTGAAGTTGTGTGAGTTGGTCGATGGTGCCATCTTGTGTTGAGATAGAACCTGCAATAAAAAATATGGAATAAGAAAAGACCACTAAGATAGTATTAAAATGAACTTGATTTTTATTGAAAGATCATTTCCGCATTTAAAAGGATGGCAGATGATGATCATATACAGGCATTGTTTGACATTTTGATGATGTCATATGTCAGATACCTGAATAGAAGTATTTTTTCGTCAAAAGAGAATAATTATAACTGAAATATAGCAGTGAACACAGACATACAACCCACAATTACTGATACAAAAGATCCATATTTAGTACATGAATGAATTCTACAGAAGTTGGGAGAACTAGTTGGTCAGGTGAAGTCAGGTAAGTTACTTTAAAATAAGTGTATTTGATATTTCTCAAATGATAACAATTTCCGAATTGGAAATCGAAACGTCAAATAAACTTATTTTAAAATTATGGCTTATTCCTAACAAAAATATTTAATTGCATAAAGATGCCACAAGAAAATAGCTTCAGAACAACATTTATTTATTTATAATATATACACAATTTGTAATTTATACAGAAAATCATAAACTAAAAAGTTCTTGCCTTTAGGAAAAAAACTGAATTGAAATATTACAGAAACAAAAAATCAGTATCAAACACTGATAATATCAAGATATATTATTCTGTTAAAAATGTAGATATAGCAATTAATTTAGTGCGTTTCTAATCATAATGAATAATCTTTAATTGAAAGTTATCAATTTCCACACTAATTAACTGTAAGATAACGACAATAGAGTATTGGTGCAGTTGTTTTATTAAAATGACATTTTCAGTAGACCTACTACCCTTAGTTTTCACATAAAACTAACATAAAAAAGAACATAAAAATGTTCAGCAAGTAATGTGTTAGTATCATTACGTGAAGAGTTTGGCAGAAAACCAATGCAGCAGAAAGAGTAACAACAGAAATGGTTATCAAACTAACAAATAAGGAAGTTATTAAAGTACTAAAGTAAAGGCAAATCAGTTGTGCTAAGGGCCAACAGAATTATAGTGATAATATGGATAGACAAAAGACCTATCAAGGAAAAGAAAAGAGCAACCATATTCGAAATGAAGATTGATATGTCCCTAATACTCTCAAGGCTAACAGGCTGTTGGTTAGATATTTATTTGAAAAATGGTTCAAAAATATTTTACTTGCAGGTCGGTAAAATTTGAAATCACCTTACACAGGGTCTTCCAATAGGGACTTCCGAATTTTGACAGTCGGTAGCTGTCATATTGCTGAAGCTACATTTTTCAAATTGGTTGTCATTTGTTCAGTCTGTTTTACCAAGTCACCATGACTCGATATAACGTACAACACGTACAAATGATAAAACTGTTTTGTCAAAAAAGGTGCCCTTTTCGGACAACGTTCTGCGCGCTTCGCCTATTTTACGGTCGCCTTAATCGTCTTACCGAGAAAACTATTCGCAGTATGGTGGATAAATTGAGTCCACTGGTTCCGTAAACAATCAAACAATAACCGTACAAATCATGAATTTGTTGCTTGTGTGAGTCCATTTCAAATAGGTAAAGAAATAATAAATAAGACTTACTCACAATCAATTTAATTTAACTATCAGACGACCGGTTTCGCTTTCTACAATATGCAAAGCATCCTCAGGTCTCGATACAAAGTTAAACAAATGCTGAAATAATAAAAACCCATATTAGGGTGTTGTCTAATAACGATAAACAAAGTAGGTGTTGTAAATTACAATAATTATGCCAATATTACATGTCTGTGGTTTTATTTAAATGAGTAAGTTGAATAAAAGGTATAAAATTTTTTTAAAAAGGTTAAACAGACAAGGTAAGGCCCACAAATTGTTATAAAATAGTCTCTTCGATTGTAATAAATTAATAAATGAGCAAATAAATAAATAAAATAAACATTACTTACATGCCGGTACTCTATTAATAGATGGATGGTAGAACATGTTTGAAACTACTTTATATTGTTGAATGGAGAACTCAATACTATTATTGCAGTTGTTTCACAGTAAACGGGAAGTTCATGAGGAGATAGATTTGATCCAATGAATTTGAGATATGTGTGAGATTGTTTGTTAAATGTAAGTGATGTAATATACTATTGTGTTATTAAAGGCTATTTATACTTATAAAGTAAAGTAAAAATAAAAATTGATTGTGAGTAAGTCTTATTTATTATTTCTTTACCTATTTCAATAACCGTACGTTGATAAAGCACACGATCTGCCGAAAACATGGCCGCTATCTATAAGAGCGTGCAGAAGAATCCAAGGCAGTCGATTTCACGTCGCTCACACTACTCAACCTTCCACAGCTTGGCACAACTGGGCAAATTTTGCGTCATGACTTAGACACGCACCCGTAAAAATCCTACTGGCTAAGAAGCTAAACTTAAACGATCACAGACAACGACGTGCGTTTGCTGAATGGGCTCTGGAGCAGTTGAAATGACCCTAATTTTAATCGAAAAATTATATTCAGCGATGAGGCCCGTCTTTTAATGAATGGGTACATCAATCAACAGAACTGTCGAATTTGCGATGTTAATAATTCAGATGAGATCCTAGAGCGTCTAATGCATCCCGAAAAAGTTACTGTTCGGTATGGAATTTGGGCTGCCAACGTCATCGGTACATATTTTCTAAGAAAGACGTTGAGCAGGCCATTACCGTCCACGGCGAGCGCTACAACTACCGATATTGTGCGATTTGACCCTGTTAGATTCTTTCTTGTGGAGTTTTTTTAATTCGCGGCTCTATGAGAATAAGGCACAAACCACAGCAGCCCGCCCTCAAAGCCAACATAGCCCATTTGATAGGCCAAATTTGTCCCGATTTATGCGCTAGACTCATGGAAAATTTGAACAACATTCCATAAATGATATCAACAGGAGTCCTTTCAAATGAATAAAAGATGTCAATATGTTACACACACTTTGTTTTATTTGAAATGATGGAAAAATTTTACAATGATGGAAAAAGCTTAATTAAAGACCCCATGTATCCGTATTTATCACATTTAACTAAAAGCTGTTTTGTTATTAAATTTTTGCGTTTCATATTCTACGTTTCAAATAAATATTCCCGTTAAGTTTTTTGTTTTTACCAAATTATGCGAATTAATTTTAAAGATAATTTCATCAGTCTCGCTGAGGCTTTGTTAGCGTTAACATCTGCTTCTAGCGTTTGTCCAAATTTCACGTCGAATTTGTAAAGTTTTCTGTTTTTGCCTCCTTTCATGGAAAATGTGTAGCAGTATAAAGTATAGTAGCAGTTTAATGGTTTAGTTACAGTTTTAAGTGAGTTTTAAAATGATGTCATTGTATCCAGTTGTACCTATTCCTGTTTTTAAGAAGCCAGTTTAGTTTCCAAGGTTTGTGTTCCAGTGCCCCAACTTCCTTTTTGTTTGTGTGTCAGAGATTCTTAGCCATTGTTGAGTTTTTAAGAAGTCCAGCTTACAACTCAAGTGAAACTTTAGTGAAAATCAAGGTAACTTTTTTTGTGTTAAAATTTCAAAGCAAAGTAGACATTTTTTAATAACAATAATTGCTTTTTATTTAACAATAATATTTAAAATTGTAAATTTTAGGGTTTGACTTTACCTGTCAATTTATTTGTTCTCAGATTTAATATTTAAATTTAACATATGACAGCTTGCTTTATTATTTTTTTTATTAGTTTGTTTTTCAAGAAGGTTAACCTCCATGCAGTAACAATTATTTGTAAGTTTTTGTAGTATCTCCAACTCCTAGAGTTTGTAAACGGATGACATGTAAGTTTTCTTTGTTATTTTTAATATAAATCTTTGTAACTATTAATCTAGTAATTTGTCCAATTTATTTTTGTAACTGTTTGTGGTGAGACACAATAAATGTTTAATTTTTTTTCTAACCTTTTTGTTTATTTCCCTTAACTATCACTCTAACCCTTTAGTCTCATTTAAAAAGATATATTTTTTATTTTTAATAATTATTTTAATAGTTACAACTAGCTGTTGTAATCGTTATAATTTCGCACGTCGAAGCTGCGTCGTTTTAAAATTGTTAGAGTTGTTTCCTTCCTGTATTTTGCTTTGTTTGTCCCAAGAGATTCATGTTAATACTCCTTGTATACTTGACAGCTGTAATGAAATATCTAGCTGCTGAAGTTTTGGAAATATCGTCTGAGCTGACAGGAGGATTTGCTGATCAAGGATCAAAACTGCTGCTGGCCTTTGATGATATAGATGCAGTCACACATTCTACAAGAGGCGTGAGAGAGGTATTTTCACAGCTCGAGGAGGAAACAGGTAGTCTGGGTCTCCGTATAATGCAGAAAAGACGAAATACATGGTAGTAACCAAAAATCCAAGACCAAGATTTAGACAGAACATCAGTATTAATGATCACAACTTCGAAGTAGTAAAGGAGTTTAAATACCTGGGGGCGATAATCACAGCTGACAACCACATAAAAAAAGAGGTCTCAGCAAGGATAGCTGCAGGAAATAGAGCATTATATAATTTCAACATTATTAAGATCGAAGCTGCTAAAATGAAAATCTAAATTAACACTGTAAATTAATTATTACGTATGGCAGTGAAACATGGAATCTCAACCAGCGGGAAATCAATAAGCTTCTAATATTTGAAAGAAAGGTTCTCAGAATAATATTTGGCCCTCAAAGAGATGAATTTCCAGGGGATTGGAGAAGACGCCGCAATGCTGAATTGGTGACTCTGTATGGAACTGAAAACATAGTTAGACATCAAGGCAAACCGAATAAGATGGGCAGGTCACGTGGTACGATCAGGGATGACAGAGTGTTAAAGACAGTGTTTTTAGTACAGAGAGAGCGATAGTGGATGCGGCGAAGACTCACCCCGAGTTGTTAAGCCAGTGAAGAAGAAGAAGAAGTTTTGGAATTGGCGAGAAATGCAGCAAGAGATAACAATACGACCCGTATAATTCCTAGACATTTTACAATTAATAAATGACGAGAAATTAAATACATTACTATCAGGAGTTACCATCGCCCAAGATGGAATACTGCCCAATATACAAGCAGTACTATTATCCCGTTTTATACAAAAGTAATCTCTCGCAAAATTTGCTTTCCTTAGAGTCTCGAAAATATACTATACTTCGTAGAAATATTCCAATGTATCTTATAAGCTTCCAAAGTGTAAAACACTAACTTAACGTTAGATAAAATGTTTTTATGTTTATGCTCGTTCTAGCCTATATTTTAAGATATTCACGTATTTATTAGAATCCAATCGATAAAGAGAAACGCTTTTACAAAAATAGTAGTACAGCGCTATGTCGTACGCTGAGTGGTTCCTTACTCAACGCGCACAATCCAACACCATACAATGGGGCGACTGCATAACTCCTTAGAATTCCAAGCGTCAGTGACAACACTGATAAGTTTATGCATTTCATTCGATGATTATTTAGCAGCAGTCGGTTGTTCCTGGTAGAGTTTCTATTGTACTTATGCTTTAACTAAAAACAGATAAATGTTTACACAATCTGACCGAAATGCATGACGACTATACATGATAATATGAATCACTGATTACTTCAATTATATAATCAGATGTGGCTGCAATTACGTTGATATGTGGTCAATAGAGATTAGCATCTAGAGACAATTGTAGATAATAAACTAAATTAATAATACATGAAATGTAGATAATAAAATTCACCACAAGGATAACTATTCAGTACATTACTTGTTATTGTTAATTATTTTATAATCTCCAAGCTTGTCCAATTACTGTAAGTCCTAACGAAGAAAACGTTTTGGCCAAAACTATTTTATTTTTCAATATTCAAGTAGTAATACCTTCATGATACGTCGATAAATCCAAACCCTGGAAATAACTACTACTTATAGTAGCAATTATATCAAAATTAGACAAAATTGTCATATTGTTGAAGAAAATTGAAGAAAATCTTGAGAATAAAGCGACTGAAGCACTAATCCAAAAGCAAATTCATGTTTTTGCCCACTGCAACTCCTCACTCTCATTCCAATGGAGCTACGGCCCAAATCGGGGCTTGCCCTTCTCCAAACTATGATTCCAACCTTGTCGGTCCCCCGCCGATATTCTCCAGGTTCTCGCGTCTAGCAAAATTTGCGCGTACGCTGCCACTTCATCCTCCCATCTTTTCCGTGGCCTTCCTTTTGGTCTTGCGCCCTGCATTTTACTATCTAGGGCTCTTTTCGGCAATCTTTCTGTCTCCATTCTTACTTCATGACCAGCCCAGCGAAGTCTCTGAAGTTTAACGAATTCTGAGATCGGTGTTTCTTTGAACAGTTGGTAGAGTTTAGAGAAATTTCTTAAATTCCTTTATTAATTGCTATAATTATCATTAACTTCAGTTATTATTCAGATAGTTGATTTTGTTTTTGGTTGTTTGTTTTTTCTAAACCTACTTACTAAATACTATTTTCTTTTTATTGTTTGATATAATGAACTTTTTTAAATTTCCCTCTCAATTTAAAGTTGGTAATATGGTTGGTAGTACTTAAAATTACAAACGGTATTTTGTTAGACATCAGTTTGAAAGTTTGTTTTTTGTAGTTACATCGAACTATTTAAACAACAATAGTTCCTCCTACTGCCTCTTTCTGTTCGTAAGATGTGACTGAATTTAAACCTGCAAAGACGACTGTTTTTTTGTCAAACATGTCGTCTTACTTTTTGCATTTTAAACTTTGTAACGTATTCATTAACTTTTAAGTTATTTTTAAATTTTAACAGTTTTAATGCCTTCAACAATTCATGTCATATTATGTTATTTAACGTTGTGTTTATATGCTACGAATCTTACTTTCTGGTAAGTTTTTATAACTTTTATATTGCATCAGTCAAAGTTTATAACACAGTAATTTTCATTGCAGACCCTGATAAAGGTGGCAAACAACCACCGAAAGCTCGGATTCAGAATAAATAGTACGCTTTAGCAAAGCTCTATTTTTTATTGACTACCACACCCAAAAAGAAAAAAGTATTTACTTATATATATATATATATATATATATATATATATATATATATATATATATATATATTATATATATATATATATATATATATATATATTTATATATATATATATTTATATATATATATATATATATATATATATTTATATATATATATATATATATATATTTATATATATATATATATATATATATATATATATATATATATATATTATATCCCAATAGTTATAATTCACTTCCTAAAAGTTTTGAAAAACACGTAAATGTACTTGTTCATTTTTGTTATTATTGGTTCTTGTGAATGGAGATTCTATGTTGGGATTAAGCAACATAACAAGAATTTTAGATCAGCACTTGTTACCTTTTGCAACATTCGCGGGGTCCATTTTTGTTTTATGGATAATAATGCACGTCCTCGATCTCGTCGCTATTTCAACCAAATCAAACATCTATTGGACAAACTTGTAAGGCCGATTTACGGGTCGGTAGCCTGTGCTAACAACTTAACTGAGCTTAGTGTGGCCCTTCATGCAATATGGGCCGAATTGGACCAACTTAATGTTCAGCATTTAATTACGTCCATGGGAAGAAGTCATCAACGCTGTTATAAGAGCCCTAGTAAGAAATATTAAATAAAGATTTTCTTGTAACCTTTTTTATCAACAGTAATGTGCACTTCTATAAACTGTATTTCTTAGTTACATTTAATGTTCCCTCATATTTATTTTTAATATATTTAGTACTCCCAATAGATATTGCAACAAAATTATATTTAACTTTTTTTATCCTATTTTATATATTTATTTAATTATTGGAGTTTCAAATTTATTGCTAACAGGTAAAGTTATGGGTGATTTAGAAGTTCATTTTCCACACATTAACTGATACCTTGTGAAATTTAACAATAATTAGATTAAACTGTAAAATTTAATAGAGATAACAAATAATTAAACAAGCTAATAAAATTGTTTTAAAATGGGATAACTCGTCATATTTATCATTAAAGTTTGGGTCAGTGCTCCCAATGTTTGTTGTGGCCCTTTTTTATCAGGTTTGAGAAAAAAAAGGGCATATTGACTTTTTATTTTAAAAATATTGAACTCATGGATGACGTGGTTATCATCTTAATTTGATTTCCTCGTACTGATTTTTCTAATTATTTACGAAATAAAGTAGATCCAAGACATTTTTTCCAAAACATATTTTTTTATAAGTGTTTTTTATGTAACTTTCAATTAAAATACATAACTACATAACGAAGATTTTTAGACATATAATTAAATATCGATTACAGTCCCATTGTCCCCTCTGGCTCATAACTTGGTACTAATCGACCTTTGGAGATGTTAACGTCTACTTCAGGAGTCTTTCTGAAAATCGGTCTTTACCCTCTATCCTATGTTTCCCTATAAGCGCGTTGTATCTACTGTCATGATTTTTCTAAATAACGTAAAAGCTTTCTTAATACAAAACGTTTCATTCGAAGTCAATATGTAAACCTGATAAAAAAAGGGCCACAACAAACATTGGACGCACCGACCCAAACTTTAATGATAGTTATGACAAGTTATCCCATTTTAAAACAATTTTATTAGCTTGTTTAATATATTTGTTTTTTTAATCTTACATAAATTTTACAGTTAAATAATACTAAATTTTACAGTTTAATCTAATTATTGTTAAATTTTGTTAATAAAAAAGGTTACAAGAAAATGTTCATCTTTTTTAATAACTAAGAATCTGATATTTCTTACTATTATAGGGCTCTTATAACAGCGTTGATTACTTCTTCCCATAGAGGTAATCAAATGTTGACCATTAAGTGAGTGTAATTCGGCCCATATTGCATTAAGAGCCACACTAAACTCAGTTAAGTTGTTAGCACAGGCTACCGACCCGTAAATCGGTCTTCAAAGTTTGTCCAATAAATGTTTGATTTGGGTGAAATATGGACGACATCGAGGACGCGCGTTATTGTCAATAAAACAAAAATGGACCCCACGAATGTTGCAAAAGATAACAAATGCTGATCTAAAATTCTTGTTATGTTGCTGACTCCCAACATAGAATCACCATTCACAAGAACCAAGTCAGCATTGTATTTTTATAACAGTCCAAGCTACAATTGAACCATCTCGTCATGTATTCCTGACGCAATATGCCATTGGGCAAATCATTCCTCTTATCTTCTTGAGACTCCTTCGTGGCCGCCCGGTGATCTTAAACAACACCTAGACTATTTCGAGAGCTACACGTCATTCAAATCTGCGTGAGTTTAGTTTTCATAATCTCTTTCGTACTCTTAAAAGCAAGTCCCAGTACCATCAGTGAAAATAGAGCTAATATTCTGGATGATAAATTTCCGTAATCAACTTGTTTATGAACTGTCCATCTCTTACATTCACAATTGTTACTTCATGCAGACGATTTTCCTGTCTAACTGAAGTTGGACACCTATTTCTCAAACAATCTATCTTTTTCTCAATAGAGCAAAATAAATATCGTCCGATACTGGCCTCCTAGTATAGATATTGATTTCATTAAATCATTGAATGGATCTTTGAACACCACAGAGCAATCACTGTGTTCCTAAGATCGGTGTTATAGCAATTTTATTAAAATTAAATTAAAGCTACAACACTAATTTTACCATTAAGTATCTAATTTTCCCCCAGAATTTTCTTGCTGCTTATCAAACGTAATTTCCGGCAAACATACAATTCACATTTTTATAAATGTCACGAGAACTTAAAAAAATAACAAAAATAACAAAAATTAACAAGTTTATTTAGACGTGTTTTTCACTTATAGGAAGTGAATTATAACTATGTATTGGGATATAATATATAGTTCATCATAATAAGTTCGTCTCGTAAATTAATTTCATTGAAGTAATATAGGGACTTCATATATTCGAAGTGAAAATCAAGTGAATTAAACTTAGGTCTTATTGGGGTTATCTCTTCTGTTTCTAACATCATTTTTGTCTTCTCTGTATCAGGTCTTTTTTCTGCCGCGTATGTCATGAGTAAATATGTAAGTTTTATTATAAATATATTAAATTCGAATTATAATATTTTTTATTACTGATTGAACAATTTAAAAGTTTACGAAGAAGATTGGAAGTTAATTACTTCCAAGAGAAAAAATGTTGATCAATTGTTAATGCTTTTGTCCATTTCTTCAGCAAGGTCCACAATGCTTATTAATCTTGTGGTATTAATAAAACTCTGTTGAAAACATACGACACGACATAAATGGGTTTCAGCAATGCTAATATCTGTAATATTTATATATTATTGTTCTGCATGAAGTAAATAAAATGATTAATTTTTAATCTTGAAGAATGTATGAATAATAAAGCATGTTTGTATGACAATATCTAAAATGATTTATGTATTACATATGTATTTATTAATGACTATCATAATTTTTTATGTAAATAATTTATACTAATACTTATCTCATTATTTGTTTTGGTTTGAGATTATTTTTTTGTATCCCAGTGTACAACGGTAAAAATATGAAATCAACACACACATTTTGGAAATAACCTCTCTTTACCCTTAACTTCAAAATCTACCTTATGCCGAAGTGAGGTTTTACCTTGGAAGTGGAATCCACCCCAATTGAAGGGTTGAAACTTTTATCTTAAAAATAACCTCAAAAAACGATAGAAAAATACATTCTAAACAAAATGAAGACGCTAATGGAATGAAGCAATATTATAGTATTATATTTAATATAAATTTAATGTTTCTTGGGTTTAGGTTCAATAAAGATATGTTACATGTGGAACTAGATTTTATTTTCCATTGCAATCAATCAACGTTTCGGCAGGAAACCCTTGCCTTTGTCAAGATTCTAAAATGTGTATATATATAAGAACAAACAGATATTGTAAAATATGTATATATGACTTACCAAAACGTAAAACGTGACACAGACATTAACGAACTGACATATAAAAGTTGATATCTGATATCTCATTGTTTACTGTCATTAGTATATAATTATTTTTATATGGGCGTATCGTTGATGTTTTCGAAAAAGGTAAGGTGGAGATATGTTATGACTTTAAGAGCTTTTTATGATGTTATATTATTATTGTTTAAATCAGATTGAAATATATTTTATTTAGGTTTTCTGTATCTTTTTTGTCATTTATTGCGTTGGCGTTTCTTTTTATTTCTATTGATTCGTATATCTCCCTCTTCTTTTTGTTTTTTTCTGTTTTTAAAATTCTGATGTTGTCAAAGTAAAATTTATGCTTCTTCCCGCTTTTATGTTTTGTGAGCGCAGTGACGTTGTTCTTGTCGTATTTGTGAGAACGAATTCTGGATTGAAGCAGTTGACTGGTTTGACCGATATAGACACCTTCACAGTTAGTACATGGTATCTCGTAAACAACATGTGATTTTTTAAGTTTTGGAGTTTGTGTTTTTAGTTTTGTGAAATTTCACAATTCAATGATTCTGGAAGCCGTTTCGAGATGCAACCGTTATATGAGCCATGCCGAAAGCATATTCGTAACACTGCTCCCCTCTTAGATCTGAGCGTCCCGATCAGAAACTCTCTATATGTAGGCCCAGGATGGCGGAATCTACAAGCCTCTCCAGCTCTGCATGACCCCCTCATGAAGAAATAACAGTCTACTGTCTTTGAAGGACACGTTCTCTTCGGATTAGTGCAACACACAGTAATTCTTACGCCGGTTTCTCGGAAGATCACTTCAAGCATGCTTCTGACAATCTCCCAATCCAGCTTATCTAGGGCATGGCCTATCTTGGGTAAAGCCAAATTCTTAATGTCATAATTACAGACGATGTTCTTCAAATTAGTTAGAGCACGCCATATATCCTCATAGCTTGCCCTGTCTGTATACGACTTTCTGGTCACCATATACAGCAAAGATCGAGAACCATCTTCTAATCTCAGTACTCTTCCAACTTTAGGCTGCTGGTTTTTTAACTCGTCCAAACTACCGAACTTCTTATAAAATACGGATGAGATTCCTTTAGTCATCTCAAGATCTTGGGCAACACAGTGGGCTAGAGAGACGTTATGCGGAACACTAAAAAGATCCTGCTGAACTTCTGTCGTCACGCCGAATCTAGCACTCTTTCTCTCTGCGTAATTTGACATAAACTCCTTAAAGCTTGGTCGCCGTTCATCTTTGATCTCATGTTGAAGGGTTCGGACTTCTTCGGTTTCATTTGAGCCAGCATAAAGTGCAAAACGATTTATGTGAACTACTTTTGGTTTGCCTTTCGGCAACTTCTTAATTCGGTATATTACGTCATTTATTCTCTTTTTAATTTTATACGGACCCTCCCATTGTCTTTGCAGTTTAGGAGACAAGCCACGACAACGTTGTGGATTATAAAGCCAAACAAGATCACCTACTTCATAGTTTTCATTCTTGCATCGAAAATCTTATTGATCTTTCATTCTGTCACTGGCTAACTGGATGTGTTGTTGGGCAAGTTCATGATGTTGTTCATTCTTAACTTTAGACGGTCGACATAATCTTCGCTTGCAACATGTTCTTCGGAAGGTCTGCAGCCAAACTCTAGGTCGCAGGGCAAACGAACTTCACGACCTAACATCAGGCAGGTTGGAGTCTGGCCTGTAGTTTCATTCACGGCCGAGCGGTATGCCATTAAGAATAAATGAATGTGCTGATCCCAATCTCTTTGATGTTTTGATACAACTTTGGACAGGTGTTTACCCATCGTTCGGTTCATCCTCTCGACCATTCCATCTGATTGAGGATGCAGGGGTGTAGTTCTGGTCTTATTGACACCAATCAATTTACAAACGTTTTGGAAAAGGTTTGACTCGAAGTTTCGCCCTTAGTCGGAGTGGATCTCCAAGGGAATACCAAATCGGCTAAATAATTCTTTAACAAGTACCTCTGCAACGGTAGCAGCTTCTTGATTTGGTATCGCATAGGCCTCAGTCCATTTCGTAAAATAATCCATGGCTACCAGGATATATTTATTTCTATCATTCGTCTGTGGAAGTGGACCTGCAATGTCGATTGCTACTCTCTCCATACGACTACCAACATTGTACTGTTTCATGGGTGCCCTCTTTTTACCAACTGGACCATTACTGGTTGCACACAGTTCACATTTTCGGCACCATCTTCTTACATCATCTTTACAGTTCACCCAATAGAACCGTTCTCGACCCTTTTGCAGAGTCTTCGTAATACCAAAGTGTCCACCTTGTGCACCGTCATGTAACTGAAGCTTAGTTTCTGTACCATCATTGTTCTCAAAGGTTCTATACAGAAGATCATCTTTCAGCACTAGGCAATTCCATTGGCTCCAGTAACACTTGACTTCGGGACTACATGCACTAATGTCTTGCCAAGAAGGTCTTCCACTTCGACGCACCCAATCCAATACTCTTTTTTTACATGGATCATCTGCTTGAGCGTCTTGTAGCTGTTGAGGCTGTCATTGATCATTAATAACGGTGGTTCGCCTCACGGGGCAAAGTCGTTTTTCTAATTCAAGACAATGATTACGATTTGCACTGTATGGCCGTCTTGATTGAACATCAGCATTTGAATGACTTTTTCCAGCCCAGTGCTCGATCTGTTCTAGATTTCTGACTGTTGTATTATTTTCTTGCACTTTGTGACGAATGTGACCTTCGTTGTTACCATTCCAACATCTGGGTTCACGTCTCTTCGGCATCATGTTACGAACTACTTTCCCTACGATTTCCTCCAGACGTTTATCGTTTCGTTAGTCACTCTCTTCAGAGGTTCGTACTTAATAGCTCCGTGAAACTCGACTAGCTATCTCATGTTCCAAGGCAATGGCGAGCGCTTCATCTAAAACTTTCGGTCTTGCCAGTCGTAAAGCTTTCTGTAGTTCACTGTCTCTCAACCCATTGACGAAGGCATCTACAGCAATTTCTTCCAAAATGTTGTCTGGTGCCTCTGGATAGGCCAACAGCGCTATATGAGCAATATCTGCTTCAAATTCTTGCAAACTCTCACTTGCTCGTTGGATTCTACTTCTTATTTGTACTTTGTAGACTTGTTGTAGATGGGCATCTCCGTAACGTTTGTCTAGTCGAGTGAACAAGGTCTGGTAACGTTTTCTTGACCCTTAGGAATCGATCTTAGGATATCTGCAGCATCACCTCGTAAAGCAGTTTCCAGTCAAGGAAACAGATTTTTCTTTTTCTGTCCAATGATTGGCTGTCGCAATAGCTTCAAATTGTCTAAGGTATACAGGGTGGTCCGTAAGTAATTGTACAAAAAGAAACCGTAGATTCTACACTTTAAAATATTACGATTTAAGTCAAGTTGCTTAAATAAAATGTTGATATTAAGAAAGATACAGGGTGTTAAAGTGGAAATTTAAAATTTTATTTTTCGCTATAACTTTTATGTTTGTCCACATTTATATATAAAAATTTACAACTGGGTACTATTAAATATCAGAAATTATAATTTGATGCAAACTTTGATGTAGCTGATAGAGGGCGCCACATATGCCATATATGTGGCATGTATTTGCACGTAACTTTTTTGCTCTTTAAACTACCGGTATTTTTAATAAAAAATATTAAAGATACGTTATTTCAACAAAAAAAAAGGTATACTTGTTAATATCTTAAAAACTCAACAGTTTTTGAGATAATTGCATTTTAGGAATCAACTACATAATTCTGATTTATCGTAATTACTCCAGTCAACGAAAGAAAATTAAAGAAAAACGTCACTACTTCTGAATTTTGGTATAAAATACCTTTAATAAAGTTAATATTTAATGAATTATTAAATAAAATAAATATATCAGTAGAATAAAATAATATGATTTGATAAATAACAGAATAATTGGATTTTCCATCAAACATTTTACGTTTTGTATTAAATTAAAGTCATAATCAAAACATTTTATTTACAAACCAAATTAAGAAATAGTTAAAGTAAATAAAATTAAACTTTTTGTCAAAGTAAATGTTCAGTATGTCCACCATTTTCTTTAATTCATTTGTCAATACATTCGATAATATATCGTCTCATATTAAATAGAGTCATTGGTTCTAAAGAAATTGCTGCAGTATTGATTATAAGTGTTATAAGTATAATAATAAGTAATTTTTTGAAATGTTTATGAATTAAATAATTATATTAATATCTCACCGCAAAAATATGACTACTACAAACAATCTAATGTTCAGGAAAGTTGTATTTAAATACTGTCTCACTCCGCTTTCACTGTAATGTAATGGTTTACCATCTTGTAGAAACCACATATTTTGCCTTAAATTTGATGACAATTCTTCTAATATATTAATAAAACCATTTTATAAAAAATGTAAATAAATCTCGTGATTCAAATTGCTAGGTAATTCGCATATCCGTAAAAAATAATTATCAATGGTTCCAAACCATAGGACATGCATTTTACATATGAATTTTGAATGATGTTTTACGGATATGCGAATTACCTTGCAATTTGAATAACGAGATTTATTTACATTTTTTATAAAATGGTTTTATTGATATATTGGAAGAATTGTCATCAAACGTAAGGCGAAATATGTGGTTTCTACAAGATGGTAAACCATTACATTACAGAGAAAGCGGAGTGAGACAGTATTTAAATACACTTTCCTGAACGTTGGATTGTTCGTTGTAGTCATATTCTTGTGGTGAGATAATAATATAATTATTTAACTCATAAAAATTTCAAAAAATTACTTATTATCATACTTAAAACAACTATAATAAATACTGCAGCAGTTTGTTTAGAACCAATGATGCTATTTAATATGAGACGATATTTTATGGAATGTATTGACAAATGAATTAAAGAAAATGGTGGACATATCGAACACTTACTTTGACAAAAAGTTTAATGTTATTTAGTTTAACTATTTCTTAATTTGGTTTGTAAATAAAATGTTTTGATTATGACTTTAATTTAATACAAAACGTAAAATGTTTGATGTAAAATCCAATTATTCTGTTATATTATCAGATCCTATTATTAATTATCCTACTGATATATTTATTTTACTTAATATTTCGTTAATTATTGACTTTATTAAAGGTATTATTAAAAGTATTGATGTTTTTATCTATTTTTCTTTCATTGCCTGGAGTAATTGCGTTAAATCAGAATTATGCAGTTGATTTGTAAAATGCGATTATCTCGAAAACTGTTGAGTTTTGAGTTATTAACAAGTATACCTTTTTTTGTTAAAATAACGCATCTTTAATATTTTTCATAAAAAATACCGGTAACTTAAAGAACAAAAAAGTTAAGTGCAAATGTATGCGACGTATGTGGCATATGTGGCGCCCTCTATTAGCTATATCAATGTGTTCATCAAATTATAATTTCTAATATTAAATAGTACCCAGCTGTAAATTTTTATATATAAATGTTTACAAACATGAAAGTTATAGCGAAAAATGAAATTTTAAATTTCTACTTTACCACCCTGTATCTTTTTTAATATCAAAATTTTATTAAAGTAAGTTGGCTTAAATCGTAATATTTTAAAGTATAGAATCTGCGGTTTCTTTTTGTACAATTACTTAAGGACCACCCTGTATAGACCAAGAGGACTTTCCATCAAATGGTGGTAATTTGAATCTTATATGATGTATCGTTTCGTCTCTAGGTAATTCTTTTTTCACTACCGGATCTAAAGCTACCGTATTAATTGTTGGTAGCACTTTCGTGTTAGTTATCATGCTCTCTAACTGTTTGATCTTCTCTTGTACTTTATCGAATGTTTTAGAGACTTCTTCAAATTTCTCATTGTTCTGAATACAAACTTCTTTAATTATTTGAGAAGTCTCACCGAATCTTCTAGATACATTTTCAAATTTCTCGTCATTTTGTCTAGCTATTTCTTTAATAATTTGAGACGTTTCATCGAATCTTTTATCATTCTTTCGAGAAGATTCTTCAATTTTGTTAGAAGTTTCTTCAATCATTTGTGAGACATTTTTTATTTTCGTTAAAATTGCCTCTTCTGCCGACTGGAACTGAAATGTCTCTGGGTCTTCTCCATTCTTGTTGAGAACAGTCTTCAGTCGTTCTTGGAGTATCTTCTTGGACCCGCTGCAGTCTTCATCGTGTTCTTCTAGTTGCTCCCGCAACTGTTTCACTGAAAGTTCTGCTAGCAGCATCTTTGGTCAGGCACACACGTACTTTTTAAAGTTCTTTATACTTTTCAAAATACTTTTTAAAAGTTCAAGTCTCTTCTTTTTTCAAAGTCACTGCTGAATTTATTTTTATTAAATCAATTATTGACCCCACACCTGACACCAACTGTACCGTTTTTAAATAAAACGAGCGGTTCGAATTTATATAAATATATTTATTTATAACTTTACAGTTCGGTCTTCTCTTATCAACTGAACTAACTCCTAATATCGTTACATATATATACCAAAGTTACTATGTTCTAGAAAGTTCCCACCTCTAATTCGCGTACGTGACCGATTGTTCTCTTGCCTTCAAGAGATCTGGTGATGATTCTGGAAGCCGTTTCGAGATGCAACCGTTATATGAGCCATGCCGAAAGCATGTTCGTAACACTGCTCCCCTCTTAGATCTGAGCGTCCCGATCAGAAACTCTATATGTAGGCCCAGGATGGCGGAATATATATATATATATATATATATATATATATATATATATATATATATATATATTAGGTATATTCGATTCGATTTATTTTATTTAATTATAATATATATGTGTGAGTGTTTATATTATGTTCACTTAAAGTAAAAGTTCACTTCATGCAATTTGCATGTTCAGAATTGGATTTTCCTATTTATGTAAATTAGTATATTCAAAATATAAGTAATTCCTATAAAAAGAAACCTTTCATTAAAATAACAGCAGGGTAAATCTCTCTACCTGCATTTTCGATAATTAATTTTTGTAACAAACAAAAAATGTCATTAAAAAAGTTATAGTTTGTCATTAAATGTCATAGAAAGTTTCTTTGTCTCGTATGTTTGGTACAAAATTATGGAATTTGAAAGTAGTTTTTTGGGAAGTTTTTTTTTGTGATAAGAAGCATTCACTTCAAAAGTTAAATGTAAGTCTCATATTTCATATAGTATATTACATTAAGATTAATTTTAAAAATTCACTGCAACAGTGTGAACGATAAATAAATCGCTAAGCTAGGAAATCAATGAGCAATTTATCTCTCTCTATATTAATGCAACGTTGATCTACTATTCTCTTCTACCGGTCCTAAAATACGATGTTCTTATGTATGACTTTTACAAAGAATATTATCGTACTTTAGTTGTTTTCTATATAAGTATTGTATATAAATATAATATTATACATAAATATTAATTTTATTAAATACATTTTATTAGTCAAAATAACAAATACAAAACGATCATTAATATCAATCATAATTTTGCTGCATGTCAATGATTAAATTACAAATTGCTAGAATCATCACAAACTGGCAACGATGTTGTCGCTTGATCGCATTCACAGTTCGGAGAATTTACTGCCTACAAATTTGATTCTCAAGTATAGTGTTAATTCGGGCACTTAATTCTTTTTTCATTAAATTTATTTATTTTAATAAACAACAACTAGAAATAAAATTATACTCAAAATTATATTATACGTGATAAATAATAATCAGTTTTTCAATCTTAACATAACTTATGCCAGATTCCTCTTTTTCCATATCAAGCAATGAAGCAAATAATTGCGATCACAAAGTCGTAAAAGTAATCAGTAAAAATTGGCCATTTTTTAGTGATTTCTGCTTAAATATCCTTTATTTATCCAGACTATTTCACTAGGCTCATTTTAACTGATAAAACGTCATAATCACGTTCAGATCAGACGATCAGAGATCCGTCACGAAGGCGTCTGGTAATTCTATTGTTGTCAGGTTGACAAACGTCATTGCCGCATCAATTGACGTAATCAATTTTGGACACATATAATGAATTCAGATGAAAAATCAAGATTTGGATGCCAGTCAGGTGAAAAAATAAAAAAATTGGTTTCGGAAAATGTCCCATTAAACACGCAGAGGTCCAGAATTATTTGAACCCAATTTTCTGAGTTCCTACGGGTAAGAAATTATACACTTGAAAGATGTACTACCATAACGGAACTAGCAAAAATTCTTGAGGATTATGCTTTTAACATGAAAAAAGGCAATGGCAAAGACTATAAAGAGTCGTCTGTAAAGTCAATGTGAAATAATACAGCAAAAATGGTACAAGAAAAATATTTTACGGAGTAAAGCATAAAAATCGACCCTTTTACAGATATATCTCCCAAAAGTGCAAGATTAACCAGATATATCAAGCAGAGGCAGCTTCAAAGTGTTCAGAAGCATTATCCACCGGAGAACTATTAAAAATCATCCAAAGCTACGAGGAAACCCCCGATGGAGCACAAAAAAAGTTTTTTCTTCTTTGCTCATTTAAATTTGCTTGGAGAGGCGATGAGGCCGTAAACTGCAAGATCCACTTTTTCCAGTACGAATTTGATGTTATGGGAGAATTTGCGGGCCGAATTGATTACAACAGCATTTTTTCCTAAACAAATCAAGGCGGTTCGAAAAGTTTGGCAAGCAGCAAATGGCTGGTAAGAAATTCATCAAACGAAAATTTATACCCAGTAAGATTATTTTTGAAATTAATGGAAAAAAAGGGACCAAAGATTTTATCAGACAGACTCTTTCTTACCGTCACCCCAAATGGAAGGATGGATCTTGGTTCAAAAACTGTCCATTTGGAATCAACATCTTATCTAGTGGACAAAAATGTCAGCTGAAAAAATTGAAATAGACACAAAAAAACATATAATAACAAACCATTCTCATAGATCTACAGCTGTGTCAGCCTTGTTCAAGCAAGGTATTTCTGAACAGGAGTTAATTAAATTAACGGGTCACTCAAATGCAAGCTCTCTAAAACTATATCTGCATCTGGATTCCAGTCACAGAAGTTGATCCAAAATCTCAGAACAACAAATGAAGCGGACCTTCGAGTTCACAAATGCTGCAGGTCAATAATACACAAAATAATGCTTTGACAGAAAAGAATGTGCAAACACTCTAGCTTATAATAATTGTACATTTAATATTGTTAACAAATAAATAAAGATTATGTTTCGTTGATATGGTGCATTAATAATTATTGTCTCGTGAAATATTTAGTCTTGTTGAATATCATCAGGAGAAAATTATTTACCGGCAAATTTTTCTTCTGGTTTTATTCAAGTTTGTTGCCTTTTGGCAATTTTCGCTTATGAAATTTTGATAAAATCACTAGACTGACGTCTCGTGATTTAACTGTCAAAATTTAATTTAAAAATTACAAGGCAACAAACTTTCATACCAGTCAAAAATATTGCCGGCAAAACTATCTCTTATGATATTATATACGAATAAATTAAACTTTTTTCAATAACTATAGATGCCATTGAAGTTGAAGAAGTGATTGATCTATTCACTCAGTTTTAAATCTTAATGTTATAAATAAACATACGGTGAATTTTTAAAATCGGAAAAGCTATATCTGCTGAAAATGATCCTATTTTTATCTCCGTCACAAAATATCAGGAGCGCGAATATCTCTGTATTATAAAATATTTATTCGCCGTGATGATTTTAAAAAAAATTATAAACAAATTAAAACACTTTAAAATTCCATTTTAAAGTTTAAAAGAAATTATTATTGTAGTAGCTAAATAAGCTGTGTTCAAAATTTAACCAGGCATTAAGACATTAGCATGGCAAAACAATAGACCTGACTATGTATCACTTCATTATTCAAAAAGTGTAGCTTTAATGTTTCCATACATTTATACCACATTTATAAATTTTTCTCAGAAACGCGAAAAAGAAAAAAATTCAAATAACTCTTCCAAGAAAATTCAAGACACCATGCCTCACAACAGAAACCAAATATTTAATCACTGGAAACTTAAATTAATATTCCATCCTCTGTACAGTTCAGACTGAAGTCCTATCGATGTGTTTACGTTCTCAAAAGACAAATTAGTTACGTGGTTAACGATTTTCAACACCAGACGAAGCCGTTGAAACATTTAAGAAGAAATTTTTTCTTATAACAATCGGTTTCTTATAACCAAACAATTATATATGTTTTGGCAATCGGTTTATCTGCATGTGGAAGTGTATAGAGTGTAATGGTAAATATTTTGAAAAACGGAATTTTTTTTATTATTCTAAATCCAGTTGTTTCTTATATCCCGAAATTAAAACAACAACGATCGTATCGTATGGAACAGTCCTTATTCGATTTTGATATCTTATCTACTGACCGCGAAAACAACAACAAAAATTATGATTTGCTTTATTGATAAATGCTTCAACAAGTAAATTCTAACCTGTTCAGAGGTATATGTATATATATATATATATATATATATATATATATATATATATATATATATATATATATACTCATGGCCAAAACAATGCAACATCTAGAAGGACAAATATTTTTTTAAATATTATTTATAGTATACATTCTAATATTCTTATTACTTGATAACATTATAAACAAATGTACACGTCACTTTCTTTAAAAAATTAGTACTGAGTAGCACCTCATTGACTTTCTTTACCCTCAGTTACTCTATGAAGCATTGATCAAATTAAGTGTTCTATATCATACTGACGAATATTTATCCGGATTCTTCTTATGGCTCGCCACAAGTCTTCTTAGTTTGCTGGAAGACGTGGCAAACGATTTAGGTTTCAACCCCACATATGTTCGATGGGTGACAAATTATCTGATCTTGATAGTCACTCCTGTCTCTATACCAGATTCTAGTATAAAATCCTTGGTTTCACGGGCAATATGAGGTCTTGCGTTATTCTGTTAAAATACCGCATTTGGAATCGTTTGTTGGTAGGGATGTAAAACTGGTTGCAGTACTTCACCAATATATCGTCGAGTTGTCAGAGTGGCGTTATTAAGAACTAGAGATATTCTGCTTCCCAAACATATAGCACTCCATACCATAATCCTTGGTTGTCTTGCAGTATGACGTTTAACAGCCAAGTCTATATTTCGTCTCTCACCTCGAAAGCGTCTTACCCTTATGCGCCCATCAAGACCACCCAAACAAAACCTAGATTCATCACTGAAGCAGACAAAATTCCATTGGCCATTCTAAGCGTCAAGCCTTATACTGTGGTATCAAAGGTAACACCAAAAGCGGACGGTAAGCTCTCAGTTCCATTCCAAGTAATCTTTCATTAACTGTTCTTCTTCAGACTACCCTTCCTGTAGCTGCAACTAAATCATCTCTTACTTAATGTACACTGTCCCGTATGTTTCTGAGAGCAAGAAGTTTAAGATGGTGCAAATCACGGCCCTGTAATATTCTAAGACGTCCAGACTCTCCACAACGCCGATAAGTCGCATCATTGGACCACCTCCTCCAAACTCGTTAACACCGTTTATGGATTAGCTTCAATTCTTTCTTGAAATTTCTCGTAAACCAAAACCAGTCTCTTTCATGCCTACAATGGCATTTTGGTGGCACCGCGAACTCGGCATTTTAAATGTTTTGGGTAAATCAAAAAACAATCCAAAATTAATAGAAATTACAAATAAACCAAAGTTAAATAAGTGTACAGAAATAAACTTTACCTTTTTTGTTTTTGCGAAAAAAAAATTTATTTAAATAAAAGCTAGCCAGGTAAAAACTTTATCACATATATATTTTTAGATTTACTTAGAAAGAAATACTTTTGATCTAAATAAAAAATAACCCTATAGAAAGTGTTGCATTTTTTGGCCATATTAGTCAATCAATGATTTATAGGGCGATACGAGAATGCAAATAGCGTCTTCGGCCGAAAAACTGCAACAAATTATGAATAAGTTGGGAACAGTGAGTACAGAATACAGTTTAAAAATAAATATACAAAAAACCACAAGTAATGATCATTGACAGAAACAGAAACAACTAAATAGAGATAAGAAACATGGCAGGATACGAAGTGGTCAGACAATTTATGTACTTGGCTTCGTCATCACTAACAGTGGAGGGTGGTGCAAAGATGAGATCCGTCGACGCGTCACAATGGCCATATCGGCAACAATCAAACTCACAAAATTATGAAAGAACACTGAAAATACAAAAAACACAAAATTACGCCTTGTTCGAGAATTAATACTTCCACCCACGCTTCAGAAACGTGGACCATCAAAAAAGCCGATTCGAAGCGTATAATGGCATTTGAAATGTGGGTCTGCCGTAAAATGTTGCGCATGTCATGGACGGCACATCGCTCAAATAATTCAATACTAGAAGAACTTAACATAAAAACTAGACTCACCATAACTACCAACCAAAATATACTTACATATAAAAGATATTTTGGACATATATATCTAGAAAAAGAGAAGGCACGAAACGAATGATAATTGAAGGCAACGTAGTGGACAAAAGATCCAGAGGAAGATCTCTGGAAATTCACTCAGAAGATAGAGGATGAGGAGGAGGAATAGAATGAGAAGAGTATGTGTTGCACTGATTTTTCATAAAATGGAGACTCCATGTTTAGGCATAAATAAAGCACAAATAATAAACTGATACAATCCGCTCAAGACAGAATTCATGTTTCTAGTCGACAGCTGGGTCGCCGTTTTGGTGTATATAAGACAGTCCAGAAAGAATGACACCAAGGCACAGGTGTAAATATCTCCTGCATATTGCCGAGCTTTGAGACGAATGCATTTTGTGAGAAACTGTGTCGTTAATGGTGATGAGAAATATTTTACAAGGGAAGTCAACAGATAATTTTGCACCTCTAATATGGAAAAATGTCCAAGCGAAGTTAAATTTAACGCGAAGCCAAAATTTGCTGAGAATGTTGATTTTTATTGTGTCAGAAGGTTTATAAAGACGCTTAGAAAGCCCAGCACCAACAAATTCAGGCAAGAATTTTAAAAAATTATAAAGTGAACCTGAATATAAGAAAAGACTTACCAAACTTCGTTTCATTGAGGACCCTAGTCTCCTATCAAGTTTAATTTTAGTATTCTCAAAAAGTGTAAGATTAACAATTAATATTCAAGTTAAAACAACAATTTGTTATTTTACTAATTCAGCCAGTTAGTTCTTTCACACAAATATTCTTCTATATGATATTTAAATTTACTCAACTTCAATACTTAAATACTAACAAAATATAATCTTCGAATATAATTAAAAGTCGAGCCTGATCCAGAATTCATTTAATTTAAAAAAAAATGATAGCTTTAATGTTCTCTGAGCTTTAAATGACATTATCTATGCTTCCCATCTGGAGTTGTTTGCTGCATATGCTAAGTTGTAACTGATGAATCGCTACTCTCTTATTTTTGCTTTTTTTTTACTAATGCAGATTAATTAGTCTCAATGAATAAGTTTCAATGTATAGGTATTGTAATAACTTCATTAAATAAGTTTCGAGCCTAATAGAAACAACTTTTAGACAAAAATTGACCTTACTCATAATATATATTCTCCATGTAAGGTGATAAACTAATTCTAAAGGTTCTCTAAGAATTTGATGCCTTTTTTCCGCAATAATAAGATTTGATGCAATTTTCTTTCTTTGGGCCATTTTTTAGACCTACAAAGAGAAAATAGTACCTGGAGCCTGATCTGAAAAATATCAGTGAATTCCAAGTAATTTGTTATCAATTTAAAGTTAAGATTATGTTTAACTTAAAAAAGAACCTATGACATGAAAGTCAATACATAAATGAAGTGAGGTTCATTGTAAATCAGAGAACAAAAGTTCTTGATTGATTTTAAGTTCCACATTTTTTAATTACAGTTTAATTAACACATATATTTTTTTCTGGGTTTTTTCCCATTAATTTTACATTTATATTTTGTCTAACGACAAACCAGAAGATGAAAAAGAACAGTTCTTCGAAGATGTGAAATAAGTCTACAGAAGATGTCCCAGAAATGACAGTGCTAGGTAACATGAATACTAGAACGGGAGGAGAGCAGGCTTTTGTCCACACTGTGGAAATACATAGCTTTGATAGACTAACACTTTTAAGTGTATGAAAAAATGAGAGTGTGAAAATTTTAAAACAAACATGATATATTTACTGCACCAGGTATAATGTTCAAATTAGCACTGGAGAAAGTTATACCCACGTCACAAATCAAAATGAGAGGTTCAATAATAAAAAATCAGTACACTCTTGGCTACGCTGATAATATAAATATTGTGGGAAGAACAGAAAACGATTCCACAGCTACAAAAAGGCCCTAATAATAACCGCCAGCAAAATTAAATATATGAAGGTAATAATAATATCGTATGACATTTTTACCACGGAGATCCTTTAGGACAGGTTCCAAACCCTGTTTAAGTAACTAGTATCCATACCCACTAGCCCAGGGGGACCGACGACTTTACGCGCTCTCTTAAGCACGGTGGATGGCTCATATCATTTTTACAAATGAAGGTGTCATTGTTCGTGCCAAGATTCGAACTCGTGCGCTATGGCTTAGAAGCCCATTATATTACCGCTGAGCTACAGCCGTCCACCACATAAAGGTAAGCAGGCAACTAGGCATCCTATGGGGACTCATTATAAAATGTGACGTCCTAGCAGCAGTTAACGAATTTGAATACTTGGAAATCCTTGTAAACACTAGAAATAGCAGTAACATGAAGAACTTGCACTGCCAATAATAGGTAGTATTTTGGGCTCCATTCCCTTTTAAAACCATCAATTATTTTGATAATGATAAATAAGAAACTAAAAAATAATAATTCAATAATCTTAGCATACCACTCAGACTTAAAGAACACTACTGAGAATTTAGGAAGCATTAAATCACAATGGTGTATGGAAAAGCTGATACAACTTCGAACTATACAAAATATATCAGCCACTTAGTGATGGGAAGACCTAGTTCGTATTAGTGACCCGGCTCTTCCAGGTCATTCATTAAAATGATCCGTTCATAAAGATCTGTTCACATGAACAACTAATTAAATTTTTTGTGTAAAGGTCAAGTGTGTATAGTTTTGTCATGTTTATGAATCTTCCTGAGAGTATATGAATTAATGATAATGCAGGACCCGTTGATAGAGATCCGTTCATTAGAATGACTTATATTGTTGTTTACATGTAGAATTTGATATTGTTACTATAAATTTAAGAATGAAATATAGTTTAAGGCTCACATTAAGATTTGTATTTCTCAAATCATCTTTAGAAATCATTAAAAAACTTGGAAGAAGTTTCTTTATATTTTAATGATTTCTGTATTTAAATGTACTTAAAATTACAAATTCCATATTCCATCATCATGAATGAATGATTGGGACTATTGACTCGACAATTCAAATGTATATAATTTTACAGTTTTGCAAAGTAAGTAAAATAGTCAAGTAAAATAATTTGACCAAGCAACGTGTCGCGATCACACAGCCCTGTTCGTAAACAATAGATGGCGCCATTCATAGGATCATTTGAACGATAGGGTCACAAAATGTGATTGTATCAATCACAGGTCTTTGAAAAGATCAGATCTTTTGAACTGATCGTTCATGACCTTCTCATCACTACAGCCACCAGATAACATCACATACATCAAAATATGACATGAGGTGAGCAAGACATGACAATGCAAATATAGTAAAATGAGCCAGTAAAAAAACACTCCTTGAGAGACCCATTAGGCACATGAGAAAAGGAAGACCTGGTATAAGATTATTATTTGATAACATCTACAAAGACATGAGGAACATGGGAATATGCACTTGTCAGAGACTAGGACATACATAGGTTCATAACAATGAATCATCATCATCAATGGCGCTACAACTCTTCATGAGTCTTTGCCGCATTTACTATTGCCTTCCATGTTTCTTGGTCCTGTGCCAGTAATTCCCATTGTCACACTCCCATTTTCTCTAGATCTTTTTTCACTGCATCTTTCCACCTTTTTCTAGGCCGCCCTACAGACCTTCTTCCATCTGGCCTTTCCCAGAACACATTGTTTATAAGGTGATTGTCATTACTGCGTATCACATGTCCTGCCCATCTGAGTCAATTGGCCTTTATATATTTGACTAGATTTTCTTTTCCAAATAGAGACTCTAGCTTGATATTGTAGCTGCCCCTCCATTCTTTTGTCACGCTGTCTCTGCAAGGGCCATATATCATTCGAATAATTTTATGTTCCCACATCATCAAGTTATTTACTTCATAACAATGAATCATAACAATGAATGATAAGCCTATATTTAATTAATACTAGTTTAAACAAAAAAAAACACTTTTTAACATTTATTTATTTATTACCAAATACATAATATATTGCTCTCCTAACTGCCAATAATAGAGGCAAATAGTGTTACCTAACAAAAATAAATAATTAAATAAAAGATTAATATTATCAACAGAGGACAAAAAGCTGAATTTGAAACAAAACTGATATATTTAGATGTATTGTGTAAACATCAAGTGACAATAATACATAATTTAGAGCTATTTTCCAGTGTCACACTTCATTTCATTGAACTAATTATCACCTTGGCAATATTAATCTTAAACAGAAATTTGGTCTTCATACCTTTGTAAATATTTAGTTACACAGCTCACTTATTAATACCCTGCATAAACAAATTATAGAATATGTCACAAGTATTATAATTATATTAATAAAGATGGCCTAATCATACTATAATAAAATGCGTGACAGTATACCTATGTGTTTATTTTCTATACACTAACTGAACAACTACATCAAGCTCTTGTACATTAATGTAAATTAAAAAATACTGATTATTACATGTTTTTTTGTAACCAAATGGTGCCAGCTCATATTTGTGATTGAGGGCCATAAAAACTAATACAAAAATATTTTTCATGTAAATTTGATAATTTAATGTGATTCAAGTCATCTCTTAAGGCCAGACTTAACATCAGATTAAGAACAGATCATACATATGGACATTGTCAAATACGGCGAATAACGGCTGCTACCTTTGAACGAAAATTTTTGAAAGACTATCTAAACAGACATAGAAAGAAGACATCTTAGGAAAGGTCAAAACCTACAAAGTGTTGTAGAATTATCATGTAGATGATGATAGTGATGGTACCTTAAACAAACATCAAATATGAACTATCTATGCACAACAACACAAAATAAGTTTCTCTTTATATAATATCGGTTTTAGGATATTTTAAAGAAATAAATTTTTCCATATCCTTTTTCAATGAAATTATTTATCTCATCATGGAGCAAGTTTCTGTTTAATGAAAAATGAATACAGCATTTCATTAACCGCCTCACATATTGTTTCTTAAAAAAAATTATATGCTTAAGAGTTTAAAAACTGTTCTGATTCTTCTATAGTCATTGGAGCACAGATTTAATCTCAGTTTAAATTATTTATTGATTTAGTTATAAATAATAGTTTTGTCACCTGTAGGTTTATGCTAACAAATTTCAAACACAGTAAAACACCATAAAACTTTTGTGATCTTTGCCATATGATTGTTACGTATATATATCAACATATTGATATATATATATATATATATATATATATATATATATATATATATATATATATATATATATATACTACTACACTAATTGGTATTGACCTATCCAGGAGCAACAATTCTGCACCACACTATCTGCAGGTGGTTTATCTAGTCAGTGTTTAGTATAATATGAAGACTATGTAGTTTATATAAATTAACCTAAATATTAAATATTTAGGGAGGCATTTATTTAGGTATACTTCATCTAATTTAGAAACCAATGTATGTCATTATCTATGTCAGAGATCGAAGTTAACATAGTTGCCAAAGTATAAAAAAATCCTGACTCCATTTTAAATCAAACAGATCACATAATTATTGCAAAAGTATTACCATCTCTTTACCACGACTATTTAATTCTTAGGTGACATTTTTGAAATAAAACACACTAATTTTGTTCTAAAAAGAACATATTTTATTAAATAGGTAAAAATATAAAACAAGAGGTATTCACTTTAAAATCCAAAGTAATAAAGTACAAAAAGTGTCAACACTGCAACTGTCAAATAAGTGTTACCAATTTATGCCATAATTTCACCTTTGTTTGATTACAGTTACAGTGTGTTCTGAACAAATGTTCTTCATAAAAACGCTTTATAATGCATTTATACAAATTAAATGAAACATATTATTGTGTATTTCTTTAAGTTAACATTAATCGAAATTTTTAAATATTATTTCTATGCATATATAATAAAATATGTCTAGTGGTTGTAATGCCAGTGTACTCAGCAAAGTGATTCTAAAAAAGAACACACCTATCGCCTAAATATTTGAGGCTATGACGCCGATGACGTGCATTGGTATGTAAATTAGATGAAGTGTATGTGATATGATTAATTAAATGTTAAATATATATAAAAAAAATTAAATAGTTTAAGGCATATTTTGTTTGGACAGGAGTGTGGCCTTTTGGCTTACAAGAAGAGCCACCATTCAAACTAGAAAAAAGGGATCTTGTCTATTTCTATCCAATGCTATTTTGGCCTTCCTCACCTACTACTTCTAGAAACTATTTTCTGACTAATAACAAATATTTGGGTGAACACAAAGAAATAACACATAACGTGATGCCACCATAGTATATCAATTACAATTTCAATACCTGTATCATAATGGGCATCATTATGATACAGATTTTATTCCAAGAAGATTTTTTTACAAAGGGTCTATAGCTTTATTGCCTTAATTTTTTTTGACTCCAAGTTTTCTTTCTTTGGATAGTTTTAGTATATGCCAAAAACCAACAAGTCACAAAACATAGGGAAATAACATGTGAATATAAAAAAGAAGGGACTTTGGATTAAAAATCAAAAATGTACTAGATACTATTATTGCAGCAAACTCTGATAACTCAGCACCTCAAGCTTCAATTTTTCTAAACCAGTACTTATGACAACCTACTAAGATGTTAAAGGAAATAAATATAAGACTAATCCAGAAATTTGGACATACTATACATTATGGATTCTTCTTGGTAGGTGAGAAATGTAACCAGCTAAAGTTATGAACTGCAATCCCAAAACTTTATGAATTACAAATAAAGGTAAGTTAAACCTCAGATCACAATGATTGTGTGTGATGTTTATTAGTGCTTTGTTTGAAAGAGTCAACTTTTTCTTGGATATTGTTAAGTAAAAAAATATATGAGTCATATTAAAAACCATAAACATATTTAGTACTAATATTTTGTTAATTCACGAATTTTCTAGGTCATATACTACCTAATTCTCCAAAAGGGTCGAATAACAACTTCAGGTAACAAGAATGCAGCTGACGGCCCGACCCTCCAAATTTACCAGACGAGAAGGCAATCGACTTTTCTAGTCTAGCAGTATTGGATATAAATAACAGGATTTTCATTGTGGGAAACCAGTCAAAAGAAGCTCGCGCTCGCGTTTAAAATGTAACGCAAATATTGATCAATTATGTAATTATTAGTCAAATAAATTGTTGTAGAGTGGTTTAATAAATTGATAATAAATTATCATATTTTAGTCAATTAAAATAAGAATAAATTAGAATTAATAAAGACATTACAATATCAACAATTTGGATATATGTCTGTAACACTTTACAAGCATATAAAACTGTTCATCTTAGAAGTGCATATATCCAATGGCATATATGTGAGCTACATAGTGCTTCCACTAAGATGCAGACAGCTCACATATTTGCCATTGGATATATGCACTTCTAAGATGAACAGTTTCAGTTCAGAGTATGACTATATAAGAATAACAAAAATACTTTTAATAACCTGTTCCAAAAAAAGGAAAGGAGAAATGAAAACACAAAGCAGGAACAGTAATGACAAAGAAAGTAAGACAACACAAATTAAAAAATTATACATTAAACATAATATAGTTTTATAAACATATCTAAAGACAAATATGCAATGAGGAATATAACCAAGCTTAGTTTATATTAATTTTGAAAATAATAAAAAAAAAGATGGAATTAAAAGCCAATACTTACAAAGATTCAATGAGAGATTTTTTGTCCAAAAAATATATATTAGCAATCTCAAATAAAAAAGTATCTACCTTCAATTACTATTAATTTGTAATGTCATGAGTATCACAAAGATAGAAGATTAAAAATGAAGGTAGAAAAAGATTTAAAATGAAAAACTGAAGTTAAAACAAGAAAGCTTTTATTTTCAATATTTAAGAGTTATTCACATACAGAGAACTACATACCTAACTGGGAAACAATTTTTTAAGACTACTGCACATTCATATGTTTGAAAATCGAATAACTTACTTAAAATTTTGATCTATAGAAATGTTTATCATGAAATACAAAAACAAAATGTTTTTATTATTTTTGTACAATCTATGAAAGCTCTGAAATATTCATCATGTTTCTGAAAATTATAATAATGAAACTATGTAATTTTATATTATAACACTCAAAAATAATTTTAAAGATAAACTTAATAGTAGCAAAAACCATCTGTTGTTATTTTGTAAGGAATTATTTTTATCACTTTTTTACTAAAATCAGATATTAGAGCTTCTAAAAATTGATTTGTATTAATTTGTTGTGTTCACAATTCCTTCAACAGTATCAATAAAAAATTTTGGCATAACTTATGAGATAATAGAACTTCCTATTCCAGATAATAAAATTCTGTCATAACAACTAATAGTTTTATTATTTGGGATTGGGAGAAATAATTTTAGATAAATTATTCACTGTTTTTATGGAATCACATGTCCATGACGTCACTAACCCTATGTCAGTGATACCAACCTATTTTTGGAAATCAACATTTATTTTTGGAATTTAATAATTTTATACTTAGCCAAAAAAATTATTTTTGGGTGACCCTGTAAATGGTGTATTAGATATACCTACACTTATTAAATATTAAGATAAGGATTTAAATACTAAGTTCAAGAGTATTTCAGTTGTTATTTAGCATTATATTGTACTATCAAATGTGAAAGTAAAAATGTAGTAGAGTTTCTTCCTTTTAAAGAGGTCACTCTATGGAAAAGGAATGTGAACAATTTACATATTAAAATGAACACCAATCCCATTTTTCCTAGACTAAACAATCAAACTACGAAAATAGAAAACGATATTCTCAACATTATATATTGTCAACAATGTGATTGTCCAGCTTGAATAATAGCTTGTAACAGACCTTGGATTAAAAATCTGAATCTCGTTTTCAAGTGTTTACCTCACCTCTGTTTACACCTTACACGCCTACTGATTCTAGAATTATTCTTTAATCGCTGAAGATATTCTTTTTATATAAATAAATATGTAGATACAAATATAAACTACTTGAATTCGGGATAAATGTTTACCTTTTTCAGTAGCATAATTATTCAGATGTTCCTCGTCTCTTGACACCTGGGTGATGATGGAGGATGCTTCCATTTAAACATTTGCTTGTCACCACCAGTTTTCTTATTTACCAGCACATTTACCACATTTTCTCAATTATTTCCGCACTAACTCGATGTGCAATAACGGCTCTTTTACTATTTTTTTCTGATACTTCGCACAACTAAACTCAACAACAATCAACATACCCATAAACTGTTTTACCAATAACTGTCAAAGTTTAGAAGCGGGAGATTTAAAATTGGAGAGGCCATTTAAATTTACAAATAGATACTGAAACGGAAGCAGTAAATTTAACATGAACGTCAAATCACTTCAAGATAATTAAAAGTTCTTCTGGAACTGTAAAAAATATCAAATGGCTTTATCTATATCACCATACAAACCGATTAAAGTATGAACAAAAACTTATTTAAAAACTTATTAAAAAAATGCTGGAATAGGCCAAGGTATTTACCAATTTACTCGATGCAATTTATCAAATACGTCAAATAGTTTCGATTGCTACGTGACTTTTTCCTTCTTCTCAAAGAGTTTATTATGGATATTTGTATTCAGCCACATTTGTGTATATAGAGTTGCATAATTTCGGTTTCACAAGTATTCTTTGATTGTTTATTATTTTAAAAATAAGTGTAAAGTGTAAATTTTTTGATAGTACTAAAAAATACTTATTAATTGGATTAAAGTGTACCAAATACATATACTGAAGATAAAAATATATAATATTTATCTAGAGTAATTTTGATATAATCATAGAACATAGGAACAAAACATAGTCATAGATTAATAAATATAACTAACTTCTGCGGTGTTGCCAATTTTTTAATTTGCCCTGAAATAAAGCTAAAGTTTTTAATTTCCAAAGTAAAAGGGAAAATCCCAGTGGTTGGCTATAGTACCATAGTTTAAAAAAAAGCTTACATAAAAGTAATACTTCTTGTGTATGATAGTATATTTTATTAAACTATTTAAAATTAATCCAAAGGATTACAAATCTTCAAAATGTTTCTAACTTGATGAGTTGGACCATCATCCAGTGCCGTATAAAGGAGCGGGCGAACCGCCCCAAATTTTGAGGGGCGCCAATATAAAAATAAAATATTTTTTATATTGTTCTGAAGTTATTTTCTTGTGGCATTTTAAATTAATTACTATTTAACTGGGAATAAGCTACAATTAAAGATAAAAATACGTTTATTGACGTTTCAATTTCCACTTCGGAAATCGTTCTCAAAATACAAACAGTAAATTAAACTAATTTTGTTTTTTTTTTTCAAACGATTTCCGAAGTGGAAATTGAAACGTCAATAAACGTATTTTTATCTTTAATTGTGGCTTATTCCCAGTTAAATAGTAATTAAAATATTTTTTACATTCAATACTTTTTTCGATTTTATAGAATAACTTTGATTTTTAGTAAGACATTGATTGAATAATAATTGCAATATTACTTATAAGAAAACTATTTTTATGACCAGAATTCTAATAGCTCAAAAAAAATTAGTAGATAAGAAAATTACTAATAAACATAATGAAACGCTTTTATTACACACACAACATTGATGCTGGAAAAGATCATTTGTCATGTATTAGGTATCTCAAGAATCTCACTACAAATATGAACTAGTTTATGAATATCCAGCGATACTATATACTGGCACCCTGGCACTGTTATTAGCCTCAATACTTACAGAATTTTGTCTTTCTGAAAACTTTGCATTAAATAAAGCGTGATTGTGTGCGTGCTTTAAAGTGAAATATAAAAAAGTGTTGTTACATATTCGTTGTGGAATTAACTAATTTTTACTATATTTACGTTACATAAATTTCGGTAAGTAGGTATCCACGTATTAAATAGTATAAATATTATTAATTAATTTTATGCTAAGAAATCATACTATTAATATAATTTCAGGCTAAAAGTTCGATTATAATGCCTCCAAAAAATTATGAAAGTATCAAAATCGCAACAAAGAACAATAAGACAAAGAGTAAAAAAACGCAAAAACATTACTGTGTTCTTTAAATTAGAAAAAAACGAGACCCAATTAACTGAAACAAATTCTCAATTATAACTGAGTGAGGATTCCGGCTAGAATTATGTATGTGGTTTGGAAGAAATACCCTCAACCTCAAACCTAAAGAATCAACAACCGAAATCAAATCTGGAACTAACTACTGTTAGCAAACCAAATTTTAATGATAATTTTAAATATAATGATCTGGGTACTTGAACTAAATTCTACAGACATAAATCATATCCTTGCATTTGATTTTTTGATAAGAAAAGAAATTGATTCTAATTAAACTTATCCGCGAGATTTGGATGATCGTAATTTTAACCCTTAAATGGTCACACCGGTCTCTGAGACCTTTAGTGTCACATTATGCTGAACTTTGGCAACCCTGTTTGAACTGCGGTTCCCCCCTCCTCAATATTCTTCCATCAACTACCGAGGTACGCAACGCGTGTAACCACGATTAACGATTAGTATTAGTGTTAGTGTATGTTCTGCAAGTATATAAGGTACAAGTTGGTGTTAGAAAGTGTTACGGTTTCACAGGCCGGGTATTTCGCATTAAGCTGGTAATCATACACGTATGTAAGACCGGATGTTCACATTGTGCATTTTGTACATAATTAGTCTTAGTCTTAGAATCCGTGAAAGACTTGTACAGACGAAGGTTAGACCAAAAACTGGAGGAGTTTAGTTTTGAGAACATAGACGAAACATATAAAATTCTGCATAAAGGAAGCAGCAGCGGAAGCCTTAGGTTGCGAAGAGAGAAGAACAAATAGATATCAACAACGTCTATCAGAAAGCACGGAAGAATGTATTAAGCAAAAGAAACAGTTATATTATATAAATGGTTAAGCTCAAAACAACAAGTGAACCTAGAACGATACAGAGAGAAGAACAGAGAGGTAAAAAGATTAATAATAAAAGATAAAAATGATAACTGGGAATCAACATGTATAAACATCGAACAATACATAGGAGATACAAAGAACTCAGAATCCTGGAAAGTGATAAAGAGTCTGAAAGAAAACACACAGGAAAAAACACATTTTGCTTTCATAAGCGAAAAACAATGGAATGATTACTACCAAGAACTCCTGACAGAAAAGCGAACAAAATTCATGGAAAAAAACAACAAACAACAAATACAAAGGAACAACTAAATTTATCATTGGAAGAAGTAAAAAAGAACATAAAACAAATAAAAAATAATAAGTCTGCAAGCCCCGAAGGGATAGCACACGAGCTAATTAAATACGGCTCTGAAAAATTGTTCCGTATGATACATACTATGTTTCAGAGAGCCTTGGACACCGAACAACAACCTGAAGAATGGTCGACAGCCCATATTATCTCTATTTTCAAGAAAGGGGATAGAAGAAAATGTGAAAATTACATAGGCTTAAACATTTTACCATCTATAGGAAGATTATATGGAAAAATAATAAAGAAAAAAATAGAAAAACAAATCCAAAATAAAATAGAGGACCACCAGGCAGGTTTTACAGCTGGGAAATCATGTGTTGACCACATCTACACTATACAACAGCTAATAGAGAAGAAGATGACAAAGAACAGACCAGTCCATCTAGCCTTTATGGACCTAAAAAGGCATATGACTCTATGCCCAGACAACGACTGTGGGAAGCCATGCAACAAATAGGAGTAGAAGATAAGCTGATCTATGTAGTGAAGTCCATGTGCACACATAATAACGTTACAGTCAAGGTAGGTAACAAGTTTGGAAAACCATTTAAAACCAGGAAAGGTCTCTTACAGGGCTGCTCGACTTCACCTACACTTTTCGGCTTCGTTTCACGGAGTTTTAAACTGTAAACAATTATAAATTTAATTTAATTTAATCATTTATTTCTTTGACTAAAAAGAAACAAAAAACTAGTGTTAATTGTTGATGTAGATAAGTGAGTCAATTGATTTATACAGTTGTATAGGGTAAAGTGTGCAAATCGCGGTCACCTAAGAAGAAAATTTAATATAAAAAAAAGTAAAACTCTGTGAATCAAATTTAAGCCGTCAATCCGTAATTTGGGGTTTTAACTTATTGCAAGATACATTTAATTTCAAAAATATAAAATTTTTGTCTTTGACAGAGTCAAAAAACAAAAAAGTATCTTTGACCGGTATTGTCACCATACATGGACAATACCGGTCATGAGTGTGGGTAATGCCAGTCAATTTGGTTGTGTTATTATTAAAATAAAAATCAATATCTAGTTAACATTTTTTTGTTATAAAACGATTAACGAATGTGGCTTAATGGGTCATAATTCAAGTAAATCAGTAAGAAAGGTGAAAAAATATTTTTTATTACAAAACAAACAAAAAATAACAAAAATATGTGTTTTGCACTGCACTCTGAATAAGCCCATCGTGAGCAAACGGTAAATATATACCACAATTCATTGTTTTTGCCAAACTCGCTGTATACCAGGCATCTATCTTCGTATGCATCGTCACTGTTATCACATGATATATCAATATCCGATTCCAAAGAACTAGAATCAAACACCTTTTTCTTGTAATGCCAATTACAAGAAAAAGGTGTTTTATTACAAGAAAAATTATCTTGTAAACCCAAATTCTAATTTTCTCAGTTCTATTGCTGTTACGCCATAAAAAATTAAGCTAAATATTTTTTTGTGTGGCTATTTTAGCTTCTTGTTCGGCAGAAAATACTGATTTTCTACCTAATGAGACACCTTGAAGATTTTTATTTTTTATTCTTTCTTGCAATGTCGAAAAATGGATGGATTAATCCCTAAGGATTAATAGTATAGGCGTTGATTGAATAATCCAAATTATTTGGATTTTTCAATCAACGGTATAGGGTATAAATTATAGCATGGGGATAATACCGGTCAACTGACCGGCATTGCCTCCTGTTGGCATTTTTTTCTTAGAATTTTTTACTCGTAAACATATGTATTAAAATATTGATCTTTAAAAAATGAATAGGCAGCTAACGTCATTATAATCAATTGTAACCAATTTTAAGATCTACAAGTGAGTAAAAATGAATTAAGACCTTATATTACTCAACATAAAGATAAGATCGAAAACACTGAAAGCAGGTTAATAATATTTCTATGACAATGGTTTGCGCCAACTCAACGCTCGTCAGCAATCTGAATACAGAGTAGTGTAGCGACACGTTGGCAGTTATAGGAGGTTGCCAGATTGAATAAATTTCGCACAATCGGGATGACCGCCATTACCCACTGACCGGTATTTGCACAGTTTACCCTAATTGTTGTTTACTTAGTATTTAGCTATATTCCAAACTTCTGCCTAGCAGTTTAGCTGGGCAATTTGTTCAATAGAAGATGAAGTGGTAAAAAATATAAATATGAACGAAAACATACAAAAGTTTGCAGATTTAAAAGCTAGAAAAAAATATTTTCAAATTATTTTATTGAAACATTTACTTTATTTGGCATAAATTCTATTTCTTTTTTCAGATGGTGGTTTTGGTACTTTTTTGTATATAATGGTGCTATAACATTATACTTTCAGTATGTATTTAAAAAAGGCAATTAACTTATTCAATAGTAATTTAGGTTAAATTGAAATTGGTCAGTCATGATCATATTGTAATTGAAATAATCCGTCATACTGATGATTATGGAAAAAAATCAAATTGTAACTGGAACTATATACAGTTAATGTTGGTATAGTATGAACATTCAGAAATGGTTTTTATTGCAATCAACATTATGTGAAAATTAAAATCTTGCAGGATATTCCATATACCTGACTCCTGTCCTGTCAGAGTTGCATTAAGCATTTGTTGTCATTCTTGGACTACCTATTTTTATTTATCAGAATGTTATTTTGTAACCACTTTATTGTGTATGACAATAAAGTGATAACAATCATTTTGAGTTTTTAAAGTATGATAGTGGTATAATCAGTATCTACTGTCGCTGCCAAAATCACAGAATAAATAACAATCAGAATGTCCACTCTCAGATACCGCCTTTGAAGTTTGTCAGCACGCGTTCGCCATATTTTAAACGGTAACATAGACTCGAATTGAGAAATTTGTGACAAGCTACGACAGAACTGTAATTTAAATTTTTAGGTATTAATAATTTAGTACATTTGAAATATATTAATCTATTCTTCAACGAAAAGTACAGTTAATAGTGCATATTATGTCTATAGTTGCCGTAAATAATTAAACCGGGTTAATTTTTCTATGAACACCAGATAAAATGCCACTGAACAGCACTGGTTCCGACTAAAACATGGCTGATTCTGACTGCGCGAACGAGATGCGCGTACTTATAATTCCTTGTAATAATTTATGTATGATGAAAATAATACAAAAATATCAAAAAATTCAATTTGTGGACCATCCAAACTTAATTAGTATGACAACATTTCCCTAGAGCGATTTTCAAAAAAAAAATCACTTAACTATGTTATTGCATTTTTGACAAAAATAGCATTACAAAAAATCTAGTATGTGACACGTATGCAACAAGCATAGCGTAACTAACTTTTCAAAATTCTCGCTTCTTCGTCGCTTAAACTTTATAAATTAATAGATAGGTACATTTTTACACAGTTCCTTACTGTGAAATTTTAATTGTTTGCCTTTTTTAAAAATAAATTTGTATATTATTGTATGAAAGGGCGCCAATTGTTGTTTTGCCCAGTGCGCTCAAAACCCTAGAACCAGCCCTGCCATCATCAATTTTAATTTTAAAATAATTTCAACTACTTTAAAATGTTTCATTGATATTGGTCCAACTGGACCAAAGACGTTTTGAAGATTAGTACCCAGTTCTTTTAGAAAAATTTTAAATAAGTATTTTAATAAAATATACCATCATACACAAGCTCTGTGAGTTTTTAAATTTCCATTTAAACCGAGATAAAAAAAATTACTAAATTAAAACTAAAAAATATGAATTAAATAAGTATTTCTAAATAATAAATATAAAAAAGGAATATTTGGGCAGAAATGTTTGAAGACTTCTTAGGAATGTCTTAGGAACACTCCGATCAGGGGAAGTACATCAACTCTTGTCCTCTAAAGATTTCAGGAGCAGGCCCTGGACGCTATAATAGTACCTTAATATGGACAAAAGTTAGAGCCCTTTTTCTAGAGATACAAACGAAGACCATAATAGGCGATGCCGACTAATTCGGTGGAAAAAGAAATACTTTTTCTGGGGATAAATAAAGTCATTTGTGGAGATTAACAAAATTGACATACTAAAAACATATCATATGGCTCGGTATTTCTGACTGATCACATGGTAAATAATACAGGCTACGAAAAAGGGCTGTAAATATTGGCATTTGGAATGTATAGGTAGTAAGAACAAAAATAGAAGAAATCGCTCAGAAAGTACAAATAGTAAGTGTGGATGTGGTGGTGTTGACTGAGGCAAAGAAAGAAGAAGCTGGAATATAATTGAAAAATAACTATGTACATATACGCAGATTCTTAAAACATTAAAGAGTTAAAAGGGGAGTATTAATAATACACACAAAAAATACCAAAATGGAATATCCGACTTATAAATGAAATCATAATTCGCAATTATGATCGCTCTTATCGTAGTAAAACAAGGTGTTTTTAATAACTCATTGAGTTGTTCGACAAATTTGAAATCACAAAAATAGGAAAACCGCGAGCATTAATAATATTAGATAATAATAGTAGAGTTCTTCTAAAAATCGCATGGAAAAATAAATGTGGATGAAAACAAGAAAAAAATAATTGAAATATGTTAAAGCAACGAACTAATGATGACCAACGGTTCTTATAGACACAAGTATATTTATACATACACGTGGGTGTGGATCATCGAGCAATAAGACAAAAGAGGGAATGTAAAGGTAGTGGGGGCAAACATATTGATAGACAGGAAGTGCTATTTTGAGAGGCCACTTTAAACAAGGAAAGAGAATCTCTTTCCTTGTTTAAGAAATCAAATTTAGTTGGGTTATGTTATTGTTGATGTTATTGTTTGTCAAAACTGTCACATGAAAGCTTATTTATATTTTCTATTGAAGTTTTTTAACAATTGTTTAACATTTTAGACTATTATCGTTATTAAATAATTAAAACTTTATTGTGTTCTAGTGTTAAAAAACGTATTTTAATAAATAATTTTAATAAATAAATAGATAAATATATAATATAAAATATTATGTAATATAAAATAAATAAATAGATAAATTAGATCCCCTACACCACTGTATGATTATTGTCAAGTGTCATGAAATTTAAATTTGGCGCATTTGCATTTCCGGATATGTCCGCCATCAGAGGCCACTTTTTGGTCTCATTTTCATAACGATTAGATTCCCTCTTTTGTCTTATTGCTCGATGGTGTGGATACAACAGACCACAAATCTGAAATCTATTATTGACTATGAAGGGAAGAGTGAGGAAATAATGCACAGCAGGTAATTGAATCACATATTTCAGAAACCCCATAACTCCATTTTTATAAAATGTTGAGAAATTAGAAAAAACCTTATTTCATGAAATATTTTTAAAAACCTGTTGTGCTTTTGTAATAAAATCATGAGATTAATGTGTTTTAATCAGTTTGCATAAAAAGTGGTGAATTTTAGCTTTATATTATGTTTTTTTTTCCTTTTTTACTTTTGTGGATTTTTGGGGTTTTTGAAATATACACATTTTTCAAAGATGTAAAAATAAGAAAACAAGTTTTATATAAACATTTATTCAAAAATATGGGCATACAGAATAATATATCAGTAGTAATCACTCATCTGGTTGTATTATTTCATTTGAATCTCCCTCGCATGTTGGCAAATTAAAAATTTCTCCGTAAAAGTCCTTGACTTCTTCATTATCTGGTAGATACTTTTCCAGTTTTCTCAAGTCTTGCATCTTCTTGATATTAATAGGAATATGTCCTTCGGTGTACGCTTTTCTGGTAGGGAAACTAATAACATCCTTGTTGCTATTTCGTAGCCGAAAAGAATGATGTATCAAGCCATCTATGTACTCTTTTGCAATAACAATTCCATCGTGATCACTCGAATGAATAAAGTGTCGAAAGTTGGATATTTTAAAAGCAATTTTTTGATCTCTTGGGATATTTCTGCCCAAAGATTCATTGGAGAGCATTGTCTTTTTAAAATACGTGGGCCACCATCCTTTAAAGTTCAATATGTCATCAGAATTCGGCAAAACTACAGTAAATCGGTTTAAACTCTTGTTAGATGTTATGATAAGCTCTACATACTCTTTTAAGGTATAAATCCTGTCTGATTTTTTAATTTTCCTTTTAAGAACGGAAAAATCCCGATCACACGGTAGAAATGAATGTCCCCGTGTGGGATAATATTGTTCAATCTTTTTGAATCTATTGGTTGAAACTAATGCAGAAAAAGTCTAACTATTGTATGGTTCTTGTTCTGGGCGGCACATGCATCAGAAAAGAAGTGAAAATGGTTAATATTTTTAAATTCTGGATTGTTGTCAAGAAAATGTAATAAAAATGATACAACTTCATTAGGCCCTTTAGTTCCTGTTCCCTCATGATACACATAGAATGTTACCTTATCATCTTTCAGATTATGAATACATAAAACATTAACAGTAAGTTGTCTTAAATAGAATGTTTCTGGACAGGAATAACTGGTAGTTGCAGGTTTTGCATATAATCAATGCAAATACCACCTACATTCTCATCTACTTTACAAAGTTCTGAAATGGTTTTAAGTTTGTTATAAAATTTGTTTGCCCGTTTCTTATGAACCATTTTTTCTGCCAGTGCCACTCTTTTTGCTGTTTCATTTAAGAATTTACTTTTTATTTTAGTTTCTAACTCTTCACATGTAGAGCAGGTGTCGACTTGTGGGCGACCGAAAGATAATGAAAATTGTTCTTTAAAAATCTTTTGATAATATGAATATTTAACGTTTTGTTCTGGGTGAACCTCTTTAAACAACTTATACATTATAAAAATATTTAATTTTTCATTTAGATACCTATATTCTCTACTAGTATAATGGGCCGTTTTGACCGGAAACGAAGCAATATGTTGTATGATTGAATCTATAACAAGTCCTGACTTCGCATTGCCAGATTTATTTTTACCTCGTTTATCTATAGGAACTTGCCCCTCTCGTCTTAACGTGGTTAAGCGACGCAACCGATCATTAGTAATGCCAAAAATGGCAATAAAAGCTTTTCTACAGATTTTATTTGTACCTGTTGGTCCCTGAATTGTATATTTAAAAGAAGCTAGTCTATCAGGCTTGCAAGAAATATCAGCTGGTTTTTTGCGCCTTCGACGTGCAACTTCATGGACTGAAATAAGCGATTGTAGCAAACAATCTTGTTCGTTCTTGGTGTTAAGGCTCCTGAAGTTTCGGAATAATTGAATGCGTGCTTCTTCAGAAATTTGTAAAAAGCATTTTTGGCGACATCTAAAAATAAGTATCATTCAAATTACGATAATAAAATATTAGATATTGTCTAGCTAGTTAGTAATATTTTAAAGTTTTAAGGCTTACTTGCAGTCTGGTCCTTGGTTCACTTCAGGCGCCAAGACACCACTCCAGCGTTTATAGGCAGACCCTTTAACTCTAGAGTTTTTAATAACTTCTCTTTTATATTCACTGATATTACGTATTCCACGCTTTTTTTTGCGCGTTGAAGACTGATTTTCAATTTCCATTACTTAAATTATTATTAATTTTTACTGTAATAACAACTAACCATATGTAGAGATCACAAATAAATAATGTGCATAACCTCAAAAACAAAAACCTGTCATGTCAAAAATCAGTGTGTTCAAATATTATATTTTAGAAACACCAAAATTCCTGGAGTTTTGGTGTTTCTGCAATACATGAAATTTTCATCTGGCAACAAATGTATGTAAATTTAGTGAGTTTTGGGGTTTCTGTTTACTGTTAAGTGCGTATACCTATATACTACCAAAAATTACAGAAAACTGTAATTTCATAAATTTGTGATTTTTGGGGTTTCTGAAATACGTGATTCAATTGTGTGCACCGGAAAATTTCAAATTGCGCGGCAAACTGAGAAGTCAGATAGTGCTGCACCCCGCGACTTTCCAGTGAACTATAGCAGCTACCATTTACATATTTTAATTAACTCCATAAAGTAGTGCTAAACGTGTTTGTGTGTACATTATCTACTAGAGTAAATCAGACCTCGTGTCTGTTTTTTTGTTGATTTCCATAATCTTCATGTTTTGTAAATAAATATTTAACCATGCATCGTTTGGATTTATTACAACAATTATTAAATGCATAGTGTTTAAAAAATATATTAATCAAATGTAATGCGCAAAGGACAAATTGTGCGCACATTTGCTCAAGATTTATTTAAAGTTTAATTTTTTAGACGCCTAGAAATTATATGCGAAAGCTTTGTCTTATTCAACCAAAAGTCTTCAAAAAGCCTTAGAGGCAATTACCAATATGACGTCAAAAAAATCAGGAAAGTAGTGTGGCTGTTTGTAATATCGGAATCAAGCTTTAGAAAAAAACTTTTAGAAAATATGCTTATACTATTAAATCTTAAAACTGACCGTAAATCAGTATTTAACGATAAAATAAAAAGAAAGTTAAAAGAATCCATTTTGTTGCTCTCCAAATTGAAGATGAAATGCTGAAGAAAACAATATTTCTCACAATTTCAACAGAAACAAGAGATTAGCTAGGCAAGATTTGCAGTTGGTTTTAAAAAGAGTGTCTGAAGTCAAATTTAGATAGCCTGAGACTCAGACCCTCATCATACGAAAGCTTTTCTTCCTTACATCAAAGGTGTCACTGACAAAATCGACAAAATTCTTAAATCAAGAGGAACAAAGACAATATTTACAACACTAAGATTATGAAATTCCTTGTGCAGACTGTCCCCGATCCTATATAGGCCAAACAAATCGTAGAATCCAAAATAGGATTTATGAACATTCCATTTCTGTTCGAGTTAAGTCCGACTCAATTTCTGCTCTAGGTCAACAAAATCTTCATACAGGTCACATAAGTCCAGCTTCTATAAACCAAGAATTATCCGAGAAAAGATTATAATTTGTCTATGCTGGTCTCCTTCAAATTCCTTATGTCAATCCCGCTATTTTTGACTTTAACTTTCTTATCTCCTCGGATATAAGCTCGGCGTATATTCCCTCCCACCTTTTATAAATATTTTGTCCTTCTTTATCCTCCTTTTAAAATTTGGGATCACAAGTTTTATGTTAATTTTTAAATTCCTAAAGGAACACTTTAGTGCTTTTTACTCTATTTGGCTAATTTGGTCGACTTTTCTTCCAGCACGCGTTTTGGTCCTTCTGGTCTTTATCCGTTACTTCCTTTATGGCTTCTGTCAGATTTTTGCGGCTTTAAGACTCTTAATGCCTCTCCCCCGATTGGAATCATATAGGCTAACTTCATATGTTTTTTACTCTTGCCTGCCCCCGACATCACTTGCGTTAATTCTTTTTTTTTATTGGCTAAAAACTTAAATATTAGTCACAAAACTTCGTTTAAGGTGACCACTTCCGTCTCACAATCTTATATTTTAAGCTACTTTTTTATACTTTTATCTTTATATTCCAAGATGGTTGGTAGCAGATATTAGTCTAGAAATATGAATCATCCTAACAATAAGTTTTCTGAACTTTACATTAAGTTTAATACTTGCCAACACTTTCTCCAAAGTTTTTCCATCATCAAAACCAAAAGTTTGTTCCAATATTTAGATTTAGATAGATGCGACTATATTATATTATTTATCTATGGATGCGTATGCGACTAATATACGCTCAAAACATGACAACACCGGAAGTTTGTAAAGTTACTATAGGATCAAATCAAAAGTCACAAACATAAATTGACAAGCTAAAGTTGTCATTGTCATTAATATGAGTAACAAAACAAGGATAAGAAGTGTCATGTAGTGTTTACTTTTCAAATTTTATCTATTATTTTAAGACGTACAATTAATATTGCAGCTTTGTGACAAGCTAATATAAGCATGTATTATTTTTCATTATTCGTAGTATTTAACGTATTATGCTTCGTAACATGTTCAGTGATTAGTCACCGGGAAGTATCAAGCTCTATAGTGGACGAGAAAGCATGCCAAGATGTTGCAATTATTTGCCACAACTTAAGTGAAAAAGACGATTTACTTATTCTCGAATGTTTATTATCCTCAAATCCACACCAAGTTAATCGTTTAAATAGGGAATGCATGAATATTGTATGGAGTAGAGTTAATAACCTCACCAGTTCCAGTGGTGTAAAAGAACGACTGTTGCCGGAATGCGGCAAGGAATTAGATAAGTTGCAGTGCCAAGAAAATAATTATTTACAATGTATAGTGAAAAATGTAAATAATATACAAGATCAAAATTGTTACAGTACCATAAATCGCCTAGAAAGCATCGCCTTTACTGACTACAAGTGGATAGCAGACTTTTTACATGAATGTAATCAAGATATTCAAAAATTTCAATGTGGAATTATTGATGGAGATAACTTTTCGCAAATCAGAACAGTAGCATGTTTGCAAAATAAAATTATAGAAGTCACAGAAGAATGTAGGAAGGAAGTGTTTCATTTATCAGAATTGCAATCAAACAATATTAAACTTGATGCTCAGTTATATTTGGAATGTAGGGAGGACTACCAGAGATATTGTTCCCAGTTTAAAGAAGGTTTGTATCCCCTTTTTTACAATATTTTTTTGAACTTGGCAGCAATATTTTCTTCTAACTGCCATGTTTCCTTTTTTATATTAAGACAAAAAAGAGTACAGTTCTTACTGTACTAGTTTTTTTTGCTTTGTATATAAATTTGTATATATAGTACCTTTGAAAAATCACTGACATCAGTGCAAACTTTTAATACACCTTTACCATTAGACTGCCTAGACATTAGACAGTTTAATGGTAAAGGTGTATTACTAATGTTTATTTTTTGTGAACAATTTTACCTCTTGCACTTCTGATGAACAATAATTTGTGAACAATTATTGTTGGATTCATCAGAAGTGTAAGAGGTGGAATTGTTCACAAAAAATAAACATTAGTAATACACCTATAGCATTAACAGCTATTGTTAACAATTATATTCAAACAAATACCAAGAATTTTGGAAGCGAAGCTTCTATAATGACGCTGTATTACTTTTTTCCCTAAAGTAAAATCAAAGAATATAGATTCATATAGATTCAAACTGTCTTTTTTGGTTTTTTTTTACAATAAAATCTTTATTTTTAATATATTAAATTGTTAAATTTTTAATTTTAAAACTTAAAAAGGTATGGAATTTTCAATATTAAAAGTATTTATTTTTTTTTTATAACATTAAATTAAAATAGGTTTGTTCCAACACATAACTTTTTATTATACTGTTTTCTTGCACAAAAATTTACAAAACAATTGAAACAATTTTCAAAATATTTTCAATCAATAGTATGTATCTACCTTAGTCCTAGGCTAGTCTGCAGTATCTTAATATTTTTTGTAGTGGTTATTTTCCTTATGTACAAGAATTGGATAAATCCCCTCTGGACCTGGTGATTTATATGGTACAAACGAGTTTATTGCCCATTTGATTTTGTCACAGTTCACCACTTGTTTTACCATACATTAAATTTTTCCTAGAACCTTAAGTTATATCAGAGACTCTGGAAAGTGCACCCTTTCCTCAAATTTCCTCAAAGTTTTAAACAGGCTATTGTCAAGCCACTGCATAAAAAGGTGATGTTACTAAGATAGAGAACTATAGACCAATAAGCCATCTTCCATCATTCTCAAAAATATTCAAAAAAGCAATATATTTCAGACTACAAAACTTTTTTACTACAAACAACTTATTTAGTAGTTCACAGTTCTTGCAGGGAGATCTGTTGAGACAGCTACCTATGATTTTATGTCAAAAATTTTTTGTTTTTTTAGTGTTTTTCTAGAAAAACACCAAAAATAAAATAAACATTTACCTGTACATAAATTACACCTGTATGTATAATATGTTGCATACCATTAAGACAGGTTTAAAAAGTATAATCACCTAAGATGGGCCTCTAGTATTTCTTGAAAAGAAAGATTACATCAAGTACACCTAATTACATGTTAATTACAGTGCTTTTACTTTCTATTCTCTATGCATACGAGTTAAAACACACCAGTAAAACATGCCATAAACTAAGTTTTACTATCTTTACCTTAAATTTTAAAAATTTTGGAATGTATTTTGTCCATGATTTTATATTTTAGTGTGTTATCAATGTTGAGTGTCAATGCTTTTATAAATAATCTAGGATGAAGCTTCACACTAGTCTACTGTACCCCTATGGTATCTTGTTTTATATTTGGCTGATTTTTAGTTTCGAGCATATTTCACATTTTAATATTGTTTTGTATACATTTTACATACAAGATCAAATAAATAATTTTGTTTTCAGGTACAGGAAGAGTATTTCCCTGTTTAATTAAACAGCTTCATTTGGATGATTCAAAATTAGCTTCAACTTGTAGACAACACTTACGTAGGAGAGAAAAATTGATATCACAAGACTTTAAAGTTAGTAAAGGGTTGTTAAAAGCTTGTAAAGATGATATTAAAAAGACCCAATGCAAAAAAAGAGTGTCTAGTGATAAGACTGTGCGTTTGGCACAAATATTGCTTTGTCTAGAAGACTTCATAAGAAGTGATTCAAATAATCCCAGAATACACATAAGTCCTGAGTGTGAGAGTGAGATCCAAGAACATAGGAAAATGTTGCTTAATGACTACAGGTAATATTTTATTAATAATAGATAAAACATCTGTCAGTTTTTCACATTCATGACCAAGATCTTCACACAAATTCTGAAAAGACTATCCTGTCTTATAAGTTGATCTATGCAATGCCTTAATTATCTTTAAGTGGCTTGTATGGTTTATAGAAATTTCGGTTTTTCATATGGCTGATCTTATGGTTATATTTACATTGTTGTCAGATTTTCTGTTTTTTCTGGAAATATGAACTTTGGTAATTCAAATATATCATGCCATATATTCTTTCTTTTTTGCCATAATTTCAGAGTTATCAGTAAATTTATATTGTATCTGCCTATCTAATCAAATAATGAAAAAATAATTATTTTATAAAAAGTTTTGTGCATACATATTTATAAATCAAGTTCTTCATCTATTGTACTGTAAGATTCTTCATCAGAGTCATTAGAATGTTCACTAAGATTTATCAATCAATATCTAATCAAAGATTTGATCGAATAAAGGTAGTTAATTGACAGATTAGTTTTCGATTTGGATCATTATTTCACATACATTTTTCCATTTTTCAGTTGAAAATTAAAAAAAAAATTCATTGCATAGTCCCATAACATCATTTAATTTAAATGTTATGTTTCTTGATCCCACATAATTTTTTAATGCAGTCCAAACAAATTTGATTGGATTGCAATTAGGATAATAAGGTGGCAGTCAGGTCAGAACATGTTATCATCAAAGAAAAAATTTTATCTCTTAACCATGTTTTCATGTCTTCTTTTTTACTACTTGAAGTAAGAGCTTTGTCTGCCTGTTTATTATGATATGCTACATTGTCAACAACAATAACACTATCGGGTGGTAAATTTAGAAGTAATTTTTCTGTCAACCACTTCTTATAGTTCTCAGAAATCATTTTATCATGATAGTCTCCATATTTTTGTTTCTAATTTCCACCTTTTAGTTTGGAACCTTTCACAAAACCATTTTCATTGCCAGTAAATGAGCCTTTGTTCCTAGGAAACAAGTTTTTGAAGACCTTCACTCCAATTAAACTCTTCATGGTAACTAGAATGCAAATAGGTTCCATTGGTGAAGACAATTGTCCTGTTTTCGGCTCGGTATCTTTTAATTCTACATAAATAATCTATTCACAATTTTTGTATATCATGCTTTTCCAGTAAAATACGAGTGTTATAATATATTATAACACTCGTATTTTAAGTATAATTACAATACTTTCCAAAATAACCACATTGATCTAAAAATTTTGTATGTAAGTGATTAACTGTTGGTGCTATTGTCTCAGTCCATCGCGTTGGGGGTCTTCCTCGGCTTCGCTTGTCAGCCCGTGGTCTTCACTCAAGCAATACTTTTTTGATCAAATGCATTCATTTTATTTTTGATACCCTTGTTTCTTTTGGAGGAGCAAAAAACACTTTATGTTCAGAATCAACTTGACGACCTTTGCTAGCAATTCTTGTATAGTTAAGAGATTAAAACCTTAAAATTAGATTGGATTAAAAATAATAATTATTTAGTGGTACCTACATAAATACATGTTATTACAGCAACATGTTCCTGCACTTTTCTTAAATCATTAACAATTGTTCATTTTCTGCTTAATTTTTTACATTTTAAAACGTTATAAATTACTTCTTGCATTTTATGATTTAGAACCTGCCATATTTATATCACGTTACAACGCTATACAAAAGTAACTGACAAACTGTCTCCACTTTTTTGAATTTTGTTACTGCACATCCAGAACTCACGTAAATATTAACATAAGATTGGCTATATTACAAAAACCAAAATTGATATAAATGTCCAAGATAATTGAGGCAGTCCCTACTTAAAACTCACTCTATACACACAAATATTGAAGTAGAATTTTTTTTGATTGTTTAGCTTGTCTCCTGAGGTTGTGGATAAATGTAAGAATGAAACAGCTATATTCTGTGAAGGGTACGGAGTTGGGGGAAAGACTTTACACTGTCTGATGGGCCATGCTATGAACATAGGAGAAAAGGATACAGTAAAAGTTGGACATCTATGTATGAGAGCAGTAAGTACAAAATATACTTTTGTATAGTACCACCATACATGGTCCCAACATTTGTAAAAATATTCCTAACAACACAACATTTATTATACACTGTGTTAGCCAAATGGAATAAATTAGCTAATAAATAAATGAGGAAGTATTCGAAAACCGGGCGAACACGTCGATTAGTATTTATAGTTGAGCATTTTTTTATAAAAACTTTTTATACGGGGTGTATCAGATAACTATGGCCAGTACCAACGTTCTTATTTTAAATAGAACACCCTGTATATTAATAAACTTTTAGATTCCTCAGATCATTTTAGACATTTTTTGAATACAATGTCCTATACCTATCTTTGACTGTTTCGGAAATAAGAAATTAAGTAAAATCCAAAAATTCACGTTTAGAAAAGAAAATTATTTATTTGTTGAAAGTCGCTACCACTGTCTTAAAACTTCTTACCCATTTCGGTCTTTTTGATGATAAAGTAAGCAAAAATTATTTAAGCATTCCTTTTTATTGATATGTTAAAAAAACAAAAAATTGTTTACTTTGGTTTAAAACGAAAATGTTTTATTGTTCCATGACAGAAGTAGTTGTCAGTGCTATAGTCGTTTGAATTTCATTAACCGCAAGCCAGAAAAATGGTTCAATTAACAGAAATGCACAAAATTACAGTTATAAGATGATTGACTATGGAGATAAGACACTGACGCAAATGAAAGTAGCTAGTTTATTTTACGAAGCATTTCCTGATTTGCCGCACATATTTCAAGGGACAATTAGTAAAATAGAGAAGTAATTCCACGAGGTGGGCCATGTTAGGAAGGTAAAAAAAGAAGCTACCAATCCAATAAGTGAGGATACCAAATTGGCTGTTATGCTTGAGTTTGGGGAACAGCCACATACATCTGTTTGCAAAGCAGCCAAAGTACTAGATATTAGCTATTCATCGATTATTCGAATATTACAAGAAAACAAAATGCATCCCTATAAAATTATACACACTCAGGAGCTCATGGAAGATGATTTTAACAGGAGAATGTTTTTTTGTGAACAAATGATGGCAATGTTAGACAGCAATGTAATCCAATTAGAACATGTTTTGTTTTCTGATGAGTGCACCTTTACTCTTCACGGTCTTAATCGGCAAAATTGCCGCTATTGGACCAAGGAAAATCCTCACTGGATGAGACAAGGCAATAATCAATACTCTGAGAAGGTTAACGTGTGGGCAGGAATTATTGAAGATCAGATCATAGGTACCTTTTTCATAGATGGCAATTTGAATGGGGACAATAATTTAGCATTGCTTCAAAATAATATAGTGCCAACATTGGCCAACTTGTATCCTGATCCAGGAAACCCTCAAGTTCCAGCGAATATGATATGGTTTCAACAAGATGGAGCCACCCCACTACTAAATCCATGTCCGGCACTACCTCAACCAAATATTTACAAAACAGTGGATAGGGAGGCGAGGATCGATGGAATAGCCACCACGATCCCCCGATTTCACGCCAGTAGAGTTTTTCTTATGGGGAGATGTGAAAAGTATTGTATACAAAACTAAACCCACTGACTTAGGTGACTCACGAAGACGAATAACGTTTGCGATTAGATCGATCACATCTGATATTTGAGTAACGTTAGAAGAAATTTATATTCACGGTTAGGGCGTTGCCAAGACGTTCGTGGGGAGCATTTTGAACATCTCCTACATTGACATTATTATTTAGATTTGTATTATTTAGAAGTTTTTGATAATGTTGTAGCGACTTTCAGTAAGTAGATAATTTGCTTTTCCAAATGTGAACTTTTGCATTTTACTTAATATTTCCGAAACAGTCAAAGATAGGTATAGGACATTGTATTCAAAAAATATCTAAAATGATCTAAGGAATCTAAAAATTAATTAACATACAGGGTATTCTATTTAAAATAAGCAAGTTGGTATTGGCCACTGTTTTCTATCTAATACACCCCGTATAAAAATTTTTTATGGAAGAAAATGCGCCACTATAAATACTAATCGACGTGTTCGACGGTTTTTTCAAATAGTCCCTCATTTATTTATTAGCTAATTTATTCCATTTGGCTGACACACAGTGTATATGTGGGTATATAAAACAGTAAAAAATATCGGTAGTATACTACAGATTTTAACATTGGATGCCTTGTTTTAGTTTTTTCCATATATGCATATTTTTGATCCTCCATATTTAAAAGATGTACTATTAAAAATATGTTGAATAAACTTATATACCTTATATATTCTTATACTCATATGCCATTTACAAAAACATTTATACAATAATGTAAATAAACCAAACCACTGATAAGGCATGAATATCTTGAGATAGTGTATACAAAAAAAGGTAGTTGTTTACATCCACTCCCATATTTACATTTTGAAACATGTCCTATACTTTGTGGAATTGATAGTGGAATGATTTTAACTTTATTTACCTGTTAGCAGATATCATATTCTTGAAATTTAGAAAGCTTTAATAATATTGATGGCTACTTATATTATTGTCGCATAATTTACAATTTCTTTTATTGTGATATCCCTTTTATATTTAATATTTCTTTTCTAAGGGTAGATTTTATAAGCTTGTCATTTTTTTATATTTCTCTATATTATAGTTTTTCTATCATTGATTTTCCTTGTTGATAATCTATTTCATGACAAATATCCGTACCTCGGAGGTAAAGGACACTATGTCCATTTTCTTACTTTTTTAGGAGAGCAGTTTTAACATTTTTTAAATTTGTAATCAGTAAATACTCAAATGTTTCTGATATTTAACCAAAATTAATATATTATATTAATTTTGGTTAAATATCAGAAACATTTGAGTATTTACTGATTTCAAATTTAAAACATGTTAAAACTGCTCTCCAAAAAGTAAGACAATGGGCATAGTGTCCTTTACCTCCGAGGTACGGATATACATACATTGTTTGACAAAGAATATATTGAATATTTAAGGATTATAGTGAAAATGGTAAGGAGTGACTGAAAAGAAAGAATATCTTGTTTGTAAATCCCAGGCAAAATATGAATTATATTCCTTAATTTTAGACGTGATAAATCTACTTATATAGAGACAATTACTTAAGTGTGTTAATTACAGTGAGATAGTTTATTACACTATATTCAACGAGAAGCGATAGCCCCAGTAAACAAGTAAAATATACTTCATCTAATTTACTTACTGTTGCACGTCATTATCATTGACAGAGATCGAAGTTGACATAGTTGCCAAAGTATAAAAAAATCCTGACTCCATTTTAAATCAAATAGGTCACATACTTATTGCAAAAGTATTATCCTCTCTCAGAGTTGGGTCGGATACTGAAACAAAGTATCCGGATACCAGATACGGATACTCAAAATGTATCCAGATACTTTTTAAAAAAGTATGAATACTTTCATTTAAAAATGTATTCGGATACAAGTATCCGGATAATTTTTAACGGTTACTTCCTAGGATACTTTTTTTAAGAAGGACGTAAATTATTAGTATAAAACTATGTGATGTGCATGTATTTTGAATGTAATATATAATAATAAAAATACATTAAATGATGGAGAAAGAAATCAGAAAATACTCAAAAAAAATGTTTATTGCTTATGAATAATAATAATAGGAGATAAACTTATAAGGAAACATTAAATTAAAATAAAAACGCACTAATACAGAAAATATTTCAATTGCTGACGAAATCAAGAGTGAAGTTCCTTTGAAGTTGCCTTTGTAAGTACCAATATCTCAAAGTGTTCATCGCTTAAAGCTTAACTTTTAGGCGTATCGATCATAGTTGCAAAAGAGAAAAGTCTTTTAACTGGTGCTGACGAAGGTAAGCATGTGTTGTACTTTATTGACACCCATTCTAAGATTGGGTATTCATTTAAGTTGTTCAAATTGGTTCTTTTGTCCTCCAAATATCTTAGCAACTCCAACTGTACTTTTGAAGTTTTATTATTGATGCTGGAACCCTGTTCATTCTGTGTATAATTAATAGTACAGCTGTTGTCCACTTGCTGAAATCAAAAAAAGTCATCCAGATTTTGATCTCCACTTTCATCTGATTCATTGCAACTTTCCAATTCCATTTTTGTTTTGGCGACAGTTATAATTGCAAAACTAGTATTTAAGTTTTTAATGCACATTTTTGCTAGATATTCTCCTCCATATTTTAATTTCGTTTGGTTAAGAAGTTTCTCTCATTTATTAACTAATGAAATTAAACTGGGTAATACATACATTTTCTTCACCTTGTAACAAATCTAACGTTAAGGCCAAAGGTTTCATAACTAAACAGTATTCCTCTAGGTATAACAGTTCAGTTTCCTTAAAAGGTTCTAACGTTAAATTTTGTTGCAAAATTGGAAGTTTTTCTTTTGCTTTAAGAATCTGCGAAACTTCATCAAAAGTGGAGTTCCATCTAGTGGAACTTTTATAACCTATTATGTTACATTTAACAGACAAAAATGTCAAATTGTTTATAAATTATCAATATCTATATTACACTGTAACACAAAACCTCGCCTTAAGGCTGTTTTATCGGTGCACCAAAACCTAGGAACTGTTATTTACCGACAAAATGTCTCGAAATTTGGACACAATATTCGAAACTATGTTGCTTTTAAAATGATGGTTTTACTTTTTTTATTTTTTTGTTACTTCTGTTGAAAAATTGTGCTGTTTAACGTTCTATTATAACCAAACTTTTTACGCCCATCGCTTGAAAGAGTTTTTTTTTCTGTAATCGTTGATTTTTTTTTCACCTTTCTGTGTCCAGTAATAATCGAAAAAAGCGTGTTCAAACTTTGAAGAAAATTGCTAAAAAATACTAAAATCTAATAGTGAAACGTGTTACTCATCATTGTCGCTTTAGGTTCACCGTTATCGCCTCCGTGACTTCAAATCTCATGAGCGTACGGTCAGTTAGTTCGTGTTAAAACTAATTTGAATGGACAATAATGCATTTGTTGCCCGTTGGCCGACACCAGATAGTCTCGCGTAAGCAGTGTAGAAATGTAAGTGATACGCCTATTTCAAATCGCAGTGTGCTTGAACTGCTAAAACAGCCTTTTGTCTGTCTCAACTAAAACACAAATGAACTAACGAAAACTTTTTCTTCTGTACTCGGTAGACAAGAATTTGCAGGATTCTTCCGGTAAAAATTAAACGTGTTACTGCCTGAGCTTTTGATATTGAATTTGGCCAGCGTCGGACCAGCCGAGTTTTCAAATTTTAAACTTTTTAGGGGGTGTACTTATTTGTACTTGTAGGTACACTAAAATAAAACTATAAATATTAAGGTGTACTTTATTATAATCCGAAAAATAATTTCTTCTAATTATATAGGGTACAAAAAGGGGCTCTTGAAAAGAGAGATATAGAAAATATAAAAAATAAATGTAAGTAATTAATTAAACAACGTACTTATGAAGATTTATAACTGATTAGGTAAAAACAAAGCTCCATTAGCTTATATAATAATATATTATAACGGTGACGAGTACGAAAAAGGGATTTTACATATTAGACACATCTGAATTGAAGGAGTGGCAGTGTTGTGCCTACGTTAGGTGCATTATTGGCGGGCGATAAATATTTAAAAGTATAAAAGCGATAAATATCCGGATGCCGGATACTTTAAAATTTGATCACGGATACGAATACCGGATACAAAATTTAAAAAGTATCTGGATACAGCTTTCGGATACATAAAAAGTATCCGGATATTGTATTCGGATACTACCCAGCTCTGCCATCTCTTTACAACGACTATTTAAATTCTTACGTGACATTTTTGAAATAAAGCGCACTTATTTTGTTCTAAAAGGAACAGATTTTATTAAATAGGTTAAAATATAAAACAAGAGGTATTCACTTTAAAACTCAAAATAATAAAGTACAAAAAGTGTCAACACCGCAACTGTCAAATAAGTGTTACCAATGTATGCCAAAATTTCACCTTCGTTCGATTACAATTACAGTGTGTTCCGAACAAATGTTCTTCATAAAAACGCTTTATAATGCATTTATACAAATTAAATGAAACATATTATTGTATATTTCTTTAAGTTAACATTAATAGAAATCTTTAAATATTATTTCTACGCGTATATAATAAAATATGTCTAGTGGCTGTAATGTCAGTGTATTCGGCAAATTGATTCTAAAAAAAACACACCTACCGTCTAAATATTTCGTGTTGGTATCATGTGACCTCACGGACTACGACGCGGATGACGTGCAACGGTAAGTAAATTAGATGAAGTATATGAATATATGGTTATAAATATTTTAATTGGCCGCCGTTTAGTGCTTTCTCCTCCTTCTTTAGATCTGTATTGCAAAAATTAAGTGATTTATTTATGAATATAAAATAGGAATATAAAATACTCGAAAATATTTTGTGTTTTAAGGAGTTATTTTCTGAAATTCTCATTATTAGATCATAATCATATTCTTCGCCGTTGCCGATCTTTACTGATTATTCAATTTACGACTATATCAGTCATAGTTATAATAATTTTAACAAACATTATTTTCTCACTGTTTTTAAGACAGCGTTTCTGTTCTGTCTAGCCATCTTGCCTTGTACCTAAAATATAGTTTTACTGCACTAGTTGTCTTACTCTCGAGCTAAAAAAAAGTATATCCATAGTTTTAACAAAAAAGCGTTCATTAAAACAATTAAAATCGTAGCCTCTTCGGAAGCTATAATATTTATTCCGAACATACCAAAAGATCCTTTGGATCTTTTAAATTAGCGTCTTTTTTGCCAAAAAAAAACAGACGAGGAACTAAACCGAAAAAGGTAGTTCCTGCTGGCCGCGCTAACCGTCAATCCTTGGCGAGAAAGCAAAATATGTAAATTGTGATAAAATAGTAAAAACCTGTAAATATGAAGTAAACAACTAAATCTGCAGAATCTTCCACCCTCGTGCTGAATGATTCAGGTTTCAAGTTTGTTTTGTCCGCATATAGTAGGCACAGCAAACTGGCAACAGTTGGTAATGGATGGAACTGACTGGCGTAATAGACTTGGGAAGGTCGAGGCTCTTTTATAGGGCTGTAGCACCAATGATGATGATGATTTATGAATATATATATATATATATATATATATATATATATATATATATATATATATATATATATATATAGTAGTTTTGAGTTTCTTGAACCGTATTATATTTAATATAAACTTAATGTTTCTTGGGTTTAGGTTCAATAAAGATATGTTACATGTGGAACTAGATTTTATTTTCCATTGCAATCAATCAACGTTTCGGCAGGAAACCCTTGCCTTTGTCAAGATTCAAAACGTAAAACGTGACACAGACATTAACGAACTCCAGTTCTGTTAACTGGAGTTCGTTAATGTCTGTGTCACGTTTTACGTTTTGAATCTTGACAAAGGCAAGGGTTTCCTGCCGAAACGTTGATTGATTGCAATGGAAAATAAAATCTAGTTCCACATGTAACATATCTTTATTGAACCTAAACCCAAGAAACATTAAGTTTATATTATATATATATATATTTAAATAATATGTCGTTTTTGACTCAATGAGCTTACAAAGTCGGCAATAAATGTTTTTCTTATCCCATATGTCATAAACTTAGACACATATACTTATTATACAATTTTTGTTTGTATTTTTGAAGCAAATGCTAATATTATATCAACTGACAATACTGTACACAGCCGTACTACTTCAATTTTGGTGAATTTAATATTGGAAGAGATGTCGAACTATAAAGATGCATCCCAGGCCACAGTTGGCTATTGCGATGTTGCCAAGTTGTTATATTTTATGCCTGCACTCAGTCGTAGAGTGGTAAACACAAAACGCTTTTATTTTGAACTTTTGCCACTTCATAAATATCATATTTGTTATATTCAGCCTTATGCGGTGCCACTAATTGTAAAAGTTTAACCTTAAGCATGTCCTCATCAAAGTCAATATTTTTTATCGTCCTTTATTTTCTTTATATTTTATTTTATCTATTTCTTTTATCTTCATCCTGAAAGATATCACCGTTTCGTCAATCCACACATGAGATATTGTATGTAATGCAGTTACACAAGTTTATTACACAGTATATCTAAATTTACAATACATTTTTCTGTTATCCCCCGAAATTTTTTAATGGATTTTAAAAAATTTCGCCTCATTAAAATAATCTCTTCTCGTTCTAATAAAGCACTGTTTCTATTCCTACGTACATATTTAACGATTTTAGAAGTTTATGGAGAGTACTGCATTTAAAATTTGGTCGTCGTCGATAATAGCTACAAAAATTGATGTACAATTCGTCGAATAGCAGTTTTATCAAAATTGCCCATTTTGTCCAGTATGGTTTTTCTGGCTATTATATGCAGAACGGATAGTAGGAAAATACCAAGCTGGTTTCAGAGGTGGTAAATCTACAATTCATCAGATTGCAACTCTGAAACAAATTTTGGAAAAAACACTGGAATATGGCATTGATACTCATCACATTTATACACTACAAAGCAGCCTACGACTGTGTAAATAGAAGAGAAAGAGCTGTTCAAAGCAATGAAAGAGCTAGGATTCGACAAATCCTAGTAAACAAAAGTAACGAATCATATTTATTATACATTTAAAATTAAATTAAATTTTTTTATAAAAAAAAAACAAAACAAATCCTGCTTAAAGCTGTACAAAATGTCAAAATGATACTTATGCAATGAAAAGCTGAATGTGTTTCAGATAGGTGTGGAGTTCTCTGAAGAAGGGTCATTTTGTTACTGCAATTTTGTTCCCAGTGTGGTGCACTTAGAGGCTCTGGAAGTGCCACCCAAAAAGGGGAACAAAAATAATTTAATAAGGTCAAAAAATAAAACGAGAAACTTTGTGTTATCGACTGCATACATTTTTACATCTAAAACATTTCCTTCCATGTTTTACCAAAATTACATAATTAACATTAAAAAAATATATATCTACTTAGCAAATGCCAAGGACTAAACAGTTGAATGAAAAAATGAAAATAATAATTATTAAACGAATTAGTTAAATTACTTGAAAGATTCTACCTGCACATACGATTAATACGGTTAAAAAGAAACGCGACTTAAAGGTTATGTATAAAAATAAATCAAAAGAATATTTATAAGAAAGATTTAAAAAATGATCAATTAAGAAAGGATATTAATATGTACACACTCCAGACGAGATTTAAATAATATAAAAGAACTTTGGGACTAAAACATTAGTTTAAATGGGTATATAAAAAGTATTCCGCTTCCATTGAAGCGAACCTGACATGACAGAAGTCAAGAGTCAACTGACAAATATTTTGTATGAAGTTTAGAGTAAAGCATAGACATCGTAGACATTTTATATATAAATATGAATAAAATGGAGTAGAATACGGGAAATACACAAAGAGTAAATAATAATAGAACTGAAATAAACGGAAATTGAGATTGAAGAATAAATATTACAGAAAATATAGATATAGAAATAACAAAGACAACACAATATTTAGTTGATAGAAGAGTTAAGCGCCAACTATTTTAAGAAGAAAAATAGTCAAATAAAACACAAAATTAACAAATGAATAAAATCAACAAAAATTGGAATAAAATAACTATTTGAAGAAAAATAATGAAAGTGTGACGTTTAAATTACAAGTAAATGATTATTGCTTTTATGTGAGCAGATTGCTGTATTCATTGAAGTTAAATAAAAAAAAACATAAAAATTATTTTTAGTTTTGCTATATTTTTAACCTTAACAAGTGTTAATCCTAGCCAACAGATTCGTTTAGTGAATTATGGCTCTTTTATAATACTTATTATGTTATTGTATATTTTATACTTTTTTGGTATTAGGAGAAAGTTATAAATTGCAATTTATGTATGCAAAATGGTAAGGCCTCACATCGAACGTAACCGTATGCCGTCATCTCTTTTATTGAGACAATTTGGTCTTTTTTCTATTTCTAAAAAGGCCAAATTGTCTCAATGTGGTCAAATTTCTTCAAGCAGTACTACGTTCTCTAATTCCGAAGTGTAACACCATAATATTGATCATTTATTTAAAGGTTAAGATCATTAAAAATTTTCATTTTAAAATTTTTTGAAAACGATTTCTGAAATTTAAAACAATATTTGAAAGAATATTTAAAATCAAGACCTTAGGACGAAAGACTAGTTTTTAGAAAAATCGGAAAATCGGGGAGAACAGCAGAATCTAAGCTTCGGCAGAAATTACTGTTGCTATGAGAAGGTTAGGCATAGGTTTGATACAAGCACCCTTGCTACGTGTGCTGACATTGTATACCCCAGTACCGTTGCGGATGACCCGGTCATCTTAGCCCATGGAAAATTTAATGGCTCAGTGAGAGATATAATGAAACAGGATCTGACTATAGATACATAATGGAATCCAAATGTATAGCTCAATGTAAGCTCCCAGAATTCCAAAATCATCAAAATTTGCCAGAAACTCATCTAAATCTTGTGAGTGAAGTAAAGTATCTTGGGTAATATTAGACTGGAAGCTTACTTGAAATCAGCAGATATAACGAATAACCAAGATAGTGGTCACTACGTTAACGGTAGCTGGGTGCACTTATAGAAAAATGTGTTGTTTAAAACAGGCTGTTAGTGCAGCATGTATTCAAAAAGAGCCATCTTCAAACTAACAAAGGTACAAAGACTAGCTTGTCTTGGAATCACAGGGGCTATGTGGTATACCAACGGCAGCTATGGATGCCTTACTTTACCTTCATCCATTATACATAGTGCGAGAAAACCTGAGCAACATAACAGGTAGATCAGGACTTAGTAACATCATAAATGAAATTAGCGATACCGAATGTATGACGATTTCTGACCATATAGTACCCAGATATAGATCTTAAGTGGACATTTGTCCACGAGAGGGATGGAGCAGAGGAAACACTCGGCCCAGACTACAGGGTTACACTTGGTATACAGACGAGTCTAAAGGTACGGGAACATACATGGATGTACGCGGTGGAGGTCTCGGTCGAGGTTTACATCGATGACGGGCAGAACATACCTTTAAGTGAAAAGTAGTGGATCATTTGTATTTCTTTAAATTGACAGATTTCGGCTCATAAATAAAGAAAAGCAGTATCTAGGAGAATACCATCACCTGTTTAAAGAGGTTAAGAAACATCACTCAGACATATTTTATGCTTATATGAGAATGAGTCTGGATAAATTTCAATGCGATCCTCGATCAGGATGTAAAACAACCTATTTTGTTCTGGTATCGGCGCTGCTGTAAACCATGGTGATAGGTCGCAAGAGTGAACGGAAAAACACCCTTGGTATGTGTGATCTCATAAGAAAACGAAGGTTTGTTTTTTGACTCGATGTATCAACCGCGATCTCCATCGCACACATCCATGTATCTTCGGTATGTCCGTACCCTAATACTGCAGGAGAACAATAATCTGAGTTAGAATGGTAAATTATCTTAATGTCTCCATAAAAAAATTCGATTTATGTTATCCTAGGCTTTCTTAAAATCAATTACAAAATGGTCTGTGTCTATATTAAATTCTCTAGTTTTTTCTATTATTTTTCTAGGGATTTTTCTTAACAAAAAGATCTTGTCGATTATGGACTTCTGTCTGCATTAGGCCAGTGAGGGCCTTATAATAAACGGTGAGCCACTTAATAACATAAGATATGCTGACGACACCGTCCTTCTGGTAGGAACACTAGAAGAATTGCAACACCTTGCTGAACAATTAAATATATATTGCAACGATTATGTACTAAAAAATAAATTTGAAGAAAACCAAGTTCATGGTATTTACAAAAGCACAAAACATCAAAGTTAAGCTAGGACTAGATAATACAGAAATTAAACAAATATCTTCGTACAAATACCTTGGAGCATGGATCACAGAAGATACTGATTAGACAAAAGAAATAAGATGCCGCATTGAAATTGCACGGTCAACTTTTAATAGAACGAGAAAACTGTTTTGTAATTGCAATATCAATATATCGCTCCGGATAAGAACGCTTCGATGTTATATTTTCTCTACCCTTTTATATGGGGTTGAAGCTTGGACACTTAAAAAATACAACTTTAAAATCGTAGAAACATTCGAAATATGTTGTTACCGACGTATTTTGAAAATATCATGGATGGATCGCAAAACAAAAGTTCTCGAACAACTAGGAAAACAATACAAACATTTAAATTCCATAAAAATCAGGAAATTGGAATACTTGCTGCACATCATGAGAGGTGAAAAATACAAACTACTAAGGAATATAATGCAGGGTAAAATCAAAGGCAGAAGAAGCGTAGGAAGACGTAAAATCTCGTGGCTACGTAATCTCCGTGAATGGTTTGGATGCAGTTCAATTGGACTATTCAGGCGCGTAACCAACAAGATTATAATTGCCAGAATGATTTCCAATCTCCGATAGGAGCGGAACTTGAAGAAGAAGAAGTCTGCATTAACTACATTTATATCCTCCATTTTTTTGCATATGGCCTTAGTCGCTCATATACAATGTTTAATAATATCTTATAGGCTGTATTCAGCAAAGTAATTGTCCCATCTTTTTTAGATTTAAGTTGATCTACTTTTTGTGTAGTGGGATGATGACCCCCGTATTTCATATATGCCAGGTGTTTGTTATGTTCATTATTAGTTTATGTGTGACATTTAATTAGGAGTACCTGCCGTTGTTTATTAATTATGTTTTCAGTTCAGGTAATGAAGGTGGGTTTATTTCTCTGTTATAGTTTTGATCCAGTGCTATTCCATTATTAGTGCATCCATCCTCTCTGATTTCTTCAAACTTTTCTTTGAAGGCTTATGTCCATTTTTTCAATTGTTGTGTTACCATGTCTCCTTCTTTGTCTCTTTTTTACTTTTGTTGGTTTTTTGATAAAGTTTTCTGGTTTCTATAGATGTATTTAGTTTACCTATCTAGGTTCACTATCTAATTAGCCTTCTTCGGTCCATCTTTGGACATAGGCCTCCCCAATCCTTTTCCATTCTTCTCTGTCTGTCGCTACAGTCATCCATCTAGAGCCCACGTGCTTCTTGATATCATCTGCCCATCTCATTTGGGGCCTTCCTCTGCTTCGTTTATATTCCCACGGTCCTCCAACTTATAAGAATTTTGTTCCATCGGTCTTCTTTTTGTCTTATATTGTGTCCGGCAAATCTCCATTTCAATTTTGCAACTTCTTGTCTAACATCCCTCACTTTTGTTTTCTCTCTTATCCACTCGTTTCTCTTCTTATCCATTAGTCTAATGTGCAACATTTGTCTTTCCATTGCTCTTTGGGTTTTTATGATTTTGTCCATGTTTGCTTTTGTAAATGTCTACGTTTGGGAGCCATACGTAAGAACAGGGAGTACGCATTGATTATGTACTTTGGTCTTAAGATGCTGTGGATATCTTTTGTTTTTAAGAATGTAGCTTAGTTTGCCAAATGCCGCCCATGCCAATCTAACTCGTCTCTTGATCTCTGCTGTTTGGTTCTCTTTGTTAAGTTTTATAGTTTGACCAAGATATATATATATTATAATATATATATATATATATATATATATATATATATATATATAATCCTTAACTTGTTCTATTTCATCTTGTCCGATTCTCATTGTGATGTCTTCATCTGTATTTGTTATAGTTTTGGTCTTGCAGTAATTCATATTAAGGCCTATCTTTCCAGCTTCTACGTCCAGTTCTTTCATCATTTCAAATAATTCTTCTTTTTTATCGTTTATCAATACGATCATACATCAGCGTACCTTAGATGGTTCAAGCGTTGTCCACAAATTTTTATACATTTTTTTCCCATTCTAATCTTTTAAAAGTATCTTCAAGAGCCTGATTGAAAAGTTTCGGTGATATTTTATCACCCTGTCTCACGCCTCTACTTATTTGTAATGATTTTGTTCCTTCATATACTTTAATTGTTGTTTTGGCTTCCTTATATATATTGGTTATTAGTTCCGTATATCTGTGGTCAATTCGGCTGTTAATCAAAGAACTTTTCACTGCCCAATGTTCGACACTGTCGAAAGCCTTTTCGAAATCTATGAACGCCATATATAGAGGAATGTGGTATTCATTTGCTCGTTCTATAAGTATTTTCATACTTAGTAAATGGTCACTTGTGCTGAATCCCTTTCTAAAACCAGCTTGTTCTTTCGACTGGTATCCATCGAATTTTGTCGTCAATCTATTGGTTAAAATTTTTGTTAGGAGTTTATACATTACATTGAGGAGTGTTATAGGACGGTAGTTTTTTATATCTGCTTTATCCCCTTTCTTGTGTAGGATAATGGTTACTGATTCCTTCCAGTTGTTTGGGATTCTTTTTTCTTTTAATATCCTGTTAAAAAGGGAATGTAGAGTATTAATTACCACTTTTCCACCATATTTCAGCATCTCTGTAGTTACTCCATCTTTTCCAGGCGATTTGTTGTTTTTCATTTCTTTCAATGCCTTCTAGGTTCACTAGTTACCGCAGATAACAATGTCAGTGAAGAAGTTAAGAGAAGAATACATATCGCTAATAAAACATATAATGGACTGATTAAACATCTAAAATCTAACAACATCACAAGAAAAACCAAATGCAAAATATACAAGACCCTGATAAAACCGGTCCTTGTATATGGATCAGAGACATGGACACTGTCGAAAAGCGATGAGAACCTATTAGGTACATTTGAACGAAAAATCCTTAGACACATATATAAGGGGGTAAAGGAAAATGACATGGCGCAGAAGATATAACTTTGAATTATACACAGCTTACAATGAACCCGACGTCATAACATCCATAAAAATCAGACGTCTGCGCTGGATGGGCCATGTTGAACGGATGTTGGAGACTGAAACACCAAAACATATAATAAGGCAAACACCAGTAGGAAGAAGGTCAAAGGGAAGACCCAAACTTAGATACATGGAACAAGTGGAACAAGATCTGAAAACACTTAAGATTACCAACTGGAAAAACCAAGCAAGGAACAGAACAGAATGGCGGAAAATCCTAGAACAAGCCAGGACCCAGAAAGGGTTGTCGAGCTACTGATGATGATGATGATGATGATGATGATTAGTTTATCTATCTCGTGAGCTATTTTTCCTTATTCTCTCTTTTTCTCGTACAGTGTATTTATCTTTTCTCCCCTCCTTAACAACCCCAATCAAATGAACGATTCTCCAATAAAATCGTATCAGAAACCCATCTCATAAATACTGATAATACCATTTTAAAATCCTCTAATTTTTTTGTATTTTCTATTTTGAGAACGATTTCTGAGTTGAAAATCGAAACTTTAAATATAATGATTTTTATTGTAACTGTTGTTTATTCTTATAAAAATAGTAGTTAATATAAAAATGCCACAATAACATATTTTTAGAAAATATATCACTTTATACAGTATTATATTTCTGGAACAGTCTGTATACTATGTTAGTAGTAGTATTATCACTTATTATATATTGATATCCCTTTTTAGCTTGAAGATTTAATTCATAATACGGACGCTGGCGAAAACTGGAACGTTGACCCGGTTCTACGTCAAGCTTGTGACCCAGTTGTCAATCTAGCGTGCAAAAACATACGCGGAGGCAATGGTCGCGTTATCTCCTGCCTAATGGACAACATGCGATCGGACGTTATGACGGAGGATTGCGAAAGTGCCCTCCTAGAAATACAGTATTTTGTTGCCAGAGATTTCGTCCTTGATCCACAGCTGTATCGAGCTTGCAGTCAAGATGCGACCAAATTTTGCCACTTTGTAGCGGAGCCTGATAATTCTGTAGGTCCCAGTTATTCCAGACAAGTTTTGCCTTGTCTTTACAGGTATGTATATTTGTTTATATGGCAAAAATTATACAGCGACTGGTTATAATTAACCTTTATCACAATTCCCAAGAAAATGATACAATATTATGTAAAAATCACACAACTATAAGCTTAATTATTCCTAAGCCATAGGAGCCATAGAGCCAAGGAGCAATACGCAAAAATTATTCCTAAAAATAATATATAACTGTGTGTACAAAAAATTGGATAATGACATTAGTGAGACACGGTTTGGATTACGCAATGGAGTTGGCACAAGAGGTCCATTATTTAGTATAAACGTGCTAATTCAACGCTGCCCATTTAACATATAACAAAGATGTGTACGACTGCTAGTGTTTAACAGAGTCCCACATGAACAAGTAATGAAAATTCTGATACTGATAACGAAAAAAAAACTCGATACTAGAGATATCAGGAGTATAGAAAACTTGTCAAACATGGAGTACTATCGGGCTGTAAACTTTTACCACTACTATTTAATATGAATTCAGAATGAATATATATGTATGCATGTATAGCGTTTTAGGCCCATTGTTGGATGGATAATTTCCATCGTTTTCTGTTCTTAGCTGTCAGCTTCCAATCTCAGTATACACTTGGTACACTTCTACATTAGTTCATCTTCTCCATTATCCCTCTACTACTTTTCCACCAAATATTCTTCGGAGTATCTTTCTTTCCCATGCTTTCAATCTGTTCTGTATGGTTTTGTTCATAGTCCTTGTGTCAGCAGCGGTTAGCATTGTGGGTCTAATTTAGTTTTGTATACTCTTATTTTTGTATTACGAGATATATCTTTGGTCTTAATTATTTTGTTTATGGCCACAGCACATCTGTTGTTTTTGGTTAGTCTCATATTGATTTTAGTTTCTTCCTTATATATCTGATCAATAAGGATACCTAAATATATATATTCATCCACCTTCTAGAATTCTACAACTGATCCATCCTCCACCTCTAATTTAAAGGAGCCCCTGGTGTTTATTTCTTTTTTGCTCGAGATTTCCATGTACTTGGATTTATTAATATTAACTTTCAGTCCCATTTTAGAGCTTTCCCGAATCAGTATTTTTGCTATACTTGTCAGCTCTTTTCCATTTCTTGCAATGAGAACCACATCATTGTGCTGAAATGTTGTATTCATAGCATTGATCAGGATTTCTTTTAGCATAAAAAATTTGATCGGTTGTTGACCTTCCCTTGCGAAATCCTCTCGGGTATTCTTCTAGATTCTTCTCCACATGTATTTCTCTCCTCCGTATTTTAAGTTCTCTGTCACAATGCTGCTCTTCCCAGGACTGAATGAATACATATTGAATTTATATTGAACATACTGTTTAATATACAATGAAACACATGCATATGACACCGTATTACTAGCAGAAAGCTTATAGCTATATATAAGCTATAAACAACAGCCTACAATGATTACTGCTCCAGTAGGAAAGAAAACTAGTATCCAATGTGGTTTGAATATAAACCTTAACAAGACAAAATTTCTGATCTTTATCAAAAAACCAAACCACAACATACAGCTAACAATAGACCATCAGTTTATAAATATTAAATACCTGGGAACTCTAATCAACGACAACAATGATTACTCGTAGAGTTAAAATAACGACTTGAAATAGCACTTAACGCTTTCATTAAAATGAAACAACTCTTTTTGAACGCTTCAACAAAATTTCAACCTCAATTTCAATTCATATATTAGATACTCTTGACCTCCTTCATTTAGCTACACCCCTAGAACATATTGACAACAAAACAAAGTCGTTTTGTTTAGGCTAACTTTTTAAAGAGTTTAACTTTTTAAACATTCTCTGCTCGTTTGTAGAAATTTTAATTACCATAGCAAGGAAATGCGCTCAGCAGGACATCATTCATCTTTGGTCACCCACGGTGGCATTTAACAGCGTCACTTCTTGTGAGAATTCACACCAGATTGTATCTATAGTAGTCAATGTTGGTGGTTCTCGTTTTTCGACCAAAAGGCCAAAGATCGCAATTAAACTTAAGTGAATGATAATGGTCTCGTTTCCGATCAAAGTGCCGAACATTCGCGTATTAGTCTTCTTTACGCGCCTGAATAGTTCAATTGAACTGCATCCAAACCATTCACGGAGATTGTGTAGCCACGAGATTTTACGTCTTCCTATGCTTCTTCTACATTTGATTTTACCCTGCATTATATTCCTTAATAGTTCGTATTTTTCACCTCTCATGATGTGCCTCAAGTATTCCAACTTCCTGATTTTTCTGGAATTGAAAACTTCGCATTGTTTTCCTAGTTGTTCGAGAACTATCCATGATATCCATGATATTTTCAGAATACGTCCGTAACACCATATTTCGAATGCTTCCAGGTTTTTAATGTTGGATTGTTTCAGTATCCAGGTCTCAACCCCTTACAAAAGGATAGAGAAAATATAACATCAAAAGCATTCTTATCCGGAGCGTTATATTGATATTGCGATTACAGAAAAGTTTACTCATTGTGTTAAAAGTTGACCGCGCAATTTCAATGTGGCATATTATTTCTTTTGTGTGGTTAGTATCTTCTATGATCCATACTCCAAGGTATTCGTATGAAGATATTTGTTTAATTTCTGTATTATCTAGTATTAGCTTAAATTTGATGTTTTGTGCTTTTGTAAATACCATGAACTTGGTTTTCTTAAAATTTATTTTTTGTCGATAATTCACCAAAGGTGTTGCAGTTGTTCTACTGCTTCCGCCAGAAGGACGGTATCGTCAGCATATCTTATGTTATTAATTGGCTTACCGTTTATTATTAGGCCCTCATTAACTTCGTCCAACGCTAATTGTGAGATGGCTTCACTGTATAAACTAAACAACAATGGTGATAAAATACACCCTTGGCGCACCCCACGGCGAATCTGGATATCCCAGTCGTTCATTTTCAATTTTCACTTTCGCTGTTTGATTCCAATAGAAGTTACAAATAATTCTAATATCTCTACTGTCTATGGTTTTATTTAAAAAAATTTCTTCAAGATGATTATCGTGCACTGTCAGTATAGTAACCCACTTAGAGGTCCATTTCTAAGGACAGTAAGCGGCATTCTATGAGATTTGTTTAGTTGTCATGCTCGTCAATACAGTACGATACTTTTAAAGATTGAGTTAAAGAAGATGACAACCTACTACAAGTAATTGATGCTTTAACTGGTTATCGAATGTCCTCTTTAGAGCAATCAACAAAATAGTCATGATGGTCGCCAACTTTCTCAAGAAGAAGATATCTGTTTAGAGTTGCATATATTGCGTTTAAACATCAGTATAAAGGCGCTGGTGTAGATATTTTATTATATTTTGGAGCACATTTAACAACTTTTATCCTTGTGCTATTTTCTTCTCTTAGACACGCTTATCAATCCCAAGAATCTCTACAAATCGACAAGGCGTGTATCCAGCAAATCAGGCGCGTGATGCGACAAAGAGCCGTAAGCGTGAACCTGCAGCCCGAAATAGAAGAAGCTTGTGTCAAGGATTTGAGTTTCTACTGTCAAGACAAGTTAAAGAAAGGTGAGGAAATACAGTGCCTTCAAGACCATCTAGAAGATCTAGAGGACAAATGTCAGGATATTGTTGAATCTTTTACCGAGATGGAAGCTGAACGAGTGGAATTGAATCCTTATATTTCAAAGTACTGCAGTAAAATTATTGAGCCGCTTTGTGGAAAGGACGACGACGTAGTGGACTGTCTTATTGGTAAGTTCTTTTTCATTGTTTAACTGATTTTTTAAAGCTGTGTTAACGTTCTAAACGTTTTTTAATATTATGGGTGTGTTACATCGCCTTTCGGAATATTTCATCTCCCAGGACCAATGCGAAAAAGCGGGACCTGTATAGGTTAAGAGAAAAAGATGTTAGTACTTCATATACAGGCACTCCTTTTCGAGTTCTAGACATCCAAAGTGGGAATTTTGCATTCATTTTGTATTTTTAATTGTATTACTGTTAATTTTATTTGTATAAAATTTTCAGTAAGCTTAGAATCTATACTTGTTCATTTTAGAAGTGTAAACAGATATATTGCCCTGAAACCAGAGTAGTGAGACTGAGTCGTAGTGTTAATGGCTTCAACATTTTTGCATGGATGAAATAAATATGGTTTTCCCATATCTTAAGCTAACGAAAAGTTACTAAGTAGAATTAGATAAAAAAGAAAGTTTTATTATATTTGTTTATGAAAGTTTATTTGTAATAATTTTATTATAAGAATAATCCATCCCAATTGTTATTAATTGGTTCTGAGAAAAAGTAATTTAATAAGATAATGCCAAAGATTTATCTAAATATAATAGGGATTTCAGAAGAAAATGAACATAGGGGTGTTTGAACTTAAGCGAATCAATATAGGACCACCATGCATAGTCAAGTGACTGTGGGGCCCTCAGGAGCCCTAAGGTGTTGGTGCCAGGTCCCAGGTCATTGGCGAATACACGGCAATGAAAGAGTTAATGAACTTGGCAGAAGAGGATCAGCTACAACATACTTCGACCAGGAACCGGTCTTAGGAATGCCAAAAGGACTGTCAGTGATCGGAACAAAGCCTGGGTTCAAGGTTGTCTGGGTGACAAGCAGGAGTCAGCTGTGCATCATGTCAGGCTTCCTTACTGGATGCCAGTCAAGAAACACCTAGATACAATGGAGCTGTTTTATGGATAGTCGAGGATACCAAGTGATTCCAAAAACATATGGTACCCGTCCATTAGATCTGCATAAGCTGGTGCAGTGTCCAAAATTCTAGAATGTGTATGTTAAATGCATGGAAAATGTACATTAAGCCAATTGGTTGCGACCGCTTTAAAACAGACGGATTAACCCTTTGAAGCCCAATTTTTATTAAGTTAAAAAAAAACAAGATTTTTGTGCAATTTATTTATTTCAGTACATTCTTGAAACAAATTCAGTCAATCTAAATAATGCTGATCCTGAAGTATATCCTGCAGGATGTGGTATTCTCATGATACCAGCAGGAACATAGCGTAACAAAAAACCAATGAGAAATAAATACCAGGTAGCACTTCTTTCTTCCTATTGTTTTGCATGGAATGTTGCAAAACAATTTTTGTCGTGTTTGAGACAAAGTCCAACATTGCACGATGAACATTTCCATTGTGTTCTGCTAACATTTGCTGTGGTGCTGCAGTTGGCACATCTCAAAGAAGTAGTTCTTTGGGGCATATGGGCAGACTTGGAATGACGCAGTTCCAAGGGAATATGCCTTTTAAATTTACTCACTGGTTTTTCTGCTGATGGTCTTCCCCTTTTAAGTTGTTCTGGAGCTCCAACGAGGCCTCTAATCACAGAGAGTCGGAATTCTTTCAAAGACATACTTTTGGATTGGCTTCTAAGTTGAAATAGAATGAATGCGTTTACGACGCAAGCATCCACAAAATAAAAAAATATTCTATGCCACCACTTGTGTGATTTACGATTCACCTCATAAAGACTTTTCAGCATGTCAAATTTGTCAACATATCCCATATGTGAGTTGTAGAGCACTACCATTTGTGGACATGAAACGTCATTCAGAGTAGCGTCTTTTTGTCTTCTCTTTACAACTTCGTTTGCTGCTGGATTTTGGTGATTTGCTAAAAGAATCACACTTCTGCGATCCATCCATTTCAACGCAGATAGTCCATCTGTTGAAATACGGTAATCTGAATCTCCGCGATTCATTTGTTTGTCTGTTTTGAACTCTGGTAAATCCTTTCTATTTTTTTGAACGGTTCCACTACCGTAAATTCCGTCCGACAATAAAGATCTCTGAAGATCAATAGAATTGAAATAGTTGTCAAAGAACACTTGGTGGTGTTTATTTACTAAGACCCTTGTTAGATCCTGTACGACTCGTTGTCCTAAGTTTTTTTCGGCGGAATTTCCCACTTTACCGGTATATATCTGGAACTCGCACATGAATCCGCTTGAATCTGCTCTAACCCATACTTTGTAGCCACGTTTTATAGGTTTATTGGGCATGTATTGTCGGATACTGCTTCGACCTTTGAATCGTATCATATATTCATCAATCGCTTGAAACTCATGTGGATTCAGTGCTGCAAGAAACGTTTCCTGGAGTTTGCCGTAGACGCACTTGTAGTTGTCAATCGGATCAGTTTTTTTTGGCTGCACTGTATTATCAACCAGATGTAAATTGCCTAGTAACCAAGCGAATCTGTTACGTGACATAGCAGAACTGATGAAAGGGTCTCGTAATTCATCACGTGAAGACCAATAATCTCTGTAACTGGGCATTTTCTTTATACCCATTAATAAATTTACTCCAAGAAAGGTTTTGACTTCGTCTTCTGTGGTAGGTGTAAATCCATTCCCTCCGCCGTGTTTTTGAACGTAATATAAATTGGTTTGAAATACAATTAGGTGAATTAGATCCTCAGGAAATAGTTCCAAAAATACATCTGTGGGGTTTTCTGCAGAATTTGGAATGTTTGGGCCTGTAGTTTCAGTGAATTGATTTGTTTGTGTTATATAACTTTCATTTTGGGTCCAAAATATAGAGTTATTTTGCTTTGCTAGCCGTACTGCTAGCGGTACATCGTCTTCACTATCCGATTCGGATTCTTGGTTATTTGGAGTTCTGGTTGTTTCATCTTGATTGTTAATTTGATCTTCAAACACGATGTCCCTATTTCCAATATCAAAGGCATCCTCATTATTTGGTCGCCGAAATTCATCAATATCCAATTCATCTCCCAAAACGCTTTCAATATCAGAGACAATTGACTCCTGGTCACTTGGAATTTCATCTAATAAGGCGTCAACCTCGTTTTGGGACATACTTTCCAAATGCCTGAAGCTCCACTTTTGGTTTTGTATATTTGCAGAATTCATATAGGAAGTGCCCGGTGGTCGTGCCAGAATACCACGTAAAAGACAGTGATCTACAACAAAAATTGAAATGTATTCATGCAAATAACACTACTTAGTGTGAAACAGACTTCAAAAATATCACTTACCTGCAATATTTTCTAATTAATAATAATCGAATAAATAAAAAACAATTAAAATATGTCGCTCTGTCAACTCTGAACGTCCGCTTCAAATGTTAGCTTGACTAATTATGTTATCCAGTCAATATCATTCAATAAAATCGATTCTAAACTGATAGATATTTAGAATATAGTATAGGCAACCAATTTTACACGCTGGTATGACTTTATAACCGCTGGAAAGTTTAACAGAAATGTTTAAAAAGGTGGTCATCTCAGCATACCGACAGTCGTCAAAGGGTTAAACAAACTTATTATATACACCTTAGAGAGCTGGTAAAAACTTTGTTGATCAATTTTATCCAGTGGCCTTATTTATAGTTTGCAATAGTTTCCATTGAATAATTGTCAGTACTTGTCAATAATTAATTACTTAACAGCTTAAATTAAAAGTTACTATGGAAGATTTCATCTTTAGTATGTCTGGAAACTATTTAGAGGTTAGAGGGCTTTATGCTGAAACTTTTCCGAATACAGTATATCTATAGAGACGAATGATTGAGAGTATTGATGCTATGTTACGAGAGACAGTTATAAGTAAATAAACTAATTTATTTTGATTGTGCACATTTTGTAATGAGATTGAGCTCATGTTCTTGCCAAAGCCATTCTAGCAAGAACATGAGCTTGGGGAGGTGAAAGAACTTGGGTAATCAAAGGTGTTCCCACTGAATACTGCTCACTCAGATACTTATCATCTCTGTAAAATGGGTAAAGTAGACAAATCTGTTGGAACAAACAGATGTAGAGTATACACAAAAAATTATAACAGCGGCTAATTATCTATATTGGACAGTTTCTGCGACAATAGCACGTAAACAAAACATTTTTTATAATAAAAGTTATTTTTATTGACGAATCCGATTTCACAAGAGATGTAGTAATAGTAATGGTAGATTCGCATAACATGCACATCTGGGATGATGAGAATCCACACGCCATCATCCAAACAAAGAACCGTCGTAGATCCATGGAAAATATTTTGGTAGCAATATTTGGATATCAGTTAAATTTACCATCAAAAATGATTCTCTCATCTCTGGCTTCAAGGTAAATTGTAGATCCGTTTATAGTTCTAAAATTATCAGGAATATCAGTAATATATAAAATATAGAAAATATAATAACATATAATAACAAGTATATGGAATATTGAAAAAAACAAATATAAAATTTCAACTTTGATAATATTCTTAGGAGTCACAACGCTCTAATTGCAGCCTGGCGTATAGTAATTCAAGAAGCCGAATTAACCACTTGCCAGCACGAACTTCTTTATCGGTATTTTTCTGAAATCTCGTATTAAAGTGCTGATTCGACATTCGTGTCTTCTTTAGACTGCCGTGCTAAGCACAAAAGTGGTATCTACAAGTGAGGTTAAAATGAGAAATTGAGGTTTACAAGTTTAATAACTTGCATTAGTTGACCTTATAACTTGTTAACATGTTCTGTTTATTGTGACTGCTTTGTAAATATTTAATTTAGAAGAGTGCATTTTTTGTTAAATTATCCTTCAGTCATTAATTACTGCAGTTACTACAACATTTATTTTATATGATATACCCCGATGCTAAGTCGTTTTTGCCGTAAGTACATTTTACTAAGAGGATTAGGGGGTATGTGCTCAGATACCTCTAAATTAGTCTAGTATGATGCACTTACAAGTAAAAATCCTTACTATTTGGCTAGGCAGGAAGGATAATAATAAAGCAAAAATACAGTGTTGTTCTTTATTAACAATGACTCAGACTTAAATAAAAAAACATTTTGCAAGATACACTATTACTACAACAGTCAGCTTTCTTCTGGCTAGTAGTAGCAGTTGTCGTTCCAGCTGGACCACTCTTTGTTGATGTTGAAGTTGATTTGTTAACCGTTTTCTCTTTTTTTCCCGCTACCTCTTTTTTTAGCATAGTCTTTCCATTCAAAAAAGTCACTTTACCAGAAGAACTTTTCAACAATCTTCTTCTTCTTCAGTGCCTTATCCGGTCCGGATGTTGGCGATCATCAAGGCTATCATGGTTTTGTTGACTGCTCTGCGAAACAGCTCAGCTGAGGTCATCCCAAACCATTGTCGGAGATTTTTCAACCACGAGATACGACGGCGTCCCGGTCCTCTTCTGCCAAATACTTTACCCTGCATAACGAGTTGAAGAATTCGATATTTTTCTTCGTTCCGCATCACGTGGCCGAGGTACTCAAGCTTACGTTGTTTAATTAAATTAAGCACTTCTTTTTCTTTTGTCATGCGCTGTAGGACCTCAACGTTGGTGACATGGTCCACATAAGATATTTTTAGTATCCTTCTGTATATCCACATCTCGAAGGCTTCGATTCGTTTTTCAGTGGCTTGCGTCAGTGTCCAGGCTTCAACTCCATATAGTAACACTGGAAGAACATAGCACCTCACTATCCGCATCTTGGTTCCCAAACTGAGATCACTGCAGCACAGCAAGGATCTCAACTTAATAAATGTAGTCCCATTGTGAGTTGAGGGTAGTTCCGAGGTAAGTGAATCTGTCGACTCTCTGGATCTCTTCGCTACCTGCCATTAGTGCCCCGGGATCTAAATTTGTACGGCTGACCACCATGAATTTAGTTTTCTTAATATTAAGGTTCAGTCCGTGTGTTACACTCACAGTTCACACTCGGTCTAGTAAGGCCTGCAGATCGTTTAGGCTGGTTGCTAGTAACACAGTGTCATCGGCGTAGCGGATATTATTGATGTATTCACCGTTCACTCGGATTCCCATCTCTAGGTTTGTGAGGGCTTCAGTAAAAATCTCCTCAGAGTATATATTGAAAAGAGTCGGCGATAGCACACATCCTTGCCTTACTCCTCGCATGATCTTCACTTGGTCGGTCAGCTGGTCTTCGACCTTGACTTGAGCACGCTGGTTCCAGTATAAATTCATGATGATCCGAATGTCCTTCTCATCCAATCCTACTCTTTGTAGGGCGGTGACCATCTTCTGGTGCTGACAACGGTCAAATGCCTTGGCGTAGTTAATAAAACAAATATAGACATCACAACTGACATCGCGGCATCTCTGAAGTAGGACTTGTAAGGTGAAAAGTGCCCATGTCACGTGTACCCATGGAATTTCGGAATCCGAATTGGATTTCACCGACATTTTCTTCGCATTTCTTGTAAATTCTGGCATGTATGATTTTAAGAAAAATTTTAAGTGCATGACTCATAAGACTGATAGTTCGGAAATCTTCGCACGTTTTCGCAGATCGTTTTTTGGTAGCGTTACAAATGTTGACAATAGCCATTCCTCTGGGATATTACCTGAATCGTATATGGCATTGAACAGTTCAGTTAACTCCTTCGTGCTCACTTCACTCATCACCTGTAGCCTTACGATTCTTAGACTGTTTTAAAGCCGCCTTTACCTCGCTTTCTAGAATTGACGGCCCTGTCATGCAATTTATTTCCGGAAGGTTGCCTCGGTCGTCTCAGAAAAGTTCTTCGATATATATTTTCCAGGTAACCAACTTCTCATTCACTGTTGTCGCCAGATTACCGTCTTTATTTATGAGGAGGTATGTGTTTTTCTCCTCTTGTATTGACCAGTGGCTTCACGAATATTGTGGATATTTATATGATCGTGTTTCTCTTGGAGCTCCTCGATTAGTTTACATTTTTCTTGCATCCATGTCTCCTTGGCTTTTCAACAATGATTTTTTGTAATTGTGGTGTCATGCAGCTTCCGGAAAGTTGAGCTTTTTGCAATCCAACTTGTAGTGGACGTTAGGGAGAAAATTATTACAATAGTGCTCCAATTGTAGATCAAGCAGAAGAAGATATTGATAGTGACGTCAGTACTCACGATGATTTCTGATTTTGTATTTGTAAATATTTATGAAAAAATTTGTGAAACCATTATACAATATTTTTAAATGTAAATTTTTTAGCAATATAATAAATTATTTAAATATGCCACTGAATAATTTGTTTCTGTTTTGAAGTGATAATAGGGGATGGTTGCAAGGGTTGATCAATTATACAAAATCACATATGATATTTCAGAAAAGTAATGCATCATTATAAAAGTTGCTGTAAGATTTAACGTACAATTTTGTAATTTTTAACAGTAGGGCTAGTTTTCACCCCTATAACATAATATAAATATATTGACACAGGGTAGATGTTAAAGGAACTTATCTACGAATTTTCTTGTAAATGTGTGGACATCCATAAAATGTGGATATTATGCAGTAACAGAGTCTTCTAAGGGTGGCGATAATAAAACTAAGGGTTGAAAACTTACAATACACAATTAATTATGTTTCACTATTATTAATTACATTGCATTGTAATATCAAATTAATTAAAAATATGAGTAAAATATTTTTTCCATATTAGAGTTATTCCTATCTGTTATAAGGTTTACTTTTAGCTTATGTAAATTTGGACAATAAGAGGTAGTTTTAACCCTAAAAATAATTAGCACATATTGGCATATGGTAGATTTTGAAGTGGTAGGTATATTGAGATTTATTACAAATTTTCATGCAAATTAATTTTTACATTTTAATATTTATTTTCAGAAAACAAAAACAATCCTCAAGTAAAGTCAATACCAAACTGTCGAGCCAGCATTGAACATTTCCAGATTATCTCACTGAAGGACTACAAATTCACGTACAAGTTCAAGTTAGCTTGTAAAAGTCACGCGCAACGATTGTGTGCCAAAGCCAGTACCAAAAGTGCCGTTATAGAATGTCTCAGCGAACATATCCTAAACGCTACTATAAAGGGAGATAAAGGCGTCATACCAAAGGACTGCAAACAGCAGCTTAAAGCCCAGATCTTTCAACAGAGGGAAAAGATCGATTATGATCCAGTGTTAAACAATGAATGCAAAGCGGACATCAACAAGTTTTGTAAGAATGTACAGTCGGGAGAAGCCCAGGTGAGTTATAATAAATACTTATTTTCCGTATCCGAATCACATGAATCTTCTAAATTATTTTTTTCCAATACTCCATTGTGATATTATTGATACCCGACTACCAGTACAATTACATCTCCTTATTGGTCCTTCTTACCCATCTGTTCTTTAATTATCTTTCCTCCATATATTGTGCGGAATATTCTACTCTCCCAAACTTCTAGCTTTTGTATTTCTGATTTATTTAGTGTCAATGGTTCACATCCATAAATCACTGGTCATATAACATCTTTCTTTTGCTCTTCTTTATAACGTTGTTGATTTTAACATTTTCATCATGGCTCCGGCATTTCTATTACCTTTATTTATTGTTTAATTGATTTCTACGCTTTTTTCGTTTGTTTTTTATATTCACTCCCAGATAGATAAAATTTTCTTTACTCTCAAATGTATATATTTTTTTGTTCAACGCCGTTATTAATTTTTTGGGTCTTCATCATTTATTTCTAAATTGTATTTCTTTCCAGCGTTTATGAGCCATATTGTTACCTCTAACTTCTTTTTATTTATGTTATTATAGTAAGATTTTTAGCACACGCTAAGTACTGATGTTTTAAATGCAGTATCGTTCACTCTCTACGAATTTTACCACCTCTTACTGGGAAGAGGCTGTTCCTGTCTCACACCTGTGTTTGCTTAAAGTAGGTCTGATGTTTGGTTGTTTACGCATACTTTACGTATCATCTTAGTGAGTTCTTGGAATAATCGTTCTTCATGCAACTCATATTACGCCTGCTTAAAATCTATAAATAGTACATGTGAAGTTAGGTTGTCTTCATAACTATTATGTAATACTTGTTTTGTCACAAACATTTGATCAACGATTAATCTTTCTTGTCTGCCTGCCTGGTAATCGCCGATTGCGTTTTCTGCATATATTTCAATTCATTTTTTTAATAAGCTTGCAAAGATTTAATATATTCGTTGGAAGTCTGATAAGTACTTAGCCTACAAAAGCAAAAAGAAAATTTTGGAAAAGTGACGATTTATTTCTTAATATCGTCACTTTTTGGTTCGATACATTTGACCCAGCTATCCTGCAACTTCTTTAACGCGTCTAAAAAAATACGTTTTCTCGAAGTATGCAAAGTAAGCTACCGTTGCGGCGATGACCTCCTCATTCGACTCAAATCTCTGCTCAGTGAGAGCCTTTTTCAAGTATGGAAACAAAATAAAGTCGCAAGGGGCCAAATCTGGAGAATACCGTAGCTGGAGGAGGAATTCGTAGCCCAATTTGACCGTGCCGACGGCAGTAATGTGAACCGGTGCGTTATTGTAGTAGAATAGCACTTTTTCTTCGTCAAATAACGCCTTTTTTTCTGCAATTTGGCGTCGAATCAGCCAAATCATTCGGCATAGTAGAACCCTGTAACCGTTTTTTTTACGACAATGTTCTATCCATTTTCACTGCCAAGTATTTAGTTCACAGCATTATTCCAAGGGGACAACTTCGCAGAGTTGTTCCTTGTGGAGCATTCCTTGCTTTTGATAATTCTTGATATTAAATTCATCCAGACGTTTTAAGCTAACAGGGAATTATCCCTTTACCTTTTTAAAACTTTTTTCGTACATAGCTATAGAAACTTAATAGATAAAATATTTCGTGTCTGTATTACATGGTATGTTATTGGTGTGTATGTATGTAAGTACAAGATAGGAGGGTGTACATTCGCTTGGGATAAACCGTTATTCTGGATTCTCCAACGGCTTTTTCTTTCTTACGCTCAGGTAAAGTCGTATGTATTGCGGTATGTATTTAGGTAAATTACCTAGATCAAAACCTCTAGTTATAGACTACTGTCTCATTTGCACCTTTATCAATAATTTTTGTTCAGTGTCATACGCCGCAGTAAGGTCAATATAAGCCATATCGGTAATTTGCTTCCTTTGAAGCGAAATTGCTAAACTTTGCTGAAACCAACTGATATATGCTGTATCAAATTTAATATTTGGCCACAACACGACATTTTTTTATCCTAAATACAGCTTGTTCTTGCTTAGGTGAGTTCTTCAAATATGAATGGATTTCAATTTTAATCAAATGGATTTTTTTATGTTCAATATCTCTTAACTGATTTGGAATCTTCCTTAGGAATTCCACCAGTATGTTGCCTATTTTAGCGTATGGACTTGGATATTTTTTTTAATAGTTGTTCGCCAATTTCTATTGAGAAATTTTCTATTTTATCTGAGAAAGAATCTTCATTATACTGCAGCCACTTCTTTAGACATTATTGACCAATACTATATACTAGGAATTGCGCGTAAGTCCTTGGGTGCTTGTTAGGTGACAGTTCCCTCAAGAGAATATTATATTGTTGTTTCTGGGAAGCAAAATTGACGCTTGGTGATTTATATACTAAAGTAACTTAACACTCTCCTAATTCAATGGCCAAAATTTACATATCGTTTTTGCAGGTTAAAGAAGTTGATAGGCCATCCATTTGCGGTTTATCGAAGATTGCACGCCCACACTGGTCTTGCAGTCTGCCCAAACCTAGTTTCACATATTATTTATCTTTGGTCTGTGTATTTCGGTTTGTAATCCCGTGTGTGACCCGGTGGTGGAAGTATTAGTCGAATATAGTCGGTTCCCAATTGACGCCCAACGACTTTATGTCAAATACGATCCGCATGCACTCTATACGGAGGTTCCATTCGTGTCTTCTGTTGTATTAGGTTATGTGTTGTATTTTCATGTTATATTGATACAGTAAAATTGTGATATGGTAAATCTTATTTTTGTTTTGCATTTTTGGAGATCACTTAGTACAACTCAACATATTAAATACATCTGTTTCAATAGGTATTGGAATGTCTCCAAATGGTACCCCAAGATCAACTAACGCCTGCATGCGGTAAACATATCTTCAAAATCCAGAAACTAGAAATTTTCGACAACAGTGTGGATTACGCTCTCTTGACCAATTGTGCTGGAGCCATTGACCAATATTGTCCTAGAGTTCCCAAAGAAAACGTCTATGAATGCCTTAAGGTACGTTATTTAATAAATCGTTATAGGTTTTTTAATGTAAGAGTTCCATCACGTGATTATTTTAAGCGACAATCACAGTACAGGAATTTATGATCCGTCTGTTTTTTGAGACAGATATATATTTTAGGAGACATTAATGTATTTCGCACTTTGCCTAATAATGTACTGAAAAACGAGGACTATAAATGTGAAGCACAAACAAACAAGAGATCAGAAAACAGATTGCTTTTGTTTTTACATTATTTCTATATAAATCAAAGAATATAGTCATGTCTTTTTGGTATCATTTGGTTTGAAACTTAATATTTTTTGTTACGTCAATGGTATGACATGTAATAAATATTCTTTTGTCTTATCTATAAACAACTTTTTTTAAATTCTTCACTACTGGATTTTAATTTGACTGTAGCTCAATTATCTTTTATTTTAGACGAACAAAGACGAAAAAGGATTCAGCAAACGGTGTCGAGTTATTGTAACCCATCGACTGATGGAACAAAACTCAAATGCTCTTCTCAATCCTTCTCTACAGAAAAACTGTCAGTTGGATATCAATAAGTTTTGTAAAAAGGAATTGCTCGGGCCCAGGAACGACAAAAAACCCGAAGATTTGGTAATAAAATGTTTGAAAAATCAATTTAAGATGTCCAAATTGTCTAATAATTGTGAGCAGGAGATGGCGGGAATTCTTAGAGAGAGAGCCTTGAATGTTAACTTGGATCCCTTATTGGGGGTGAGTCGTTATTTATTTAATTTAAAGTAGAATATATATATATATATATATATATATATATATATATATATATATAGGGTGGTCCTTAAGTAATTGTACAAAAAGAAGACGCAGATTCTACACTTTAAAATATTACGATTAAAGTCTGCTTGCTTTAATAAAATGTTGATATTAAAAAAGATACAGGGTGTTGAATTGGAAATTTAAAATTTTATTTTTCGCTATAACTTTTATGTTTGTAAACATTTATGTATAAAAATTTACAACTGAGTACTATTAAATATCAGAAATTATAATTTAATATATACCTTGATATAGCTAATAGAGGGCGCCACATATGCCACATACGTTACATACATTTGCACTTAACTTTTATGTTCTTTAAGTTACCGGTATTTTTAATAAAAAATATTAAAGATAAATTATTTTAACAAAAAAAAGGTATACTTGTTAATAACTTCAAAACTCAACAGTTTTCGAGATAATCGTATTTTACAAATCAACTGCATAATTCTGATTTAACGCAATCACTCCAGACAATGAAAGAAAAATAGATACAAACATCAATACTTCTCAATTTTATTATAAAATACCTTTAATAAAGTTAGTATTTAATGAAATATTAAATAAAATAAATATATCAGCAGGATAATTATTAATAGAGTTTGATAAAATAACAGAACAATTGGATTTTACATCAAACATTTTACGTTTTGTATTAAATTAAAGTCATAATGAAAACATTTTATTTACAAACCAAATTAAAAAATAGTTAAACTAAATAACAATAAACTTTTTGTCAAAGTAAGTGTTCGATATGTCCACCATTTTCTTTAATTCATTTGTAAATACATTCCATAAAGTATCGTCTCATATTAAATAGCGTCATTGGTTCTAAAGAAACTGCTGCAGTACTTTTTATAAGTATAATAATAGGTATTCTTTTGGAATTTTTATGAATTAAGTAATTATATTAATATCTTACCACTTGTCCAAGAATATGACTATTACGAATAATCCAACGTTCAGGAAAGTTTGTAGTATTTAAATACTGTTCTCACTCCCCTTTCACTGTAATGTATTGGTGTGCCATCTTGTAGAAACCAAATATTTAGCCTTAAGTTTGATGATAATTCTTCCAATAAATCAATAAATTCATTTTGTAAAGAATGTAAATAAATCTCACCATTCAAATTGCAAAGGTAATTCGCATATCCGTAAAATATCATTCAAAATTCATATTTAGAATGCATGTCCTATGGTTTAGAACCATTGGTACTTATTTTTTACTGTTATACGAATTACCTTGCAATTTGAATGTCGAGATTTATTTACATTTTTTATAAAATGATTTTATTAATTTATTGGAAGAATTGTCATCAAACTTAAGGCTAAATATGTCGTTTCTACAACATGGTACACATTACATTACAGAGAAAGCGGAGTGAGACAGTATTTAAATACAACTTTCCTGAACGTTGGATTGTTCGTGGTAGTCATATTCTAGTGGTGAGATATTAATATAATTATTTAATTCATCAAAATATCAAAAAATTACTTATTAAACTTATAACACTTATAATAAATACTGCAGCAGTTTCTTTAGAACCAATGATGCTATTTAATATGAAAAGATATTTTATGGAATGTATTGACAAATGAATTAAAAAAAATGGTGGACATAGTGAACACTTACTTTGACAAAAAGTTTAATGTTATTTAGTTTAACTATTTCTTAATTTGGTTTGTAAATAAAATGTTTTGATTATGACTTTAATTTAATACAAAACGTAAAATGTTTGATGTAAAATCCAATTATTCTGTTATTTATCAAATCCTATTATTTTATTCTAGCTGATATATTTATTTTATTTAATAATTCGTTAACTATTAACTTCATTAAAGGTATTTTATACCAAAATTCAGAAGTATTGATGTTTTTCTTTAATTTTCTTTCGTTGCCTGGAGTAATTGCGACAAATCAGAATTATGTAGTTGATTTTTAAAATGCGATTATCTCGAAAACTGTTAAGTTTTGAAGATATTAACAAGTATACCTTTTTTTTGTTAAAATAATGTATCTTTAATATTTTTTATTAAAAATATTGGTAGCTTGAAGAGCAAAAAAGTTAAGTGCAAATGTATGCCACGTATGTGGCATATGTGGCGCCCTCTATCAGCTGCATTAAAGTTTACATCAAATTATTATTTCTGATATTTAATAGTACACAGTTGTAAATTTTTATACATAAATGTTGACAAACATGAAAGTTATAGCGAAAAATAAAATTTTAAATTTCTACTTTAACACCCTGTATCTTTCTTAATATCAACATTTTATTAAAGCAACTTTACTTAAATCGTAATATTTTAAAGTGTAGAATCTACGGTTTTTTTTTGTATATTTATATAGACATTGTAAAAACTACGACCGTCAATTTATATTAATAAAGTTCCCCACATTCTAGTTAATTTTGTACTCGACGACCTTATCCATGAGAGTATCAGTAAGTTAGATTTCCAGGTTCCCTTTGTAAAGCGTTATGTCGACGACCTGATCCTAGCAACACCACCTGATAAGATTTTAAGCACCTTATCAGTCTTCAACAGCGTTGAATCTCACCTTCAATTTACATATGAATTGGAGGTTGATAACAGCATACCGTGTTTGGACATGCGAATCATACGCACACATAGCAACATATTGGGCACTACGTGGTACAGGAAAGAAATGGCGAGTAACCGGTTCTTAAATTACCACTCTACACACCCAATGAGATACAAACATAACCTTGTACAAGCTCTTAGCTTTAGAGTACACACGTTGACCCATACGCGGTACAAGAGGGAATCTTTGGATTTACTCAAATCCATCCTCATTGATAACTCTTACCCCATATCCGTCATCAACAGATATCTTTTCTCTAAAAGCTACGGTCATTCTATTTCTGAAGCACCTAACGGTGCAATACTAGCCTCCATATCCAATAGCTTACAGACTGACAATTCCCCGTTAACCCCAAAACCAGCCACAAAATATGCTTCTCTTCCATATTTCCCACAAATTACGAACAAGCTTACTAAACTATTCAAAAACTTACCCGTCAAAATATCCCTAAAAAACACTAAAACCATTGGAAAGTTATTCTCCAAGTCCAAAACTCCACTAAGCTCGTTAGAGCACACTAATGTTGTCTATCAGATCCCTGTTCTGAATGCAATTCCTGCTACATTGGCCAAACCAGTCGTTCACTTCTAGGGCGTATAACTTCACATAAAAGCGACATTAGACTTTCCAAACCCTCTTGTGCCCTTGCACAACACGCCATTTCCACCAAACATCACATTGACTTCTCAAATACTAAAATACTGGCGAAACAAAATAACCATCAAAAACGCTCCTTTATTGAAATGTGTGAGATCCTAAAAAACCCATCTGCAATAAACAAAAGAACCGACATCGACAATTTGAGCCAGGTTTACCACTCTCTCATCTTACGAAATAAATAATACCAATATTCATCATTTAAAATAGCCTTATTTTCCATTCAAAACAATAACATAATCATCCCAGATCTCTAAGTTTCATTAAAACATAAATTACAAAAAAAAATCATATCAAATTTTTCCGTCATACAAATCCACCCGTCCAACTAATCTTTCAATGACCCCCGTAGAAGTTCATAATTGTCTCAAACCTTGGAATTTGTTGAACATATGGCCCTTGAAAAATTTTCGGTATCGCGTCACGTCGTTTAGCATAGATTGCAATAAATCAGTGTTTTGTTTGTCTTCATTGGAGAACCATCTCTAAATGAAGCCAAATGTACGTTTAAAGTTTTTGTAAATCTTCGTTTCTGCGAATACTATTTTTTGCATGTTCCTGTTAATTTTTTTTTAAGTTAGTTCTAAATTTATGAGTAAACTTAAGTACATATACAATAACATCTTTAATACTACATATTGAGTTGTAAGTAATAAATTATTAGATCTGTATTTCTTATAAACTCTATGTCATCTTTGTATTTTAGAGAACTGATGAAGCTTTAGAAGTATAAAGCGAAACGTCTTCTATAAACTTATGAAGTAGTTGACTTCTGTTTTTTATTTTGCCAACCTGACTGACCGAATAAACCTCTGGATTTCACTAGTTGAATACTTTATTAATATATATATATTATATATATTATATATATTATATATTATATATATATATTAATATATATATATATATATATATATATATATATATATATATATATATATGTATTCAATGGTTGAATTTCAGAGGTTTGATCGTCGTCAACTACTTCATTAATTTAATAGAATACATTTTGCTTTTATTCATTTTTTAAAAGCATCATCAGTTCTCTATTTTATGATGTTATAAAAAGTCTACCACACTTTAACATTAAAACTTAACTAACTAAACGAATAAAAAGATCAAAAACACAAGAAAAACTGTATAAGAGCACTATTGTTCATTTATTTTATTTTTGGTGATTTTTTATTTTAACCGATGGCTTCATTTGGATGTTAGTTAAAGCTCTTTCAAGGGACAAAACACACTAGTATATTTTCGGATGTTTTTCAATCCGTTATAGAATGTCATAATTTCACATGTGGATTATATTCAATGGAAAATGGACCAATTTGGAGTATTATTTGGAAAAAAAAAGAGAAGAAGAATAGGGATATGAAGTTCTTATCCTGTATGGGGTTTTTTATTCGTTCACTTGTTTGACAAGAAATTCATATCCCTATTCTTTGAACTCTGAACTTTGAACTTTGAACCATCTCAACCTATGCAGTCCAACCACTAGACTTCAATGTACTCATACTGAATTTTTTTTCCTTTTTTGTCACTCCACTCATCCATCTAAACATTCCCATTTCCGCCACATGTATTCATTGTTCCTTTTTCTTTTGAAGTGCCGAACATTCAGTTCCGTATGTCACAGGTGGGTTTTATAGAATTTTCCTTTCACATTTATTGTAATTTTCCTGTTACACAACACAACCACTCACTTCTTTTCACTTCAGTCATTAAATCCTAGTTATACTGCACGTATCTCCATCGATTTACCCATTACTCTGTAATTCTGATCCTAGGTACTTAAAACTATTACTTTTTACAACAATTTCACCATCCAAAGTTATCATTTTGTATCATCCAAAGTGGGTTGTGCTAGGTTTGATTCAAATAATGCCCTTAAAAAATATTTTAAATTTAATGACAAAATTACAATATATACTGCAGAATTAATCGCCATATTAGAAGCTCTCCTATTTATAAAGAATATGAAACTTCCATCAGAATCATTTGCAATTTGTTCAGAAAACATAACAGCACAGCGCTGTTATAAAATAAAAAATATTCACCAGGCCAATAGTAATGATATTTTAACCAATATACTAATTAAACTTCAAGAACTGCAAAGTCAACAAATCAAGATATCTCTAGTTTGGATTAAAAGTCATTGTGGAATAAAAGAGAATGAAGAAGTTTGCTAAGAAGCTAAAAAAGGAAGTGGGTGGTTATGATATAAATGTCCTTACACTGAAATTGCTTGCCACGTAAGGCCCACACTACTATCATCATCATTCTGACTTTACAACTCTGCGTGGGTCCTAGCCTCCTCAAGAATTTCTCTCCAGTCGTCCCTATCCATCGCCTTCCTCCGCCACGTATTCCCATATTTCTCACGTCTTCATCGATGTTATCAAGAAACCTTTTTCTGGGTCTTCCTCTTGCTCTCTGACGAATGGGTCTATCAAAGAGCGTTTTTCTAGCTGGGTCATTTTGTTCCATCCGCATTACATGCCCCGTCCACCTCAACGTCCTATCTTAATATGTTTTACGATATCTGATTCCTGGTATATTCTATAAAGTTCGAAGTTGTATCGTCTTCTCCACGCTCCAATATCATTCACTGTTCCATAGATTCGCCTTAGTACTTTTCTTTCGAAACATCCGAACATGTTTGCATTACTTTTTGTTAGAGTCCAGGTCTCTGAACTATATTTGGAGGATTTGTGGTTGCGTGCTTATTTTCATATACTTCGTTTTGTATGTGTTTATTATTAAACCCATTTTTGTAGCTGATTCTTTTAATGCTACTATACTCAGTACAGAGTATTTCGTTCTACCAACAATATTTATATCACCATATGCAAGGATTTGCACTGATTTATTATATATTGAAGAATTGGTTGTTATTTGTGACATTACGTATTACTTTTTTCATGGCCAGATTGAACAGTATACATGACAGAGGGTCTTCCTGGCACAGCCCGTTATTTGTTTTAAAAGGTTCAGACAGTTCTCCCTGAATTCGTACTCTACATTCAACTTTTTCAAGAGTTAGTTTTGTTAAATTTACCAACTGATTTGGTATTCCTGGCTCTTTCATTGCTTAGAACATTTCTCTTCTCATTCACAGATTCGTAGCTGCTTTGTAGTCTATAAATATGTGATGAGTATCAATGCCAGATTCCAGTGTTTTTTCTAAAATTTGTTTCAGGTTTGCAATCTGATGAATTGTCATTGCATATGGTGCCATACGGTGACATAGCACTGTGGAAAATATTTTATAGGCTGCATTTAGAAGCGTAATTCCTCTGTGATTAGAGCATTTAAAGATATCTCCTTGTTTTTGAATGGTGCAAAGTATTCTAATATTCCAATCGTTGCGGAAGGATTTCTGTGTCAATATTTCTTTTGTAAGCTGCTGTAATGCCATTACTACGAACAGAATGGAAAGAAATGTATAGAAACAGTCAAAAAGGACAATTATATATAAGTATAGTTACCGAGCTTCCTTGTCAATCTCGGTTGTCAAGACTATCGGGAAGTAAACGATGTTTTTCTTTATCGTACAGATTAAGGTTCAACTATGTTTTAACTCCTCAGTATAAATTTAGAATAAATTAAATAATTCTTCAAATTGTTCATGCTAATAAGAAATATTATACTGTTCTAAAATAACTATTGAAGTAAAAATTATTAAAAGAACAAATAACCAAAATTAGTTTATATTAAAACCGACAAAGTGTTGTATATAAAATCCACAAGGAAAACAATTCCTGTAGCTGGCTGTATACCACGTATCACAAAAAAGAGGTTAGTCTTCGTAAATGGGTATATTTACGAATATTAATAAATATACCCATTTACGAAGACTAACCTCTTTTTTTTGTATATATATTTTTTTAAGTAATTCGTGTTAAAAAGAGTTGCGCTGAAAGGGCTGAAGATGGTGCTAAACGAATGCGAATAAAACTTTAATCATATATCGTTTAATTTTTAGTCTATGAAAATGAAAAAAAAAAAATAAAAATCATCAGTAACAAAAAGCTGTTTTTTTGTATTGTAGAACTTTTTCTTCTTTAGTTGAGTTATTTTGGAAAAAAGTGGATTTTTTTGAGAAATTCTGAAAATCACATTTTCACTTTAAACTCGGATTTTTTCAAAACTATACCTGCTAAACCAATTAAAATTCCAAAATGTAATGTTTGCATATAAATGAAAAAAAATGAAATTGTAAATGAACAAAGAATAGTTTCAACCAGGTTTGGTTTTAGCGGGAATGAGTTTGTTAATCTCAAAAATATATATGCGTGTCATTTTTAGTTATTTTTGGAGTTCTTATCTCAAAAGTATGCCTTTTGATTAAGATCTTTAAAAGTTTTCCTTTCCATGAAAAACTTACCGTTTTCCGGTTATTTAACATTATATGTTTAGATTTTTGTATTCAATGAATAAAAGTCTACTTTCGAATAGCCATAATTTTGTTAATAATAAGTTTACGGTAATAATACAAAACCAATCTCTTTGTTTTATAAGCTTCATTTTGTATGCAAACAGTTTTCCCGATAAAATCTAAATTTTTGGAGTTATTCGCGAAAAACCGTTTAGAAACATGCCTTTTGCAGTGTAATTTGTGACCTTTCAGTCACGAATAACTCCAAAAATATTGACTTTGTATTTCTGGTTATTTATCATTAAATAAATTACACACTACCATCTAAGTTCCCGATCTGTCTCCATACCCTACCATCATGAGTATTTAAATTCTTTGCTTCAAACTTAAATAAAATTAATTTCTACTTCAAATTAATTCTAATCAATAAAAATACAGAATATACATGAATTAATACAATTTATTGTATTACTTAATTGTTACTGAACGTCAATAAAATAATAACATTTGAAATAATGACATAACTAGTAGGCTACTTTTTTGCAATTGACAATTTATTTTCTAAGCGCATATATTTCAAATTCTGTCCGCTAGATCCAAACCACAGAATAATAAACAATCAGAATGCCCACTCTCCATGGAAAAATAAGTACGCGCATCTCGTTTGCGCAGACGTTCCGCCATGTTTTAAAGGGAACCAGTGTTGTTTATGTGGTGTGCATAGAAAAATTAACCTGGTTTAATTGACTTACGGCAATCATAGACATACTATACAATTATATTAACATTGTTAAATATAATAACATAAATATAATATAATTAAACATAAATATAAACAATTACATAACCTCACAAATCATATGTCTGTGTTAGGTGTTTCCTTCTAAAACATGGCGCGCGTGCTGAAAAACTTCAAGGCGGCATCTGAGAGTGGGCACTCTGATTGTTTATTATTCTGTGCCCCAACTATTAGACCTTTTTGGAATCAACTCATTTTTATTGATCTAATAATGTCAGAAGATACAGGTTGTTACATTTACAAAAAATCCGATGGCGTCACCTTAATGTGTATCACTGTGTATACTTAAATTTGGTTGTAAAATGTAGGTTAATAAAATTAAAAATCGACATGTTTAGATTTTTTTTAAAGGCTTTTAGTTTAGGAAATATCCAATTCATTCCATACTTTACGGACACACTGTATATTGAAAATCCATATTTGTAGTCTGAATTAGTTATTCACAAACAGTCGTAGCAGAAAGAAATTAATTAGAAAAAGTATTAGAGTATTAAGTAAAATATTGACAAACTCGTTAAGCAGAGCTCTGCTCAAATCGAAAAAAAAAATGGCCCGGCTTGAAGCTCGGCTTGCAAGAAACAAACCGGCTTGAGCTCAAAACTCGGCTCGTCAAACGAGCTGAGCCTCGAGCTAAACTCGAGCTTGTGACCATCCCTAATTTTTACTGTCATATCCTGGACTATAATTATATCTTCTTCTTAACATGCCATACACCAAAGTGCGTAGGCGACTATCTCATTACTAGAATTCTGTTCTTGGCGGCGTGACACAGCTCACCTGTATTGTGTATTCCTGTCCATTCTTTAATATATCTTTATAAAATTTATATATATATATATATATATATATATATATATATATATATATATATATATATATATATATAATTATATATCTTTATAAAATTAGAACAGGAATATGATTGTATACCTACCTAACAAACGAGAACGTGGGCTAGGAGAGACTGTCAGTACCTGGTCCAAACTCTGATTGTTTTTCTTGGAAAGTGCTCTTAATCGTTTGTCTCAAACTTCTTCCTGAACAATTAATATTATTAACAAAAAATAATCAATAAATTCGCACTAATTTCTTATGTCATGTTGTAGAAATTTCAATCCTTTAATAATTTTCGTAATGACTTGTAAACATATGATAAATAAATTTTGTAATCGTTTCAGCTGATGTGTAAAAATGAGATAGAAAGAATTTGCAAACTCGACGAAGACGATTCTGGCTCTACAGTCGAATGTCTGAAGAACGCTTTTATATCGAAACGTATCCCAACTCGGGAATGTCAGGTGGAAGTGGCAGCTTTAATCGAAGGTTCTGAAGCCGACATTCAGGCCGATCCTCTATTGCAAAGAGCTTGCGCCTTAGATCTTTTGACCCACTGCAAAGATATAGAACAGGGAAACGGCAGAAGTGAGTAGAATTTTGATTATATTTTAATTTACCAAAATTTCAGAAAATATGTTTATTTCGACATTTACCTTTCCTTCTGAAATTCTTCTCAAATTACAAATTAAATGTTCGCCAGTTTTTCATTCAAACTTATTAATCTCTTAAAATTTTGAATAATGATCCATACCGGTTTCTTAATATTGTTCGAAAAAATTCTGATAAAAACCTTTTTTGAGAACGATTTCCGGAGTGGAAATCTAAACGTCAAACATTAGTTATTTAAAAATATGATTGTCATCACAATCACAACCAATAATTGTGGCGTAATCCCATAAAAACATAGTATTTAAGTTATATAATAATCCTATCTAGTAAAACAAGATTTAAAATATAATTAAAAATTGAAGGGAGATACTTGGACAACTTTAAAAGCGACGCTCGAAGTGTTTTTATTTAAACATAACTTTATTACATTTTTTTAAACTTAACCCTAGAATCACAAGGTGAAATTGGTGGAACGATTTTCACAAGGTGGGGTCACCGGCGACCCGAAAATGTTTTTTAAAATAAAAGACATTTAAATGTTTTTTAATATTATTTATCAAAAAATTTACTAAATGATTCGATTTCTAATCAGAAAATGTATTTTTAGATAACAATGAGCAAAACTAATATACAGAGTGAGTCAAAATATAAAAGCACTTATATTTGACATATACTTTTTAGGATGTCAAAAGCAATCCAAAAAATAGTTTATTCTTATATTATTCTCCACAAATACCAAATTGGTGTTCTGCACATATTTTTTGTTCACAGTAAACACAATTATGGCGGCTTTTCTATTGTTACGTCTTGGACAGAAATAAAATCGACGAATTCCTTTCTAATGATGTGAACTGCGATTTTTTCGGCTGGATATTCTAAATAATCACAACCTAAATTGCACAATAGGTGCAAACTTGTCTAAAGCCTTACGTTCTGCGTGAGTGGTCTTATCGTCAAAGCATAAACACATTAAAATAAATTCAAAACTGTGTTTGGACATAGAGCATCTAAATATGGAAACACCCATTTTTTCAGACCGTATATCTATTACTGAAAGATGGGCATCTTTTAAAACTCCATTAAAATATAATAAGCCGAAACGGGCTAGGCTACTCACTTTTGTTCGTTTCCTGAGTATAACAATATTCTACGGTAAATTTTGTTTTGATAATTTCTATTTCTTTATTTGTGTTATTTAAAATGATTTCTATCAGCGAATCGGGAAAAACAGTTGTTATAATTCTTTTATGTTGGTTCTATTTTTTATATGCTGTATGTTTATAAAAAATTGTTTTATATGTTTATAAAACATATAAAACAATTATTTCAACCCAATACTTTCTGAGCAGTCTTCTTCTAAATATTGGTCCATCGCGTTTTGTTACAAATTAACATCACCCCCTGTTGAAATTCTTCTACCAAATCAAATATATCTTCAAAATGGTCGTACGATAGTACATTTTAATCGCCTGAAATCACTTTCACCTAAAGAACATTCTTCTTTGCCACTATAATCATCCTCATAAAGGGTTTTCCACAATTCTTCTTGCTTAAGAGGACATTTATTTTGATCCATAGTGGTGCTAAACTTATAAGACGCTATAAATTATTAATATTTAAAAAAAAATTCCCATAAAAAACTTGTTATATTAACCACAAGGTGAGGTCAAAAATCAGAAATTCGCAAACACGACTAACACGATAAAAACTTTCATAAAAACACACATCACCAGTTGAGTCATATGAAATACTGAAGGTAAATGGTCGGACAACTTACAGGACTACAGGTTCATCAGGATTGCGCTCATGTCAAAAAAATGTGTGCAGTCGTGTCACCGGTGACCCACATTGTGGTTCTAGGGTTGGTGATCTAAGTGGTTTTTTTGGATTACCTCGTGAACTAGCAAAATTTGAGGATACTCTGAAATTTATCACTCTAATTGTGGACCTTAATTTACACATATCTTAAATTGGAGTAATTACTATTTACAGTTTACTACAAGTATAGTATAATATACACAACTATTGTAAATTCAACTTCAAGCTACGGACGATGGAAACAAATGCACGCTGGAAACACGCGTTTGTTCAGGGCCAGACTAGTAAATTAAAGCTGCAATACAAAACCTTAAATAATTTGTAGACGTCTGACAGGTACAGATTATAGTACACCAATTTTTTAAATATAAAAATGATTTACAAAGTCGAGAGTTATTAACAACAAAATAAAGTATACAAAAAAAGTTTATAAAATTACCGTATTTTATCGTAACTTTCAGAATCTGATGTACTGTTGTCATCATTAAAGTTGATAATGATAGGCTCAATTTGTGCCTCAATTAAATTGTCCAACTCCCACATTTTTGGCTCCACTTCTTCTTTTACATGTTTGACGCAGTTTTTTCCATTTTTCCATGGTTACAGCAGACACAGCTTCATGAAATAAATTTTTAATGTCAGCAAATTTAAATGTTGTGTTATGCCATGCTACATAATTCTTGACTTCCGCCCATACAAGCTCGATTGGATTGAACTCGCAGTGATACGGTGGCAACCTTAAAACTATTCTATTTGTGCTTCTTACCAGTTCATCTACTATGTACTTATTATATTCGCCTTTATGTTGTTTAACGATTTCTAAAAGTTGCACCTATAACATCGTTTCTTCAAAGGGAATGTCTTTTGAGCGAAGCCAATTTTGAATATCTGCCTTTTTTGTAGCCATAATGGGAATTTTTTTCCAATTTTCAGGAATGGTAAGGGGCATTGTCCATTACAATTATAGCATTTTTTTCCAGTGTTTGGAACGCTAAAGTAGGATTATCTTGTAATTCACATTTGTATGTATTAACCATTATTTTTTTGATTCTTATATCTACGTGATTTTTCTTAGCTCTTTTCCTAGGAGAACTTAGCGTTAACAGTTCCTCATTTTCATTTGCCGACTCCGTATCAGATATATTAAATAAATGGATTTATTATACTTTTCTCAATATTGTTCTGAAGCTATTTTCTTGTGGCATTGTAAATTAATTACTATTAAACTGGGAATAAGCCACAATTAAAAATAAAATACGTTTATTGACGTTTCAATTTCCACTTCGGAAATCGTTCTCAAAATACAAACAGTAAATTAAAAAAATTTTGTTTTTTGTTACATAGTGAAAAATTCTTCTAATAATTTAATTTTATCTTTACAATGCCACAAGAAAATAGCTTCAGAACAATATTAAGAAACCGTTATGGGCCCAGCGTTATTCAAAATTTTAGGAGATTGGAAATTCTATACAAGAAACTGGCACACTGTCAAAATTCAATTAAATTTTTACGAAGATGTAGAGATAACAACCTAATACCAAAGGGCTTGAAGTTACATCCAGCATATTCAAGCAGAAGGTTGGAAAACATTTTACATAGAGCCAGTTTGTCCATGATCCGAGAAAGATTACAATATCATAGATCGAATTTATTTTTTGTTGAACAAGATATTGTAAGTATTGAAGCTTTTCAATGTGATATCAAATTCTGATTTTGATCAAATTATTTTTAGTTTACATATAGTATATGAAAATTCATATAGAAAACAAAGAAATATACATTTAAATAAATTTAATATTCTTTTAGAACAAAACAGTATACACTTTAGATAACCTCAATAGAAATGATGACATATTAGCGACAGTTGTCAATCTATCAAATAGACATTTAAATGCAACGGAGAATTTAATACTGTCAAAGGGTCTAAACTTTGCTATTACTCAGCCATCCGTTCCAAAATTAGACATAATAAGCTCAGTGGAGAAAATATCTCAATGCTTACCAACCCACGAAAAGGAAGAATACAGAGTGTTATGTAAACTTGAATTGGAAAAATCTACTAAAATTGAACAAAACATAAGCAAAGAGGAACTAAAGGCTATAAGAACTTTAAAAAATGACGACTCCATAATCATACTACCAGCAGACAAGGGGAATGCAACTGTGATAATGGATAAAATTCAATACGAAAATAAAATTAAAGATCTATTAATAAACGGACCTTATACAAAATTAACAAAAGATCCAACAAAGTCTTTGGAAAACAAAATATATAGAACTTTATTCAAGTTTAAAGATGTTTTAACAAGTTATCAGAGAGGATTAATTACACCTCATTACAGTAAGACTCCTCATTTTTATGGAGTACCGAAAATTCATAAAACGAATATACCACTTAGACCCATTTGTAGTACCATGAATTCTCCTTGTAGTGAACTATCAAAATTTTTATTAAATATTTTAAAACCATTTACAAATAAAAATGACACATTCATAAAAAATACACAACATTTTTTAAATAAATTATCAAATATTGAATTTAATTCAAATCATACTTTGGTAAGTTTTGACATAAATAGTTTATTTACGAATGTGCCATTAAATAAGACTTTAAGTATAGTCAAGACAAAATTAGAGAGTGATGATTCATTGGCAACTAGAACAAGACTAAACATATCGGCTATAATGGAGTTATTAACATTATGTACTGATAATACATATTTTCAACTAAATAATGAATTCTATAAACAAAATTTTGGTCTAGCAATGGGCTCTAGTTTATCTCCATTCTTAGCCGATATATTTATGGAAGATTTTGAAACAAATATCATTTCTAAACAAAATTTCAAACCCACAGTATGGTGGAGGTATGTAGATGATGTATTCTCAATATGGCCTCATGGATCAGAGTTGTTGGACACATTCCTAAATGATATAAACGATAAAGAAGAGACAATAACATTTACCATGGAAAAGGAATATAATAACACGCTACCTTTCCTGGATGTTTTAATCTCTAAGAACGATACTGGATATGAGACTCAGGTGTATAGAAAACCAACACACACCAATAGATATTTAAATTTCAAATCAAATCACAATATTAATGTAAAAAAGGGAATAATTAAATCCTTATACGATAGAGCCAAAATTACTTGTTCTAATGAAAATTCGTTCTTGGAGGAGAAACATTTGTTAACATCTGTTTTATTAAAAAATGATTATCCTTTATCGTTTATAAATAAGGAATTTTCAACAATCGATCGAATAGAACAGAACAACTTAGAACGAGATCCTACAGCATACACAAGGAATAATATGAGGAAAATAACAATACCGTACATAAAAGGACTATCAGAAAAACTTAAAAGGATAGGAAATAAATTCAACATTTCAACAACATTCAAAACAACAAACACGTTGAGATCTATTTTGTCCAAAACCAAACCTAACAATGAACAAGAAAGGACAAAGAATTGCATTTATAAAATACCTTGTGAATGCGATCAGTTTTATTTAGGTGAATCATCAAGGCCATTAAATGTTAGAATAAGTGAACATCAATCTTATATTAAAAATAAAGAATTTGATAGATCTCAAATCTGTAAACACGCATGGGATAATGAACATAGGGTTCAATGGAATAATTCAAATGTAGTCCTAAAAGAAACGGATGGTAAAAAAAGAAAAATCAAAGAAGCGGCTCTAATTATGCTAAATGAGGCCAATTGTGTCGCAAATTCCTCGGCAGAATGTAGTAGGATCTGGTTACCAATATTGAAAGAGGAAGTTATTAATAAGAAAATACCAGTATTAGTAAGTCAGTAACATATAGAGGATACATCATTTATGTTTTTTAAATAACGTAACATATAAAATCAGAATTTTGATGTTTGTTGAAGGTAAACTAAATTCACGAACAAATACTTACAATGTCGGGATAGTATTATGAGGTTTTTTTCCTGGTTTTTCCCTCATAATTTACTATGGAATCACTAACAGGAGAATTTTACTGTCATCATGTCATGTGTTTGTCTTTTTAAAGACGAATTACATGCTATGATTTTTTTCTGACGGATATTCTCAAGTTAAAGTTGATTTCATGTAATCGAATGAACTATCTTATAAGTAAAGTCGTCCCAGGAGCGCAACTCAACAATATTGGCAATATCATTTTAAAGTCGTCTACTTTAAAATGCATAATGTATGTCTGAATTGTCAATATAAATGAGTCAGATAAAATTAAATTATTAGAAGAATTTTTCACTATGTAACAAAAAACAAAATTTGTTTAATTTACTGTTTGTATTTTGAGAACGATTTCCGAAGTGGAAATTGAAACGTCAATAAACGTATTTTATTTTTAATTGTGGCTTATTCCCAGTTTAATAGTAATTAATATACTTTTCTCAACTAAAATAACAAAATGGGCAATTTCGAATTTACTTTTATAGTAGAGGATCCGATATAAGGTTTACCTACACCGCTTTGGTAAATGTGATATTTTTTACTAATGATTTTGATCCTTGAAAATCGTCATCTATCGTTCTTCGTCTGTCAATTCTTTTTCGTCTGTCAATTCTTGTTCGCCTGTCAATTCTTCCTTGTCTTCCAGTTTTAAATTATTTATAACTTGAACACGATCAACTTAAGAAAAATTACAAAATAAATTTTTGTTTAGAATGATTCAAAAAATCTAAAACAATATCTGCCCGTGTTGATTTTTTTTTAATATATAAAAAAAGGTATTTTTTAACTCTTTTCGGCACATCGGATTGAAATTTGAACCACCAAATTTTTGCTACATGTTGTACAGTAGTCCACAAAATAAATCACTTATTAATCTATTTTTATCAAGTTACACCTACGCAAGTGGTTTGTATTACTTATTCCCTCTGTCCCTATTAAGTGTTATCTTTAATTGGTAAAATTCCCACGGTATAGTTATTGGCCAAACGCGAATGGTTATCAGTTGTTTCTTGAAAAGTGAGGTCATTTTACTTTTTACGTGTGCAATTGAATCTTTCTATGCCCCAAGGGTCCATTGTAGAAAATTTATAAAATCTCGTGCCGCAAAGAGTTTAAATTAATTAGAGTCAGGACAAAATTATATCGGGCACTTCTGGTTTTTCATAATTTTTAACATACTAAAGAATTTTTATCCATTAAACATATCAGTGCAGGTCGATATTATATCTTATCTTATGGCTATTATAAATGCTTTATTATACTTACAGGAATTATTTTAAAGTGGGGAAAAAGTTTGTATCGACTATAATTAAATGTTCTTAAAACTGCTTTGCACTATCCACACACGAGCTAACGACTAACAAATAAACAAACCAACAAACAGCTTTGCACAAAAATTACTGGGCCATTTCGCATTCGACAGAGGACGGAGCGGAAAAAACGAAGTCCGCACCTGTTAGGGCTAACTGCCTGACTTCGATCGTTCGACAATTTGGCCAATAGCAAGGCGTTCGTCACGTGTAGACTCGAATATCACGCGGTGACTTGTGTTGATTCTGTCCGTAACTTGAAGTTGAATTTACTGTAGGATGTGCTAATTCCCACAAAAAAAAAATAAGTGAACAGAGCTACAGCTTGCGTATATAATCTTATACCTTATATGTTATTGATATTAACATAAAGTTTTTTCTGATTTTTAAATTGATTTCTAATACTTCATTCATTTTAGAAATAAATTGTCTTAAGAGAGTAATGGCTAACGCAGAACAAGATTTGTCACAAGATTGTAAAATTAAATTGAAGGAAAGGCTTGAGATGTACAGAAATGCAGCACAAGTGGTAAGTAAAACGGTCATTTTCATATTACTTTCGGTACTAAAATTACTGCTTATTAGGTCCATAATTTGATATTGCAAAAAATCTAATTATGCAAGAAGTTTCTATGAGTGGTCATGAACCGCCCAAGGAATTAACACTTCTAAAAAAATAATATGGATGGTAGCCGTTACAAATCTAGCAATAAGACTCCATTCTTTGTTTATATTGAACATCAAAATATCGGTAGGTTATTTCCTATGAAGGTTTTTTATTAAATGATTTATCAATAAAAAACATTTTAAAACCAAAAAATTAATTTCGTCTTCAACCGGTCATAAAGAAATCTATTTCATTTTTAGTATTCTCTTTATAAAAACCATAGGGAATATCTTTTCCCAAAAAACAGTCTCCATCATCATTCCGGCTGGTCTTTTTCGGTGAACCTTCGCCGCTTTTCTCCACTGTTTTGACTATTCCTTTGTCTAAAACCTGAACAATATTGGTATTTTTTTATTTTTCGACGACTATTTAAAACCAAACTATTTGCTAATGTGTTTGGTTGAAATGTTGTGTAGATGAAAGATAAAACAAAGCAATTCGTTTTCATCTATCGAAAGCTAGATCAATGTTAAACCACTCTCTCCTTACTATGAAAACTTGTACTAACAATACAAATATTGTTTCAGGTCGAAGTTCCGGCAGATTTTCAAGGTTTATACAGAACAGTGTCTGCATCACCATCAAAAAATTACTTTGTGATAGTATTATTTATGATAATAGGTTCAATATTCTTCGTTGGTGTGTTCCTAGGGCGTTTCTCGAAGAGGAAATACAGACTACTGAAAAACAAGTGACATATTAGGAAGAGTAGCCGAATAAGTGGTTATGTTATGTTATGAGGAAGAGTAATATATCTTTAAAAATATTTTTAAATAAATTCAGTGGTTGTTTTTTCTTTCCATGTCCTGATCTAACTTTAAGCATTCCTCAGTAGATTTTAAAACCGCAGCTGAACTTTGGTTTTTATACCTGCGTTTAAAACATTTCAGTCTGGAGTATGGCTCTAACCATCTCCTTCATCTTCATTTGCCACCTACATTACGAAGGTTGGCCGTCATTATGGCAATTATGACCCTGGAGGCTTCTGCTCGGAATAGTTGAATATAACTGTAAGCGAACCATTCCCTGAGGTTTCTTAACCAAAACATTCTTCTCCTTCCTATACAGCTCTTAATATCATTATTTCCCTGCATAATCACTTATTATAAATGATAGTATTTATCTGCTCGTTTAATATGTTCTAAGTATTGTAATTTTCTCGTTTAAATAGTCAATACATCTTTTTGGTAATCCTGTCGTGATCCGGCTCGAAGGCATTTTTCGATATTAATGTATCTCGTAAGATACAATCTTGGGATATGAGCAGCCTTTGAAATAAAACGACGCATTGAAATAGTCAGAAGCGCTTTCAATAAGATAAAAGCAGTATTATGCAATGGAGATTATCTGCCCTATTATATGAAGTTGAAGCCTGGACAATTACGGATGCAACTGAAAAAGGACTTGCCAACTTTGAGGTTTTTCTTTTAATGGCTTTGACATAGCCTATTGACCAACAACTTGAAGTGTTATCGAAGAATATGGAAAATGTCATGGACACAATACAGAAACTTAAGAAAGATGAAAAAAGAAAAAGAAATACTCAACACTATGAAGGAAAGCAAAATGAGCTACATTGGTCACATACTAAAAAATATGAGTTGGTGCGATTGGTATACTAGGGAAAGTGGAAGGAAAAGGAGGACCGGGGAGACGACGCACATCCTGGTTGAAAAATTTAAAGCAGTGGAGTGGGAAAGCAACAATAAAAATCTTCATAACTGCTGCAAAAAGAGTAAAAGGGGCCGTGATAATCGCCAATGTCCTTAAAGGATGAGGCAGACGAAGGAGAATGCCCTATATATTCAAAAACCGTGTCGGATACCCCGCATCTTCCGGGAAAACGAAAAGATTAAAGGAAATTCTAAAAAGCTTACATAATTATCTTTCAAACGAAAAAGAACTTACAACGGCTTATTAATTATTATTTCTTAATACTAAATAATAGTTATCTTGTTATTACTACCAGTTTATCATTTTTTGTTTAGAATAATGTTAGTGGTTTCTCCTCAATAACGCTATATGGACCTGAAAACAAAAGGTTTAGTTTTAAATTCGACTCGTTCTTGACTAATATCTTGTTTTCTGGTTTATATGTCATTTTACCCGTTTTGGCATCATATGCTTTCTTTCTAATGTGTTTTGACCGTGTTAATGTTTCTTTGGTCTCTTTTGTGGCTACTTGTTATCTGTATTTTAGTTCCAAGACATAATCATCAAAGTTGTACAGAGGTTCCGAATACTAATTCGAATTGCGAGTAACCTGTTGCTGAGTGCACGGAAATATTGTATGGAAAACAGACAGAATATACCCATTTTCTTCAATTTGTCGGAAATTTTGACAGTTGGATCCTAAGATACGCATTTAAATGCTTATGAGTATCTTCTAAAGCTCCAATTGACTCATGATGATACCCAGTGGAGTTTAGTTGCTGTATTTGCAGCAATGCGCATGTCTCCTTAAATATTCTTGCCATAACCTCTGTGCCTTGGTCTCTTACTATCCGTCTGGGTACTACATACCTCAAACTAAAATTTTCTACCAATGATTTGGCTACTGTTTCGACTTCTTTATTCTGTATTACATACTTTTCTATGTATTTACTTAACTCACACTGTAGTATCAATATACAATGGGAACAGATATATACCTGTTCCCATTGTCATCCATCTCAAATGGGCCTACCAGATCTATAAATATTGTGTCAAGTGCGCTGGTGGCTGTCGATGTGAATAGTCAGTTCTAGTCTAGAAATAGTATTTCCTATTTATTTTTATTTATTCCTGCATGCTCCTCCGTAACACGCAATATGTAGAAATCGTCAATTATAATTCTTCATAAATTCCAATCTGCCCTGTTCTCTTTTCTTGTACTGTACATACTTTTATATCTTTTTGTTTAAACATTTGAGAACCCTTTCGTATTCGGTGGATTCTTTAACATTGGTCTGTCTGATTCCACAGTAAGTACTCCGTAATACTGTTGGTTGACAGTTCACTTAGCTAGATGCTAACCGACTCATTTTTAATTATTTTAATTTCTCTTTTTAGTTGTGTGGCATTATCTAGTTTTATCAACTGGTGCTCTAGACTGTTGCCATTTCCGTGTCAAGTTTTCTTTTTTCGTTATTATTTCCCTGACATCTTTCGGTTAGTTATTTCCTTATATTTTTACATTTTTCGTGCTGTTTTTTCAAGCAGCTTGTACGTTTTTAAAGAGTAATTCTACTTTTGCCTCTAATTGAAAAACGCGTTAATGGAACTGTTAATTTTCTCTTCAAGGTATATCTGGAAACATTTTCAATCAGTATTTTTGTTAACAAATCTAGCGAGGCTTTCTTTTTTGATAATCCATTATTAGTTTTAATCAGTTTCAATCCCGTGTCGATTTGGTCATAAAATTTTTCTATTTGTTGTTCTTCTTTGTCCGTTTTTGGTGCATATAATTAGTTGTAACATCATGACGCGCCGGACCGAAGGATAAAGTTTAAGACATGTCGAGAGACAGACTTGTTTTGCCCACTCAGTTTCAATTTTGGGGTCTTGGTTATCGGAGTAGTATATCACATAGTCTTTAATATGACAAATTCCATTTTCCGGCTAACAAGTTTCGCTTATAACCAAACTGCTGATATTCATTTCTTGGATATTGTGTGCTTTTCCTGACTCATACATACTGGTAACATTCCATGTTCCAATTTTCATTATTTGATTAGTAATATTTTAACTTACTGTTCGCCATAATCAGTAAGGTTGTGTTTAAAATTTGTCATCGCATGATAACCAACTATCAATCTACTAAACTACTCACATCAAAATGTGTCCAGCAAATCGCTGAGTTATTGAGTAGACATACAGTATTAAAAAATGTTTAAACCACTTAAAAGCATGTCAGTCTTTTTGTTCTATAGGTACAAAGATTTAATTAATACAGAAACATTGTTCTAAAATTTTATTTTCAGAACTAATAAATTCAACAGAACTGATCATTTAAAATAAATATATATTTTTTAAAATATAACATAAAATGATTTCTTGAATACTTAATTAATTTCTTTAATACATATATTAAACATTAAATAAAACGTTGTCGTCAGTGCCAATACTCATATATACATTTTTATTTAAGACGGTTTTTATCTTCTTCCTTTTCATATATGCTCCTGTATTTAACGAGAGTTACTGATTACTATTATGGTCGAAAATATATTAAAAATGCGGACACCAAAAGCGGGTCCCTAATTTTCTCCTACTCTCATATATGTATTAGAATTTCAGTGAAATTGCATACTGAAGCTTGGTCATGTGTTCACCCAAATCAATTCACAATCACATTCTTCTCCTCTCTACTATGTTTAAACATTGTAACTTTTCTTCTTTCTCTCACAACAATGGAAAGACCTGTCTGTAATTCCGACTAATTAACAAATACAAAATAGAGAGTGAAACAACACAGAAATATATCAAATCTATATATCAAAAGCTGCTCAGGGCACTATCGGAATATAATATGTTTTTAAATAATAGGTTTGGGAAAAATATGCAAAAACATATAATATTCTCAATTATCTTCGATTTGCAGACGAATGACGACGCTTTCAAATTAAATTGGAGTGGCAAAGAATTTTAGGAATGGTTTATAACGCAGACAATAGGATAACTACGATAACAGCCACCAGTAACCTTCCGAATATAAGTTTATAGACAGTTTATTTCAAGTAATAATGTGCAAATTAGAAAGTCATTAATTCGAAATTGGTTTTTAATTAACAATATTAGATACGCTGGTGATACCTAAAGTCTAGAAAGAACAATGAATAAAATATTAGGTCCAATGAAGAATGCGGACTCTCTCTCAATGTTAAAAAACCAGATTCATGCAAATTAGTAAGAACCACATTAACGAAATCCTAATGGTACGAGACCAGCATATCGAAAGAGTAATGAAGTGCACGTACTTGGGAACACTAATAACAGAATATAACGACTACACTGTCAAAATAAAAGTTAAATTATGGGTGTATCGCGTTAAGAACGTTGAAGTATGAAGAAAAACAAGAAAAAAAGGACATACAACACAGGAAATTTGACATATATGTGAAGAAAAATACGGCAACTAGCAGCTTATAATATAAGGCAAAATACACTATAGAAGGAATGTCTGAAGAAGATCTTGGCTCTGAAGAACATACGAGGCTATGACGATTGCCAACCTTCATAATTTCTTCAACCTTTCCATGTTGCCAGTGGTGACTGTTTTTACAGGAATATGTACAAATGTAGAAAGTATAAATTGTCTTTTTCACTATCAGGCCAACAACTTTTCAGACTACTACGTACTTTTAGAACAACAAATCACGTGTTTTGTAAAAGTAGTTGTTTTTTAGTTTTGTGAATATCTGTTCATGTAGATACGAGGTTTTACACTGAAAATGACGATAATATAATTTCACTTATGTAAAATATTTAAAAATATCTGCCATTAAGAATACTTAAGTGATTTGAGACACTAAGCTCGATTCACACACGTCCATTTATTACTGCTACCGTTAGAACACATTAATTTAAGTCAAGCTGTCCGGTAGAGTCTAGTACATAGAACTTCGAGATTCTGAGATCCAGAAAATATTCTTTTAGTTTAGGTACATTAAAACAGATTCTTTGAAAATTTGACTAGAAAATCGTAAGTTAATTTCTTTTACTTATCCAATTTTTTGCCTTTCTTCTTCTTCAAGTTCCATCTTCTGTTAAAGGTTGGATATCATCATGGCTATGCGCACCCTGTTGACTGTCGCTCTAAATAGTTCTGCAGTACTGCATTCAAACCATTTACTCAATTTCTAAGTCACGATATTCCTCGTCTTCCCACATTTCGCTTTCTTCGAATTTTGCCTTGCTTAATAAGTTGCAATAATGAGTATTTTTGTCCTCTCAAGTTTTCTTCTTTTGATAGTCAATATTACTTCAGCTTCATTTCTTTGCCCAAACCCCTTTAATTTTTTGCCGTTCTTAAGTCAACGAGTTAAAAAGTTAAATAATTGAGAGGACTCGATTAGTTAGTTCTTTTTTTGGCTCATTGTTACACAATGCGGTAGTCCCAAAATTCTATTTTAATGAACTCCCAAAACGCTAGTCATGTGTAAATTATTGTTGTATTCGACTTCATTTAGAAACTCTACACTTTAACGTTACTGTTCCAAATCAGTGGATACGTGTGAACCAAGCTTAAGGTGTGTAAATAGTACGATAAACATAATTAAACAGATCAAAGTTTGATTCTTAACCACAGCCCCTTGTAAAAGGTTGTAAAACACAGTAAGATAAAATTTACATTTTTAGTGGTATATAGTTACAGGAAACGCCAATTACATCTCATTTCCATGATTTACTGAACCTATGCCACCAATAACGGTTCTTTTAAAACCTGCACGATTAAATTTCACCATAATTGGCATTTTCCGCATAAAAGACCTCCGAAATAGAGAATAATAATAATCTCGAAAAAAGAAATAATACAGTTTATATGACATTATAATATGATAAAGAAAGTAAAAAGAAACAAAATATGAAAAAACTCAATTGCAATAATATTCACTTTTTTCATTTATTAAAATTTTCAATGATATTTCAATGAAGTTTATATTAAGTTTCTGAGGTAAGTTTGCTGTAGTATTACAGGATGAATATAACACAATATTAGTAGTCTACACTGCACAATAACAAAAACTCTTTACTAATACCTAATGGCAAATTGGGTCATTTTTTTTCAGACTTATAAATAGTTTTTTTTACCAAATTGACAATGCCAATGGTCTCTAAATAATTGAATAAATTTTAAATCGGTGACTCAAAACGGTACAATACAATTGTAATTATTAAAAAAATTAATTCTAAGACTTACTTGATACACACTTTAATAATTGACCAGACATTTCATTATGTTTCTAATAATAATTCAAAATATAAAGGGTTAGAAGTCCAAGATATGCACATACAGTGAATACATCTTGCAACGCATCAAATATTGAATATTCTATAATACTTACCAAGGCTTATACACATATATTTCCATTTTGTTGATTTACTAATCCCGTGCTAAAGATTACATATACAAATCTTTAATTGCCAACGGTGTATTTGTAGAGAAAGATATTTTTAGCTAAGCCATTTTTAAGTAATCAAACAAGTTTTTAAAAAACAAATGTTGCATCATTACAATTTCGTCAGAATTTAGGTAGTGAAATCCAGTAAATTTTTTATAAAATTTCACTATATCTTCATTGTGCAATAATTAGTAATATGGAATTATTAAAAACTATTTGGAACAAAATAAAAATTAAAAAATATTGATCCTTTAATATTGCTCCTAGCTTGGCCCTGTCCGCCCGGCATTAGTACAGACAATTCTTCAAAATGGTATATAGCGAAGAAATGCGTACTTCTACTTCCAAAAGAAATCAGATTTGAACCGGTTTATAGGAAGAAAACACATATAACCCATATATTTATCTTTTTTGGAGATTATATAATATTAAAATTGAATTGCAAACTGTTATGAGCCACCCGAAACAATTGACGAATAACAAAACTTGACAGAACACTATTATGACAATTGACAGTCAAAACAACGTCTGAAATCACGATGATTCGTGACCAGAATAGGCAAAGAACTCTATATTAATATATTTGTCATGTAAAACTCTATATGTGTACCAAGGTGGATGCTATTATCACCAATATGTTCATTCAAATGTATTCAAACTTCAAAAGGAAATTTTGTTATCCACTCATCAATTAATAATTTGATGGGTTTAAAAGATCTAAGGAATATTATTTGCAATAATATACAAGAAACTCTAATTATACAAAGATGCGCGAAAGGGTCTATTTTAGTCTCGAGTTATTTATTCAGTGGCGTACAGTTTTGGGTGAGTCGGTTTATTAGAGTCGTATGGCATACATAAAATATATTCTGTTGCGCTGAAGTTTAAAAATTAGTTACAAGTTTTTTCTCTTAAAGGTTGTACGTTTAGAAAAATGACTTCTCGCAAACTTAACGCAATATGTTAATTCTCCAAGAAGAGAAGGAAGAAAAGTTGATAATGTCAAATCTAAATAAAAGAAATAAAAATGTAAACGAAATTTTTTCATGTCGTAATACAGAGGGTGCTTGCCGAAAGAAGATTGTTTTAAAACGAGGAAAAATTTTGAGAATATTTTAGACTTTCCAGGGATTTATTTGAAACTCTCACAAATTATGAGGTATGATAACACCAAAAAACCCTACAACAGAAGACATCACCTAATTATTATTATTAATTATACACTTAATTATAACTATTGAAAAAATGATAACTGTATAAAAACATAATTATAATTTCGCTATAGATGTGTACGCTGTGAGCTCAGCTGAACGTTTGCGTCCAAATCTAACCGCAATTGATTCCAGCGTACACCGTCGACGTACACGGCTATCGCTCTGCTGTGTGCGCGGCTCAGCAGAACCTAACAAAACGTTATCATAGAGAACCATTTCTTTGATTTTGACAAACGTGCGCGACGTTTGACTGACTGTGAGTTATGCGTCGCTCACTGTTCTAACAAACCATAGTATAAGTACACATCATTGTTATAAATATGTTTTGAAAATAATATATGTACACACGCAGACTTACTAACATAATTAAAAAAACTGTAAAATAAGAACTTTACAATACTCGTGACATTGATTTAATAAATAGGCCTGGTGTATACTGGTATAAATAAATGTCACGAGCAATCTTTTTTAAATTTTGTAAGTAAGTGTCATTGCACACACAGCGGTTTTGATCGAAGCGTTAAAGCCGAAAGTAAAATTGAATTTGGAGGTTGTCTACATTTAGTGAATGGGTAGTGACGAAGTACTAGTCAGGTTGTTTTTCAAAAACAGCCTGACTAGTAGTAGTTGTGTTTTATTGTATTTCCCCTGCCACACATATTGATTTTCTGAAAGCGGTTTGCTAACAATTGTTGGATTTTTGTTTGTTTTTTTATTTATTCCTGACGTTTTGTCCGAGAATGATGAAGACATTGGCAAATGCGATGACAGCATCAACCGCTGCCACATTGTCCCTGATAACGTATACCGTATACCTCTGATAATGTCGAAACGCCTTAAAGAATTAATTGTATACCACAGTCTGTAAGCCCGAAAACGATATACCGTAATAATAATATTTAGTCATTGAATTCTTATAAAATAAAATCCAAAGTGTATAATTTTTCTTTGAAAATGTGATTTATGGACTTTGTATTGAATAATAAAAATAATTAGAGTAAAAAAATATGAACAATGATGTAATTGCATCCATCTCTTGTTACCCATACGATATCAAAGAATTGACTAATTTAAGTGATATGAAAAATATTCGGATATAAATTGGTGTTTATCTAAAAGGAGAGAGCTAAATATGTGTCAGTCATCGTCATCTTCTTCTTCCTTCAATTCCTCTTGCATGCATTTGAATTCTTTAATTTTATCCAAGAGCTGCTTTCTTAACTTGAGGGCAGTGCTTCTGAGATCTTTGCTCCGCTGAATTATGTTTTGTACTTTCGTTAAGGCGGTTTTTTGATGTTGTTGGTCGATTATCCACCTGAAATAATCATTATAATTTATATTAATATAGTCTTGTAAACAAATATAACGAGTCAACGAATCTTTGTAACATTGACCAATTTTAATATCATAATGAACAATTGTTCCTGCTTTTTAATTATTTTAACTACAATGTGGCAATTTCGCGATTTCAGCTTTTCGTTTTATATCAGATCAATGCAGTCTATAATATTGGGTTGTTGTAGAAAATGATCAACAATGATGATCAAAAGTTCGATCCTCGGCACCGACAACGAAATTTGCAATTTTTAAAAATTATAATAGCCTTCCCTTCTTCAGAAAGCGCATAAAGCCGTCGGTCCCGGTGACATAAGTGGTCGTTAAATCATGTTAGGAGCGCTTGCGCTAAAGAAAACCTTTGGATTGAAGGTCACACTTTTAAATGTTGCTATGAAAAGGAGCCCTGGTTGTATAAAGACAAAATGGGAGGTCTATCGGACTCTGGTGAGTAGTTTACATTTAGCCGATCTAAGGAAGTTTCGAGGACCGTTATAATCGTTAAACGACATATAAAAATACCGTGGATTTAACACAGGGATTTAATTACGGTAAAGATGAAAGTAGAGGGAGGAAGTATGAAGAAGATAATTGTCGGATCAGCATACCTTCCATATGATGATCGCAAACAACCATTACCAAGAGAGTACAATCATCAGCTGTAAGGAGAGTCATTACTAGACCTTGTTATGGAACATGATTTAGATAGTTATGTTGTTATATTAGCGTTTGAAAACAACTGCCGGAGACAGTGAGAAATTTCAACAGGAAAGTACCCTGGTGGAATGACAACCTTGCAAATCGGAGGACAGAAGTCAGACGAATGTTTAATTTCGCCAAAAGATCAGGTGATTATCCCGAAGCTCCGACTGAATATAATAAGGAACTGAGGAGGATAAAAAGAGAATCGTGAAGAAGGCACTGCAAGGAGATAGAACAAAGTGGATAAATGTCAAGGCTCCATAAAGTTCTCCCAAGGGACCCTCATGTATTCCCTCACTCAGAGGGTCAAGTCCCTCACTCAAGAAGTTAGGTGAATGCACTGGCAATGGTGAAGAGACCATGACAGAAGTTTTCACACTTCAATAATTTGTTCTTTGAGTTGAGGAGTCATGAGGAGCAATTTTTTAATTTTACCGCTGTCGTCATCCCTTCAAAAGCAAACATGTCGCAAATTTCCTTCCAGCATTGTTTTTTGATAACTCTATCAGTGTATTCTAATGTTCTCATGTCTCACAAAGCGGGACACTTTTCTACCTCCCCAATCAATTTATCAACATCTATTTTTGTCATTTTCAGACAAAAATATTAAAGAAAAAACAAACAAAATCAAACAATTGTTAGCAGACCGCTTTCAGAAAATCGATACGTGTGGCACGGGTGATGTAATAAATCGCAACTACTGGTGTCAGGCTGTTTAGAAAAACGGTCTCCTAGTCTCCTTTTATACCTCTAGCGCGACTTTGGGATTATAGCAGGGTAGTAGGCTATCTCTTGGGCCTACGGTATACGAGGAAGATAACAGAGTTAGTGCTACGCTTCAACCGTCTATTATTACTCCTGGTTTTACCCAAGATACTCATTTTATTCAGGCGAAGTCGACCTGGGACCTCTAGATGTTTTAAAAATATCTAGTTATTTTCGCCAGCGCTCGGGCTAGTAACATCATAAATTGAAATTAGCGATACCGAATGGATGATGATTTCTGACCATATAGTAGCCAGATACAGAATTAAAGTGTTATAGCTGGTACACAGGCGGGTCCAATATTGCAAAAAGGTCGGGTGCAGGAATATTCAGAAGTGAACATTTAATTCTTTTCATTTTTATTCAACTAGGGGAATATTTCTCTGTATTTCAGGAAAAGATTTTTTGCAATATTGCAGTGTGTAGGAGAAATTAAGGCTTTCGAACTGAAGCAGATCAATCAGCTATAAGATACTTTGATTCAGAGCCAACCTGTCTAATATGTATATAGGGCTGTTTCATGGAGACTTAAGCTGCAGACTTGTGGCAGAGAATCTGAAACAGTCAACTGTACTTAAATGAAGGCGAATCATTAGGTCGCAGGCGGCGAATACTCTTCAGAGACTAACTAGTGACTCCAAAAACGTATGGTACCCATCATCTAGACCTGTATAAGCTATCATGAATGAATGGAAGATGTACAATAAGCCAACTGGCTTCAGTACGAAAAAGGAAAAAATCATTACAAAAACATAAAATTAAGCCTGCCATTAAAAATCAGATTCTAAACGCATAATGGCTTTTTCGAACTGTGGGACTCTCGATGTGTTTATCATGGACAGCACATAGCATCAAGAAATCAATACTATTAGCACTTTCCAATATCATTACCAATAGACTCGTTACAATTATTATTTCAAGTATATTGAAAAACTTTGAACACATTACTGGGAGAGATGGTTTGGAAATAGTGATAGTTCAAGCGAATGAAGCTGGCAAAAGATTCAGGCAGATCTACATCGCACTGGTTAGACCAAATAAAGAACATGACTGGTTACTCATTTTCGGAAGCAACACTTTACTTAGCAATTTCACAACGTCACTACATCCTTACGAACGATAAAGTGGATCTATGTATATCTGTACACCGATTTAAAGAACCTGGTTAAAATCCACTATACTAATACATGGCAAAATCATTAGGAAAAATAAGTTACAAGATTAAATGTAATTTGCCCAAAAATAAATGCTGTCCTGGATACTCCTTCAAACAGAAGAAACCAAGGTATTATTAACTATCTAAAAATTGGCCATACTGCCTTGACTCACAAATACTTAATAACAAAAGAACCACTACCAATCTGCTCCATCTGCTCTGATCCACTGACCGTTAAACATATCCTGCTTGATTGTCCGCAATTCATGGAAGAAAAAAGATCTCACGGAATCACAGATGATAATCTCAAAACAGTTTTCAAAATCAAAATCTCAACAATGTTAACCTATTGAAAACACATTAAGTTATTGAATTCTATTTAATTTAATATTTCTTGTGTTCGTTATACCCTCTAATAATAATGTGCGGTTGATGTGATTTTATGTTTAAATAAAAAAATCTTGCAAAAGTATACAAATATTGGGGTAAAACATATTTAAAATTAAATTTTCAACTCTGTTATTAAAAGTGTAACCAACATGACATCATAAAACTGTTAAGTAATAAAATATAAAAAGAAAAAGACAGTCAAGATTTCATTTCACGTATAATGCGTCTGTGTATCTGCTCATACGTATTTCGCCCTAATAGGGCTCGTCACCGTCAAACAGCTATTCACAGTCGTTCTGAACGTGAAACTAAATCTTTTCTGTCTTAGGAAGCAACTCTAACATGGCTTCGTACAGACGCAAATAGCGACATCTGATATTAAAATCCGTAAACCAATTTTCGAAACCAAAATAAAATATATATTCTAATACTCTAGAGATAAAAAAATTTATGATTATAGGAATGTCGAGATGATTCATACCTCTCTTGATCAACAAAACATAATGAGAATAATGAAGAAAACTAAGCCTTAGTGAAGCATTAGGTATGATTAGGTACACTGCACTGAAATATTGTTTTAAGAATATTTGAATAAACATATTTTACAGCGCCATCTTTACAGAGCTTTAGCACCTTCCGAAATAATTTTTGGATATGGATACTTACAAATGAGTATAGGCTGTCATTGCTGGTGTTTTATCATGATACAATGTTTTTCCGGCTTATAGATTGTAGTCAGTAATCATTTATTCCTGACGTTTCGTCCGAGAATGATGAAGACATTGTCTTCAAAAAATTTTTTGGTTATAGGAATGTCGAAATGATTCATACTTCTCTTGATCAACAAAATATAATGAGAATAATGAAGAAAACTAAACCTTAGTGAAAATTAGTCCTTGTGATTAGTAACATAAGAAAATATGGAAAACTTCACTATATTGGCATTTGCAGATGATGTTGATATCATAGCTAGAAGCGAAAGAGATATGATAGAAGCATTTAATGCGAGAGAAAGAGCGGCAGAAAACAGTGGCCTAAACATTAACGAAATAAAAACCAAATACATCAAGGCCAGTAAATCGACAGGCCAATGAAACCTACAGAATCTGATAATGGGAGATTATAACATCGAAAGCGTGAAAAGTTTTTTGATAAAGTTTTCTGGTTTCTATAGATGTATTTAGTTTACCTATCTAGGTTCACTAGTTACCGCAGATAACAATATCAGTGAAGAAGTTAAGAGAATAATACATATCGCTAATAAAACGTATAATGGACTAATTAAACATCTAAGATCTAACAACATCACAAGAAAAACCAAATGCAAAATATACAAGACTCTGATAAAACTGGTCCTTGTATATGAATCAGAGACATGGACACTGTCGAAAAGCGATGAGAACCTATTAGGTACATTTAAACGAAAAATCTTTAGACACATATATAAGGGGGTAAAGGAAAATGACATATGACGCAGAAGATATAACTTTGAACTATACACAGCATACAATGAACATCCATAAGATCGAGTCTCGCTGGATGGCCATATGAACGGATGTTGGAGACTGAAACCCAAACATATAATGAGGCAAACACCAGTAGGGAGAAGGTCAAAGGGAAGACTCAAACTTAGATACATGGAACAAGTGGAACAAGATCTGAAAACACTTAAGATTACCAACTGGAAAAACAAAGCAAGGAACAGAACAGAATGGTGGAAAATCCTAGAACAAGCCAGGACCCAGAAAGGGTTGTCGAGCTACTGATGTAGATGACTAGTACTTTGGACATTAACGTAGGAAGTACCTTAATTTTAGATGATAAAAAATAGCTAATTAGTCAGTGTGACCAGGTATAATCTTACTACTATAAACAGTACAAATTAAAAAAAACTGAATGGCTAAACTTTTATAAATAAATAGCTTTACTTACCTAAAGTATAAATCCGCCCATACAATAATACTCACTGGGGCTACGCTAGGCCAAATAGGTGCTTTATTAGGCTCGTAAGTGGGGTTTAGAAGTGAAGTTAGGACATCCGGTCGGTTTAGATATGACCAAAGACTTGTTGTGTTCTTTGATAATTCTATATTGGTTCTTTCCAATTCGGAATTACCCAAAAAAGTACCTATTAATTAGAAAAACATTTTTGATATAAATACATTAAAATAGGCAATAACGCAATGGGACAGGGATGTAGATTCCAGAATAAAAAATCTCTATATTACCGTTTTATCGTATCTAACCTTTATTAATTAAGACGTTATTAACGAGGTTTCTTAAAAAAGGTGACTTTTTATTTTTGCCGAACAATAGTAATACAATTTTGATGTCCACCTTTTGGAATGGCCTTGAACCCCCGAACCTAATGGTTTTTTTTTCAGTTTTGGGAATAGGCAAAAGTCGCAGGAAACCAAGTACGGCAAATATGCTGGCTATGGCATAATGACGGTGCTGTTTTCAATTTAACAACTTGTGACACTCATGCGAAGGTCAAAATTTAATAATTTCAGAATAACCTTGACTGCCACAAGTTTCACACCAACAACATCCAACAAAATTGCATGGCATCAACCAACCGATATGCAGACATCCTCAGCAACTCTCCACTTCTTCGGTTTTTATCGGTTATTGGCGTGCTGGGGTCTGCATTATCATTAACATTTTTTTGGCCTTCTGAGAAGAGCTTGTTTAAATACATTTTTTTGCTCAAGGTAGTCCTGCAAATACCACAGTCAACATTTTAAGTTGTTCGGGGCACTTAATTTTAATTTTCACACACAATTTCATACAATTTCTTTGATACATTTTTTGTGATAGCACAAAATTAGCAAGTGAACCAAAACACGTCTAGCCTTCATATCTGTCAAAAACAAAATAAAAATGCAGAATGGCTGATAATATCAACATAAATTGAGAACGTGTGTACCAACATATCAAAAAATATATAGAAAATTGAATTACGTAGCCTAGTAGAGTAAATAGACTGGCAAAAGGCTTCTAGAATAGATTTTGGTGGGCACTTTGTTGCTAAAATGTAAAACCTATTTTTTTCGTTTCTAATATCTTTCTAATGCAAAATCACTTGGTCGTCCAAAAATCGTAGCGGGAGGGGAGTGGTGGGGAGCCTTACAAAAAAAAGTGCTAATTTTTTTTTTTCGTTATTTTTCGGATCTACGATAACCGAAAATTCATTCCTCAAATTTGTATGTTGATCTGGACATTAGAAATATTTTTATTTTATTTACAAAAATACGTCAAACCATTGTTGTATATGGAGCGCCTTCATACAAAATCACTTGTTCTGAAAACCCATATTTTTAAAATCTTTTACCTCGCTCTACCTCGAAAAATATTGGGTTTAGCAAAAAATTACTTTCTATAAACATTATAGACCAAAAATCAAAGAACACGTGGGTTTTTTTAGAATTTCGATTGGATACTTAGTTTAAGAAAGAATTAAATAAATCGAACGGCATGTCACGACGGACAGAGCTGAACGCCGAGATGCGAGGAAGGGCGAGATTTCTAATCTGAAGTCAAAGCAAATCGACTCTAGTGATGGCGATGTTGTTAGGGTCGATTTTACATTGAAACGCTGTTGTGTTGTATATTCTATTGCGAAAGTGCATCATTGTGCATTATTTTATACTAATAGCGCGAAATCCACTGAGCTGAGATTTTTTATATTAAAAGTTTTAAATTATTAAAAGTTATTAATTAGCTTATTGCTATAATAAAAATATTAAATATCTACTTAATATTAAAGTAAATATTTTTTTCATCTAGAAACGGATTTAACGAAAAGCAGCAGGTCTGACAGTGAACTTGAGTCAAAAATCAGATTAAGGCATGTTTTTTTCCATAAAGTCCATTTCCTTTTCAGTTTGTTGAAGGACGCGGAAACTGGAGAATACATTTTTGTTCTAGTTTTCGAAAAATGCATCCTTACTTCTTTGCATTTGGCCATGTGAACTATTCTTTTTGGGGAACATTATATTTGTTGGACATGTACAAATTTGCTGATAAGTATCCAGAATTTCATGAAGACTTTATTAGAGGAAATTTTGTTGTGAAAAGTTTGAACAGAAACTTGTACCAACTATTTGTAGATATAGCTTTAAACATATAAATACAAACTCAAAAGATGCAGGAGAAATCGTGTGATATACTAAAACCAGCACAAAACTAGACGAATGGTTTTTAAGCTACAATATGATTGGCATAAATTATCTTATTCTAAGTCAGACTCTTCAGTATTCTCAGAACTAACATCTTCTACGGTTAAAATTGTTTCACGTATATTACCTTTATTGCCACATTTCGCGTGGGCCACACATTTACAAGAACCAATGCATTTGATCTGCTTCCTTTTACACGAGCATTGGGCCCTGTACAGTCTGAAAATTATTAAAAAAAAGCTAATATAATTATTCTTCACATAAAAAGGCAAAAATTGATTCACCTTTTTTAAATTTACAACTATTCAGAATAGTTGACGAATCTTTCGTCAACATGGGTTCCGTGTTTAAAACTGGTACCAGCTCTCCATTTTGTTTACTCCAGCCACTTAGCAACGGATTTGGCAGACATGGTCTTGGTGTCGCACTACATAGCCATATTTTCGTCTGGAAGTGTATACGAAGGCAGTGTTGCCTCAGACTGTCTAAAGTAGGAGGCAGTTTATGAATAGGTTTTGTAGTGGCCAAAATACCTCTTAGAGTATTAATACACTTAATATTGTCGTTAGGTGTATAAAGAAGAATAACAGATTTAACAATATCATATCATCGAAAACATCTTTGCTCAAATATTCTTCACTTCCCACTCTAGATAGGAGACTATAATTTAATAGAAATACCTTCCAATATGAAAGGCTGGTCAACATTTCCTTAGGGAGTAATCCATAGAGAGTTCGTGGATACCTATAAATATTTCGTTGTCCTTTGTTCCAACCCTTATCTAAACTTTTGGAGTTGAAAGGTCTTTAAAATGGGCACATCGGTAACTTTACAGTCGACTATACATTTTGTATATCCCTCCATTTTTGCTGACAGAATGTGTAATATTATTCTGGTATCTGCCTCTTTATGTGATGAGACTAATATTTCAGAATTTAAACCAAAATTTGTTTTGTAATGTAAAACGTCGCAAAATCCTCTGCTGGATACGAAGTGAGCGGTACAATTTGTTAAGGAATATTTAACTAGCTGATTGCTTACGAAGTGTGCAAGCTGGTTTTTATTAAAAACTCAATTAATAAATGAATTCCATTTTTGAGGTAATACTGTATCCGGACCTTTAATTAACCGTTGTGTTGATTTAATTTTGGCGCCTCTCTTTTGTCTCGTGCAGTTTTTTATGGAAGATTCCTTGTAGTGATCCAAAACAAAATCGATCCTTTTAACGTTGTAGGGGTTCTTGAACACTATTGATTTCAAAATTCTTGCATAGTCGTCAAATGTTTTGGCATTTGATGGTTTGCCAACTACTTGAATCAATCCCATACCATCAAAAATGTGACACGTTTTGTGATTTTGTAACAACTGTAAACTGTTCTATTATAGAACCTAAGGCAGATTTATTTTATGGTATCGATAAAACTCCTGCTGGTACAAGTGACATTGGATATGCTGTCAATTCATATTTGAAAATATCCTCATAATATTTATGTCTCTTTCAATTGCCTTGGTTGCTAGTATTTTTTGTAAAAATTCTTGGTCATCTTGAATAATTTTCTTCTTTTCAGAGACAGTTTTATAGGTACCTGCGCGACGAAGTCTTGGAAGATTATTCTCTTTTCTATGCTGATAAAAATTGGGAGTTCCAACAGTAACAATACATTTCGCTAGGCTCTCTTTTTCATTTTTTTTTGTATATTTAGTAAGGATGTTTGAACATTAGGCGATGCAATCTCATTAGCTGAAATTACGAGAAGACGATCTACGCTTTTTAAAAATACATTAAATCGTAAAAACTGACCATGTAGTTTTTGTACAGAATATTCATCAATTTTCATCCGTTTTTTCTACTTTCTACGTTTTGACTTGAGTGGTTGCTTAGGTCTCATGATGCACGAAATTCATCTACCATCATGCCAATCATATTATAGCTTAAAAATCATTCGTCTAGTTTGGTGCTGGTTTTAGTAAATCACACGATTTCTCCTGCATCTTTTGAGTTTGTATTTATATGTTTAAAGCTGTATCTACAAATAGTTGGTAAAAGTTTCTGTTCAAACTTTTCACAACAAAATTTCCTCTAATAAAGTCTTCATGAAATTCTGGATACTTATCAGCAAATTTGTACATGTCCAACAAATATAATGTTCCCCAAAAAGAATAGTTCACATGGCCAAATGCAAAGAAGTAAGGATGCATTTTTCGAAAACTAGAACAAAAATGTATTCTCCAGTTTCCGCGTCCTTCAACAAACTGAAAAGGAAATGGACTTTATGGAAAAAAACATGCCTTAATCTGATTTTTGACTCAAGTTCACTGTCAGACCTGCTGCTTTTCGTTAAATCCGTTTCTAGATGAAAAAAATATTTACTTTAATATTAAGTAGATATTTAATATTTTTATTATAGCAATAAGCTAATTAATAACTTTTAATAATTTAAAACTTTTAATATAAAAAATCTCAGCTCAGTGGATTTCGCGCTATTAGTATAAAATAATGCACAATGATGCACTTTCGCAATAGAATATACAACACAACAGCGTTTCAATGTAAAATCGACCCTAACAACATCGCCATCACTAGAGTCGATTTGCTTTGACTTCAGATTAGAAATCTCGCCCTTCCTCGCATCTCGGCGTTCAGCTCTGTCCGTCGTGACATGCCGTTCGATTTATTTAATTCTTTCTTAAACTAAGTATCCAATCGAAATTCTAAAAAAACCCACGTGTTCTTTGATTTTTGGTCTATAATGTTTATAGAAAGTAATTTTTTGCTAAACCCAATATTTTTCGAGGTAGAGCGAGGTAAAAGATTTTAAAAATATGGGTTTTCAGAACAAGTGATTTTGTATGAAGGCGCTCCATATACAACAATGGTTTGACGTATTTTTATAAATAAAATAAAAATATTTCTAATGTCCAGATGGGTATGCAAATTTGATGAATAAATGTTCGGATATTGTACATCCGAAAAACGATGAAAAAAAATAATTGCATTTTTTTTTGTAAGGCTCCCCACCACCCCCCTCCCACTACGATTTTTGGACGACCAAGTGATTTTGCCTTACAAAGATATTAAAAACCAAAAAAAATGGGTTTTACATTTTAGCAATAAAGTTCCCACGGGATAACACAATAGGATCCTGTTTAAACTATACTAGCCCGCAAACTTTGAAAAGTCACATTTTTTAAACAAATCCCGTATACATACAGAGATCGCTTAAAGTCTACTCACTTTAACATATTTCCTAAACCATAATACTTAAATTGACAAATTTTTGAGTAAATGGACTAAGGCACCTGTCCGTTGTTTTTCCATACACTAGCCCAAAATAGTGAAGAGACACGAGTTTTAGGTGCGCAGTGGCAAAATTCTAAACAATGGGGAAAGCTTCATCCTCTCTGAATTCACCTAGCAGTTAGTTGCATATAATTTGCCGATTACGTTTGTTCAGTGTTGTAATGTTATGATATAAATATGGAAAATTTGCAGAAAAGCTCTAAATCATCAAACGCAAGAAGTAATTTATAACGTTTTAAAATATACAAAGAATCAATGAAGAAAATGGACAATTGTTAATAAATTTAAGGAAAGTGCAGGAACGTGTTGCTGATATAACAGGCATTTGTGCAGGTATCACTGAATAATTATTATTTTTACCCTAATCTAATATTAAGGTTTTAGTCTCGTTAACTATAAAAATAATTGATGGAAAAGTTTACGTTCATATTGGATTAAATGTTTTCTCCTCCGCCAAAACAAACGAGTGCATTAAAAATTAAAATGGATGCATTTGATGAGAGTGCTTTCGCACTATTATTAATTTTCACATTACGGAGAAACTAGCACCAACAATTGATCGCTTTCATAAAAAAATTACTGAACAATGTGGTTATTCGGGAAGTACCGGAAAGTTAACAAAAGAAATTTGTAATTTAGGTTTTCGTTGAAAAAAGATACGGAGCCGAAAACAGAACAATCGTCTTCATAAACGAAAAGTGAAGATTATTACGATGAAATGAATTTAAGAAGAGGTTGATAGAAAAATTATTTGTAAAGTTATTACAAGATTTCATGAGCCTTATAATGATACATACCGATTTATACATATGTACAAAATTTCTTACATATTTTCTGTAATTTAATAAAAGCATTTTACAAAATCATTATTTTTATTATTATCTGATTACCGAAACGGTCAATACTCATATTATTAAGTGTGATAAAATTCATCGAGACAAGGACAAAATCGGTTGAAAAATTCAAAACTTTATACTCAATGCAATTTAATTATTGTATTAGTTGAATTTCGTGGATCAGGTACTTTATTTAATGTAAATTTTAACGACATGTACATAAGAAAATCAGTGAGTTAAAGAAAAGATTGGAATAAGAGATATCTATACGCTATCTTGGGCACGCTCGCTATTATTTGTGTCACGATTACACTACAGTGTACCGATTATTAAAGCCACGCTTCTGCTGGATAAGCAGTATGGTGATTTGAATAATCCATTTAACATTCGATTAACAAATCAGAATAAAATACTTCACCGAGTAAAGGTGTATCGTTATTTTCGTTTGAAAAGAACGCACCTGCCCACAAAATGCATCGTCCCCAGCATTATTGAATCATAATTATGAAATACATAATATGCAGCAAATGAACAATGACAACAGTGCTGGTTTTACAAAAATGCGGAAGTCAAATTGTGTGCCAAACCACTGCCCTCTACGAATTTTAAAGATTGATATCGACCCTCCCAACAAGTTTTCAAGAAAAAAAATTGCATCACTGCATCAAAAAATGGGATGCCGTAGCTACAGTTTGATAACACAGAGATACTCTAAACTCACAATAATTCAATATTGCATTTTTCAAGCCTAAGAAAGATCAGTATTCAGTATATAGTGCTGGTGATAATACAGAACCCGAGAAAAGAACTAAAACAATAAAAGAAATTTACAGTAGCCATGTTTTAAATGACTTGTTATAAATCTAAAAGATACTAATAAAAAACTGTCAAAAAGTGATATATTGTTTTTAACAATATTCATTTATTTGCAGATGGTATTAGTAATGCCATGGTTAAGTTTATTTTACCTCCAGTTTTGCAGAATATTACACAGAGCTCGACATCACAACATCAAAGTTACGTAAACCCGAAGAATAAAAAGTAGCCGAAGACAAATACTGTATATTCCAGTGTAGATAGAATTGAAACGAGACAACTAGTGTGGTATGGTCACGTGAAACGAATGAATGAAGATAGATGGCCAAAGAAACCTTTAAATTACATACCACAACAAAGAAGAAGAAGGGAAGGCCTTCAGTTGCCTGGGAAGAAAATGTACGGCACATAATGAGAGATAGAGCCATCAGAGAAGACGAATGGATGGACAGAAAACGATGGCGGTCGAAATGCGAGAAACGGCAGAGGCTGTAGGAACCTCGCTTATATATATATTATATATATATATATATATATTATATATATATATATAATATATATATATATATATATAAATATAAAAGTAGCCCGTTTATACTAAGAACTTTTACCAATTGATACTAAAAAATTAAATGGTCTATTAAGTTTATGTAAAGCCCATTTATACCAGCAATGTACCATGGGATGATGGGGAACTCCCTACGATCTGTAGTGTTCTATAGATCAAGAAACTGATTCCGAATCTGAATATTAGCGATTTATTGTACTAAGCAATTAATTGCTAATTATTATTATAAGTTTCATAGTACAATTATAAAATTGCCAAAAATAAAATACTTATTACTTTTATTTATTAATTATTGTAGTATGTTATTTATAAATGATATTTATGTCAACGAAGACTATCCAAAATCTTTATGAAATTTATATTCATTTACAATAATTCTAATTGCACACATATTTTCTAGGTGAAAAAATGAGAAACGTAGTAGTAATAATTAAAAAAATACAAAACATCATTTTTCACAACAATTTTTAAACTCAATCTTGGAATGAGTGATTTTGAGTTACGACTATTTTCGTTGAGATGGTCGACATGTGAGTTGTTAAAATCACCAAATATTTCGTAGATTTTGCCTACTACTAGCCCGTACATTTTTTTCGCAAAATATATCTATCTATGCTTTACGATATGCACGGTAGAAAGAAGTACAGATTGGATTATTCCGAATAATACGTATATATTCCGAATAAATTACCAAAGAAGTATATATTCCGAATAAATTACCAAAGACTCTGGCTTTTATTTATCTCTTTTTTAAAATAATGTGGATACTACAAACTTACCAAATTGACTAAAATAGGAATGCTCAAAAAGCAAGAATAACATATCAGTCTTGAATTCGAAACTACTTGGAAATTGATAATGCAATTGATGGATACAGTCTAAAAATATCAAAAATGTCGGCTGGATACCCTTCGATCTAGAGCTTGTAAAACAAAACTTCTGGTGTCTCGTTTGAAAAGGATGACCTGCTTGAATCCACTCACGCTCTATTAGGGCTTGAAGACCTAGAAAAACAGAGTACAAATGCATAAGCGCACCGTCAGAATGAAAATTTTCAATAATTAATAATGTTCTCAGTTTCTCATGTACACGATATTATTTATTCATAAGCTTATATGTTTATACAGATCACGACATTGTTTTATTGACCATACAACACAATGGCTATGTTACACGTTTCCACCTCTATATTAATTTCACAGTAGGTACGAATTGTCGTAATTGTCACATTGACATTAAAAATTTCAAACGTAGTTCTGAAAGAATAAACAAATAATTAATAAAATGCCTATTACGTTGTATACCGTCCAAGAAAAAGTGCAACTTGTAACATGTTACTTTCACGGTCATTCGATACGCGAAGTAATTGATTTATGTATTGTTGCCTTCCAAAATAGTGTCATGAAGGTAATGAACCACGTGTTAGCACTGTCGATGAGGAACGTCAAATCAGGGATATTGATATTTGTGCTTTTGTGGAAGCTAGTGAACCCTGCAATAGTGTACAAATTGCTAGGGAAGTTAAGGAATGGGTATCACTGTTTTAAGATACAACCAACAGAATAACTGTTTCCGGAAGATAACTTTGGGCAGATGGAGTTTTGTGAATTTATGTTAGATAAACAGACTGAAAATGTACACTTTAAATAAATATTTTATTTTCTGGCGAATCTTCATTTTCATTACATAAAAAACCCAATCTATCCGTTGCAAAATATTATTCTCGGAAAAATAAGCACCTCAGTGTTGCAGTTCGTACACAGCATCCGCAAAAGTTAAATGTTTGGACTGGGATGTTAGGCGACCATATTGTCGGTCTATTTTTTATCGTTGGAAACCTAAACGGACCCAAATATTTACACCTTTTACAGAATGAGATCATTCCTGCAGTTCGACGCCTTCTCGTTCATTTTCAGGAGGTTTATTTTCAACAAGATGGGTGTTCGGCTCACAACTCTAGGGCAACTATTGACTTCCTCGTTCAAACGTTTCCTGATCGACTGATAAGTACACGTGGTACAATTAAATGGCCCGCTAGATCATGTGTCTTGGCGCCTAACGATTTTTTTTTTTTTTTTTCTCAAACAAAACATTTATAGGCATCAGTTTGAATGGGCCACAAACCTAGTCGAATTAAGAACAAAAATACTTCATTTCTCTGCAAGCATTACACCAGCCCTACTCCAAAATATGAGGAGAAATCTGTATGAGAGATTTGGTTCCTGTTTAGCACAAAGAGGTGGAATATTTGAGCACTTAATTCATGAATCTGCTTTCCTAATTTTTATTTTTTGTTAGGTACATTTTACGAAGTTTGTAGGTTCTTAATTATATATATATATATATATATATATAAATATATATATATATATATATATATATATATATATATATATATACTCCCAAGATTCTTAAGAGGAACATAGGGCTTCCACAAAGTGTCTCCAGCGAACTCTATTTCTGGCTAGTGCTTTGATTTCAAGCCAGGATTTTCCCATTTTTCTCCCTTCGTCCAGTACTGTCCTTCTCCAAGTTCCCTTAGGTCTGCCTACTTTCCGTCGGCCTTGGGGATTCCAATCCAGCGCTGTCCTGGCAATGTCATTTGGCGGTCTACGGAGTGTGTGGCTCAGCCATCTCCATTTTCTTCGCCTTATTTGCTTTATGACATTTTCTTGGTTGCTTTGGTTCCATAAATTTTCATTGGAGATTCGGTTAGGCCAAAATATACGAAGGATTTTTCGTAACGCTCTATTGATGAAAACTTGTAATTGGTGTACTATGGGTGCTGATATCTTCCACGTTTCGCAGCCATACAGTAATACAGCTTTTACATTTGTGTTGAAGATTTTTAGTTTCGTTTTAGTTGGGTAAATCCTGGATTTCCATATGTTGTTAAGCATGTTGTAGGCGTTGCGAGCCTTATTTATTCTTTCATTTACATCACGCTCTGTACTCCCATTACAGTCAATTATGCTGCCCAGATATACAAATTCCGCTACTCTCTCAATTTTCTGGTCGTTGATCATAATAGGTTGGTTGTTTCTGGTACCAAATCGCATTTCTTTGGTTTTGTTGATGTTTATTTCTAGACCAACCTTCTTTGATTCTTCTTGTACTTTGTTTACTTGGTTCTTAATTAGGTAGTATTTTTTGTTTCAGTTCGGAAGAATTTTATTGTTTTGTTTTTAAGTACAAAAGATTCTTATTCTGATTCTTATTTTTTTCTTTCTTGTCTTATTGTTATATGCTTTGTCCAAAAAATTTGTACAATTTTCAGTGACAATAAAGAATATTATTTATTTACTTACTTATTTATTTGTATTGCTATTAAGACTAAAAAATATCCAAAAAATTAGTTTTACAGCATAAATAAATATTATATATTTATATATTGAATATATAAATATTTAATATAAACCTTAATGCTATATAAATCTTAATTCCTATGTTCAACAAAACAATGTCGTTATCTGTACTCGTAATACCGCTGGTTAAGCGGTAATATATTTGAGTAAATATAGTTTGACTTTTCTCTAAAGGGTTTCTTTCTTTTCTATTTGTGAGCACATAAAGTGCCAGTTCTTACTTCTCACTAGTCGAATTGTTCTTTAACATAAATTTTAAAATTTCACAAATAAATTGATTGATTGATGATTGATTGATAATCATTGATTTGACCTACTCCCTCTCTTGTTTCTCTTGATTTTCCCAACTTTTGTAGCAATATTACGAAACTAAAAGAACACAATTCATTTTTATTTACCTCTAACTGTCCTGCAATCTGGATTCAGAATCACCTGAGCTATCGAACTTACAATTAAGGTACTGTCTTGTCCATTAGTACCGTGGACAAGTACTGAAGCTCCATCTTTATCCAAGCATTGGGCCACCAAACAAGCAGCATTTAATGTGTTTTGAATGTGTCCCATCCAGTTACTGCTTCGAGATATCCATTTATCCGATGTTGAAGATGGATCATTGCAAGCTAAAAAAAGGTCACGGAGTGTAATTTATAGCAAACAACTCTATGTACTTATTACTTCTAGATACTTATCTCTAACAAAATAGTGGACACGGAAAGCGCCTTCTCGAGTACTGCTTTCTTTGCCATTCATCATAAGCAATAAAGCAGTCGGCTTCCCTGGGAACGTTATAAAAATAACGGCCGATACTTCCAATACCAAGCGTGAACAAGACAGAAAGAGCTCAAGATGAATGATCCGCATCAAACACGGTTCTTTTTAGAGCCATTTCTGATGGTAATCTCGATCAATATCGAAGGAATTACTGATGACAAGGAAGTTCTACTTTCGCACATGTGTAAAACTTCAAAATATGACATTAGGGGAGGCAGCGAACGTGAATAGAGGCGCTGGATAATATGGATATGACACATAGCAGTAAGATCGCGTGAAACCTTGTCAAGAAATGAAACTGCGATGAAAAAGCTGTGACAACCTCTAGTCAAGTTATACCAAACCAAATCGCCCATCAAATACTAGTCAATGGAAAACCAGCCGGACATCACATCTGGAAAGACCAAAAAATACTGCCGTGCTGACAACTAACCCCCAAAGTGTGCTTTTTTCACATTGAAAGAAATAAACGTTGGTATCGGATGCATGAAGAACGGTAAGGCAGCGGACGAGGACAACCTATGTACGGAGCAGATCAAGTAGTTTGGCACAGGCACGATACAACTGTTTAACCGATCTGTCTCTTCACCCCAAATAGGTATCCAAAATCTGAAGGATAACAAAAGTTATTACCTTGCTGAAACCATGCAAATCTGTCGATGTTGATGTCGATTTAGACTGGGAAAGAACTGTACTAAGTCCTACTTCATTACAGGTGTGGCGTACGTAGACCTAACCGCAGTGTATAACACTATCAGCCATAGACTACTCCTTGAAAAGGTTAGAGTATTAACAGGAGATAAAAAATGTATAAGCGTCGTAAAATCATTGCCTGAAAACAGGAGATTCTATATCTCTTTTGAGGGGAAGAAAAGCCGCTGGCGTAACCTCAGTGACCGCTGTGAAGACCAAAAGAGTAATATGGGGCCAGCTCGATGAAAATGACACCTTATGTACGTGCGGCCACCGAAAGAACATGGACCACCTGCTCCAGTGCATTAAATGGCCAACACCAAAGTAATAAACTGTGCCCAATTCTGGACCGGACACTTGAAATGATCACGCTTAGACACGTAACAAAATAGTAACCGAATCAGTTAGTTATGTTGCTTTACTAGTTTAGAAAAATAAAAGGTTCTCCAAAAAAAATCTTATTATCATGGGGTCATAATAGAATAAAGTAAATGGTTTTGATTATACAAAATCGTCCATCACTTAAGTAACCACCATAACCTAGGGGTTATGGTGGTAAGTCTTTTCATACTTATGTTTGCTCATTCTGTGAAATGAACACAACAGATTAGAAGCTAAGAACGGCTTAACTCATGGTATCAGACGATATACAGTTGCATTAGTCTTCTTTCGGCAAACGGGGAATAAAAAAACCTTTATCCATATATTATATTGCTTGTATAATCTACAATGCTCTCACTCGCCAATAAGCTGTGGAATAAAACGCTAAAATTGTGCCGTAGTTTTTTAAATATAAATTTTCGTTTTAAAAGTTGATGTTATCAAGATAAAAGACACGTATGGTGAAAAGATAGACGAACAAACAGAGTATGCCAAAAGAATCCAAGTGTTGTATCTGCACAAACAAACGCAATATAGCTCTATTTAACTGTCGGGTAACTTTTTCCGTAAACATACAATTACCTTCAATAAACTTAGCTAAATGATCCAAAACAGATCCGTCACATTTAGATATCTTATCCAAAGGTTTGAAAACTTTCTTCCATTGATTGTAATAACCGCCTGGTTCAGTACCCCCACCTTTACTCTTGCAATAATTGATATAGGTTGCACTTCTCATATCTATAATGTAACCTTTCTTGTAGGGTCCCAAAACTGAGTTCAATATCTTTTCGTCGGCCTTACACCTTCTGTTGGCATTGTTCAACATCGGTTGACTGCTACGGAGAAGTACTGTGCCATTTTCATGCCTGAAAAGGAAATATTTTATTAATAATATCATCAATTGTGAAAAAAACACCAACAAAAATTGAGCAACTCTTGATATAATCTACTCTAGATCTAAAATTACTAAACGCACGCAAAATACGTTAATCACAATTTCTAGTGAGAATAATACTACAGAAGCCAACTCAAAAAATTAGATTTTACATCATTAATTTGTGTTTCAGTACGATCGCTTAACAATACAAAAGGTTGTATTTATTTTTTGAGAAATTCAAATATAAACAAATAGATGTTTATCCTCTGTTAAAAGGGGGATACTTATTTATTTTATAGAAAATTAACTTTATATTTCTGAAAATACTACCTGTTCTGGATGGCCCTTGCTCTCAACATAAAACGAGAAACAACCTTCTAAGTGAAATGAACGATTCTGATTAATTAGTCTTCGTCGAAACAGGGACAATTCGACATTGACCTAATAGTAAATTTTGAGTTTAAATACTTTTATTTTATTCGCGTAAGTACAGTTAATTTTACAAAAACTGTTATTTTACAATTTGTGTTGAAAATACCTAAGTTTAAACTAACCATTTTGCTATGTCTGAGAGTCGAGGTAATTGTCTGATTTTGGACTTAGGAATAATCTTACGTAGAGTGCGTGATGTATTGTCAGACTGCTGACTAGAGTGTATTTTTAGCGGCAAAGAACCAGCAATTTATAGGGTTTCTTAACAAGGAAATTAACGATTTTTTTATGGTCTTCTAATTTTTAAATTCAAAGCAATCAAATGATCGACTATTAAAACCTTTCAGTAAAAATAGAACGACAAAAAATACAAGTGTGAAGTTTAAATTATTTTTTGGTAAATTCAAAGCAATAAAATATCTTATGACTAGCTATTAAAATCTTTTAGTGACAATAGAAGATGCAAGTGCGTACATAAAGGTTCAATTAACTAACGACTAGAGTTTGCACTTTGAGTATTGCGTAAATAAAAAATTGTCTAATTTATGCAGGTGTAGTATCAAATTGTTTGTTTTGTATCGACGGTTCTGTTTCAAAGATATTATGAAAATCATCTTTCCTTAGATTATAGTAACTCTGATCTAACGTTCATTTTTTTATGTTCTCTTTTGTTGGTTCATTAGGCTGGCTTTGCGAGCTGTACAAGATTTTGTAGAAATCGTCAAATATCTTTGTTATTTTATATTTATCCTTCTCTTTCTTATTATTGGTGTCTTTAATTTTAATAATTTTCCGAATATCAAATTTTAGTTTAGAGAGATTTTAAGCTTCTGTTGTTTTCTATGACTTGCTCTATTAAGTTCTCGTTCCATTTTCATTAAATTGACATATTCATAATAAATTAAAGGTATTCATAGAATACATGTTTTCTTGTTCCAGGAATTCCATAGTATAATGTCTTTATTAATTCTAATTTATTGTTCTTAATTATTAAAGGTTCTATACTTATAACACTCACAAATTTATTAAAGTCTTTATTACTACTAATTTATTTTACACTTAATAATTATATAATTTATCTACATTTATACGTGCGTTACATTTAAATATCCGTCGCGAATTTATATTCTTACTAACTGCCTCCTCAATGAAAATCCCCGTTATTATATATAAAATGCCGTTATCTAAAAGGGTCTGGCGAGGCATCGATGACCTTCCATCCATTAGGTGACACATGGACTGGTCTTCAAAGGGTCTAGTAATTTCTTCCGGCAGGTAAACAGGTCTGAGCGCCGAAATTACTAGAAATAGAAAAGAATTAGTCATAATATATTTACAGTTTTATACGCCATAATATTTATTATCGTAACATTGCCCCCCTCTTAAAAGATGGTTCGTCCTGGAACCTCGTCGGGACTGGAACTGGAACGGTATGCTGGTATCGGCAACTGAACCCTCTTTTACAACTTCCAGTTGTATAAAAATGACAAGGGACGGTTTTCTCTCCGCACCAGGAACTACGCGGATTGCAACAGACTAACACCTGGACTTCGGTGTCTTTAAAGATCTCCTCCACCATATTTCCGATAACCTACCAATCTAATTGGCGGCACTCCAACTTTGGCATGGCTAACTTTTGTACGTCGGACTCTAGTACGTGCTCTCTCCATTGAAGTAAGGCTTCACATCTCGGTAGGTAGGTTGGTCACGGGCAGTGTCTTTTGTTACCAGGTAGAAAAGGTAACGTGATGCATCTTGGAGTTTCAAGGTTTTACCGAGAGCTGGCACTTGGCATTGAAATTCTGCAACTCGACCAAACTTCCTTCGAAAGACGGATTCCAACCCTGGTGCGTCTTTGATACTGGCCGGGATGGTAAGGGTCAGTGAGTAGTCATCGGAAAGCGCAAGTAGATCTTGCCTTTCTTCAGTGGTAACACCATGTCTTGCTTTACCGGTACCTCCATAGGCACCCATGAATTCCTCAAACGTAAGGTCAGACACATCTTGAACTTGGTTTACTTCCACTTCTTCATCTACGTCGTGGTCACCTTCGAAAGACGCCAGCCGGTTATGGTGTACTATCATCGGCTTTCCCCTCGGAATCTTGCTTATTCGGTAAATGACATCATTGATCTTCTCCATAATGAGGTATGGACCTTCCCAACACTGCTGCAACTTGGGAGAACAACCTTTTCGCTTTTTGGGATTATAGAGCCAGACTTTGTCGTCCTTCTTAAAACACCCCTTTTCGGCTTACGTATCGTACCGTTTCTTCATTCGGTAACTAGCGATCTGGAGATGGGAACGGACCAACTCGTGTACATCGTCCATTCTTCTTCGTAATTCGATCACATAATCTTCACCTGCTACATCTTCTTCAGGTCGACACCCAAACTCTAGATCACAAGGTAGTCACATCTCGCATACGAATAGACTCTGGCTGGTGTCTGGCCTGTTGATTCGTTAACAGCAGATCTGTAGGCCATTGTGAAGAACGGAAGATATTCGGACACCATCTTTGTCAAATACTTGCCAACTGTCCTATTCATCCATTCTACCATACAATCCGATTGCGGATGATAAGCCGTAGTTCTTGTTTTCTTCATGCCTAGTCTATCACATATTCCTTGGAATAGATCGCTTTCGAAGTTCCTGCCTTGGTCACTATGGATCTCCAAAGGCACTCCAAATCGGCTGATATATTCTTGGATCAACTTATCTGCAACGGTGGCGGCCTTCTGGTCTGGGAGTGCGTAAATCTCGACCCACTTAGTGAAGTAATCCATTACTACCAACATGTACTTGCCTCCATTTTCACTTTCTGGAAATGGCCGAGCAATGTCCAAAGCTATTCTTTCAAACGGGCTTCCAACATTATATTGTCTCGTAGGAGATCTCCTTTTTCGATAAGGCCCGTTACTCGTAGCACAAATAGTACATTTCTTACACCAGTCTTTTACATCGTCGGAACTGTTCATTCAATAAAACCGTTCCCGAATTCGCTGAAGGGTCTTCTTTACACCAAAATGCCCTCCTGATGGAATGTCGTGTAACTGACGAAGTACTTCGGCTATTCTGCTCTTTGGGATCACCACTGTCTTCTCTTCCCTGAACCGTCATCATTTTCCAGGACTCGTTTGAGCAAGCCATCTTCCATGATAAACGGGTCCCACTGGGCCCAATACGTCTTAACTACTGAGCATAGGTTTGATATTTCTTGCCAAGGTGGTCGACGGTTTTCCTCTTTCCATTTTAGAAATTTCTGTTCAACTGGATCTCTCTCTTGTTCTTCCCTTATCTTGGTAGGCGTCCAGTCGTCGTTGACCATCGTCGTTCTTAGCACTGCTGCTTCCTTGAATTCCGTTTTGTTGCAGTGGGAACACTCTGCTGGGCATGGCCTTCTGGAAAGAGAATCAGCGTTTCGGTGGCTAACTCCGGTCCGGTGCTCAATTTTGAAATCGTGTTCTTGGAGTCGTTCGATCCACCTGGCTATCTGACCCTCTAGATTCTTAAACCGCATCAACCACTTAAGGGCGGCATGGTCGGTTCAGATTAAAAACGTCCTTCCATATAGGTATTGATAGAAGTGCTCTACTGATTTCACTACTGCCAGAAGTTCTCTTCTCGTGACGCAATAATTCCGCTCAGGTTTTGAGAGAACTTTGTCTGTATACCAGCGGTAATCTCTTGCTTCCTCTGTGAGTCGCATTAATGGCTTAGCGATATCCGCAAACTTCTTAATAAACCTCCGGTAGTAAGTACATAGTCCCAGAGAACTTCTCACTTGATGTTTGTCAGTTGGTTCTGGCCATTCCTTAATGGAATCGATTTTTCCCTTATCCACGGCCACTCGTTCTTTACTGACTATATGACCCAGATAAATGACTTTACATTGAAATAACTGGCACTTCTTGGGGTTTAACATCAATTGGGCAGCTTTAAGTCGATTAAGAACGTTATCTAAATTCCTCAAATGATCTTCAAATGTCTGCCCCAAGACGATTATGTCATCTAGATAAACCAGGCATGTTTTCCAAGATAACCCTCTCAACACGTTTTCCATAAGCCTCTCAAATGTCGCAGGAGCATTACAGAGTCCAAATGGCATAACGTTGAATTGCCACAATCCAGATCCTGTGGTGAAGGCTATCTTTTCTTTATCTACCGGGTCCATTTCTACCTGCCAGTATCCAGACTTCAAATCCAAAGTAGAAAATAATTTACTTCCAGCCAATGTGTCCAATCTGTCATCGATTCGAGGCAGAGGATAACTATCTTTCTTAGTAACGTTGTTCAGCAAACGATAATCCACACAGAACCTCGTTTTCCGTCTTTCTTCTTAACCAGGACCACCGGAGAGACCCATGGGCTCGTAGAAGATTCTATTACCCCCTCTTTCTTCATTTCCTGAACTATCGTTTCAGCTTCCTCTCTTTTCGCCTGTGGTAATCGTTGAGCTGTTTATCGAATTGGCTTAGCATTACCAGTATCAATTTTATGCTTAACAACGGTAGTTCTTCCCGTCTTTCCTCCTTTCGGTACGAAAATATCACGATACTGCCGAAGAAATTCCCTTAACTTCCTTTTCTCAATCTGATTCAGAGACTGTCCAGCAATTGCAACCATTTGGTCGAATTTGTCGTTGGAATTATCAGATGTTGTCGTCTGACGGATTATAGATGTCACAGGTACACAAGTTCCTACTTTTGTCTCTTTCTTGATGGTGACTGGATAGTCATTGACATTGATAAGTCTCACAGGTATTTCTTTAGCCGAAGTCACCAATTCCTTTCCAATTATGATTCCTCGGCCCACCTCAACCAACCCGTCATGGTTCCAAGGCTCCATTATAACAGGTGTTCCTTCGTCCACAATTCCCTGTAGCCGCGCTACTATGATCGTTTCACTTCTCGCAGGCACGACTGTATCTTCTTTAACGGCTGCTTGCATAGTGTTGTCATCATGTGGACGAAGAAATACCTCCTCGTTACCAACTTTGATTACCTTATTCTTAAAATCCAATTGGAATCCATGCGTATTCATTACGTCCATTCCTAATATAACATCCTCTTCGATGTCAGCAACTATAACAGTATGGACGAACTTTTCTGCTCCAATTCCTAATTGTACCTGGATTTCTCCATGAATGTTGGCATTTTCACCTGTAGCGGTCCGAAGTCGCAACCTCGTTGGTAACAGTTTCTTTCGGCTGTTTATAACTGTCGGGCGTATGACGGTTCTGGTCGCTCCGGTATCCACCAACAACGTATGCTTTTTACCATTTATTTCTCCATATACATATACACTATCTTCAAGACATTTCAAAAAAGCTATTAGTATGAGAGGGTCTTTGGAAAAGTTCTGGGTCGAAGCTGCCCCCCTAAGGCCGACCCGTTCTAGTTTTCCTGATGGTGAGTTTCTTGATTTGCGTCGTACCTAGGATGCTTAAAGGAGCTCCGTACGTGTCCTATTTCGCCACAATTCCAGCATCTTATGGTCTTCGTTTTCTTGTATGTCATGCTTTTCATCATATTAACGAGTTGGTCAAGTTTATCTTCATCTCCTTCCTCTTTTACAGTCCTAACTTTACTGTACCCGCCAGAGGCCTGCGTAGCTGACTCGTATTCGAGGGCGGCGGATAAGACATCAACCAGCGTCTTGTGACGAGCTAATCGTAATGTTCTCTGCATTTCATGATCACGAAGACCATCAATAAACGTTTGAACGGCCAACTTTTCCATCATGTCTTCGAGAGCTATTGGATAAGCATATCGTACTAATCTGGCAATATCTACCTCATATTCTTGAAGAGCCTTTGGGACTTTGACATGAACAGAACCTTCACTTCCTTCAAATTTCGGCCGTGTTTCTAACTTACATTTCGTCTCGTCTTCATTTGTCTCCGCTGTAATTGGATTGTTTCCTGTCTCTGCTGTCCCTGTTTCCTCAATCTTCCTTTCCATTGCCTTCATCTTTTCTTCGAAGGCCAACATATCGGCAGCAACTTGGTTTTTTAACGAAGACACTCTATCGTCGAGAGCAGACATCTCAGAAGTGACTTTAGAGATTTCCAAGGAGATGTTAGCAGAAACTTTGCTTTCTAGAGAAGAAATCTCGTTAGAAACTTTGTCTTCCAAAGAAGTGATGTCGCCGGAAACTTTGTTCTCTAATGATGCGATGTCGACGAAAACTTTCGAAATATCGCCAGAAACTTTGGCAATCGACGAGATGACAGCAGCATGTTTGTCTTCAAATATATAAGTTTCCGGATCCAAACCCTCTTCTTTTAAAGCGTTTTTTAATCGTTGGACTAAATCAGCCTTTTTTCCGGTAGAAGCTAATTCCCTGTCTTCAAGATGTCTTCTTAAATCCGTAACTGTGAGCTCATAAATCGTAGCCATTTTCACCAATTTATTTAAAATTCATTTCTGAACACCACTATAATGTCTTTATTGATTCTAATTTATTGTTCCTATTTATTAAAGGTTCTATACTTCTAACACTAACAAATTTATTAAAGTTTTTATTACTACTAATTTATTTTACACTTAATAATTATATAATTTATCTACATTTATACGTGCGTTACATTTAAATACCCGTCGCGAATTTATCTTCTTACTAACTGTCTCCTCAATGAAAATCCCCGTTATTATATATAAAATGCCGTTATCTAAAAGGGTCTGGCGATGCATCGATGACCTTCCATCCATTAGGTGACTCATGAACTGGTCTTCGAAGGGTCTAGTAATTTCTGCCGGCAGGTAAACAGGTCTGAACGCCGAAATTACTAGAAATAGAAAAGAATTAGTCATAATATATTTACAATTTTATACGCCATAATATTGATTATCGTAACAATAGTTTTTCTTATCTTGTGTTTCTTTTGCTGAATCTGAAATGTTAACAGGCTTATTCGTCAACAATTGCTGGGGTCGTTTTTTTTCGTCTTTCTTAATTAATGGGATCCTGATACTAGTAATTTCATTGCTCAGGTATATGTCCTAACCTTATGACTTTATTAAACATGCTTGTTAACTGTCGCATTTGCTGTGGTCCATCATATTTTATGAGCTCATTTGCTACTCTATTTTCTCCTGAGTCTTTATATTTTTCAGTTTCGTTGGGGCTTCCTCCACTTACTTTTCTGTTATTTACACTAATGCATTTAATGTTATTTTCAGTGTTTCAGTTCTGTTAGTTTCCCTTTTTTGGCTCAGTTGTTTGAGGTATCTTATCCACTCAACTTTGATAATATATGCACGTTATTTTGATAACGTTTCGATTTCCAATACGGAAAATTTCCAATATGGAAATCGGTTTCAAAAAATTTTAAAATAAAAATTATGAATGATTGTAACCTATAAATGTTTATAAAGGTGATTTGTTAATTTAATTGGTGATTTGGTTTGATATTGGTTTACAATCAGACTTATTTTATTCAGAACTAAATATGATCACTGCATATGTTAGCTTTGTTAGCTTTGTTATTGTTAGCATTGCACATCTGATACTTGATTATAGTGTATAATCCTATTTGTAAGTACGAGTATATAATATATTATTGATCTATTGCTTCTTGTGGTATTGAAAGTATATTTGTGTTGTTATTTGTGATTGAAATATGTGTTATTTATTTTATATTCGTTTTTTGTGTAGAACTTTTTATAAGAAGTTCTCCATTTTCATGAAATATATATATCTCCATTAAATTTTTGTTATATATATTTATTATGTCGTTGTTAATACTATCATTCATGTATCCTAAAATTTAACTGCTACTCTTTGGAGATTTTGTTCTTAGGTACTCCGCTATACACCAGGAGATACTCCCCTAGCCATTGCTGTCCTTTGCATTCTTTTTCGTTTCTTGTATTGTGCATATGTCCATTTTTTGGTCTTTTAATTTTTTTCCTATTTCCTCTGTTGTTATGTTCCATATTATTCCTTTTTTGATCTTTTTTTTCTAATCTTTTTTATATGTGACGATATGATACTAATAAACCTGGACAAATACTAAAGCGCCTTTAGAGAAAACTATGGAATATAATAAACCACTGGCCCTAACATTTGTGGATTATGAGAAAGCATTTGATACATTCAACCAACATAAGATGCTTGAGCTTTAGCAGCCTGTAAAATAGAACAATGATATAAGAGGAATATACTAAAAGTCTGTCAGATAGCCAAGCGGGCTGGGCGGCCGGTTTCTCATTCGCTTCACTGCGAGTGGTTCAGTGAAAGTCAGTTTGACCCCCAGCTCGGTGTACAGAAAATAAAAAGGATAACGCAGCAGTTTAAAATTCTAAATAAATCTGCGACTAGAATATGCTGGTGTCTGATCGGCCTGTGGTGGAGCAGTACAGCAAGAGATAAGGGCTTGCGGCTCGGTGATACAGATAGACCATAGGCCATAGGTCTATGGTCTATCCGTTATCTATTGGCCATAGGAAGGGCGTGTGCCGCCTAAATACAGATAGATATATATATATATATATATATATAATATATATATATATATATATATGTATATATAAATATATATAATATATTATATATATATATATATTATATATGTATCTGTATATATATATATATAGTATATATAATATATATATATATATATATATGTATATATATATATATAACATAATATATATTTATTTAAATGAAATGTAGGTTGATTGCTCGAATAAATGAACTTTGAAAATAAAGGCTATTATATTATATATATATATTATATATTTATTTATTTATTTATTTAATTAACGGATATACCATTTTTTACAGAAATATGACGTCAACCTTTACAAAGCTTATACATAGGTTGCGTTAATAAAAAACAAACCAAAATTAAAATCAAACAAAATTCAATTAAAGTAGTAGCTTAAGTTATTAAATAATGCTCAAAATCTCTCAAATGATTTCTTAAATGTTGCTGTAGATATTCCAAATAACTCTAAACTATTGCTGTGCTCATTGGCAGTTCGTAAAATTCTTGTAATGGGTTCATTTTGGCCATAATTCGTACTGTGGAATGGAATGTTGAAAATCTCAGTGTTACGAGTTCTTCTAGTATTAACATTAAAACTTATTAAACTTAGTAACTCTGGATCTTGAACATATCCATTTATAATTTTAAAAAGGAAACATAAATCCGCTTGACATCTTCTATCATGTAGTGATGAGATATTTAGTATTGACAGTATATCATCATATGTGTATTGCTGTCTAATAAAACCAATTTTGTAAGCACATACCCTCAAGAATTTATTTTGAACTCTCTCGATACTGTTGATGTCACTGTTATATGAAGGAGACCAAATGAGAGAACCATACTCCAAAACTGATCGAACTAAACTAAAGTATAACATTTTTAAAGTTTGTACTGAAAACTGATTACAGTTTCTAAGAATAAATCCTAACATTTTTAAAGCTTTAGCTGAAGTTTCGTTAATGTGATATTTAAAAGTTAGTTTAGAATCAAAATTTATACCTAAATCTTTAATATTATGACGTGCCTCTAAAGGTACATTATTTATACAATAATCATAATTTACAAACTCTCTTGATCTTCCAAAAGTAATTTTAAAACATTTTTGTATATTTAAGTATAGCATGTTTACCTCACACCAACTAGCTAAGCTTTTAATGTCATTCTGTAATAAAGAGGCATCAACTAGGTCATTAACTATTCGAAATATTTTAAGGTCATCAGCAAACATTAGAAATTTACTATTTTTAATCACTGAGGATATATCATTAACAAATATATTAAATAAGAGAGGCCCAATATGCGACCCCTGAGGAACTCCTGAGGTTACAGATACTCGTTGAGATAAAAAATTTCCATATCTAACATACTGACATCTACCCGATATATAACTACCTATCCACTCAATTATTTTACCTCCAAATCCATAGCCATTTAATTTAGCAATAAGCAGATCATGGTTAACTGTATCGAAGGCTTTTGAGAAGTCTGTGTAGATAGCGTCAACCTGACCCTTCTGTTCCACTGAATTAGCTATAAAATTCGTATACAATATTAAGTTCGTGCATGTAGACTTACCCTTAGAAAAGCCATGTTGTCTAACATCAATTAAATCTTTACAATTCCATGTCAAAAAGTTATTTACAAGACACTCAAAAAGTTTGGATAATACAGATTGGCTACAAACCGCTCGATAATTCTCAACATCATTTTTATTACCAGACTTGAAAATTGGTGTTAAATAACTAGTCTTCCAAAGATCAGGAAAGATGCCGGTACTCAATGAGGAATTAAATAAGTAGCAGATAGGTTTTACAAGAGTGAAAATGCAATGCTTGAGAACATAAGCTGGCAAACAATCTGGTCCAAGCGATAATTTCCAAGGCATCTTTAAAACACTATCAATTATGTCAGAGACCTCAATACTATAATTATTCACATTTACACTCTGCTGATAGTTAAAAATTGGGATCTGATTAATTTTAGAATTAGAATATGTAGTTGAGAAAAACTTACCAAATAGATTGACTATGTCTTGAGCATTATCACTTGTACTATCACCGTAGAACATATTAGATGGCAGATTATAACTTTTACGTTTATTATTGATATATTTCCAAAAATGTCGAGGATTAGATAGAATCCCATTCTCAATATTATTCAAATAGTTACTATAACATTGAGAGGAGACTTGTTTAATTTCATTTCTTAACTGAGAAAATCTTAAATATTCATCCCTTCTACCAAACAATTTATACTGCTTATGTAATTTCTTGTTTTAATTATATATATTTTAAATTATATATATATATATATATTATATATATATATATATATATATATATATATATATGTATAATACAGTGTGGGAAACCACTTATGGAATAAGATTGTTTGTGTCCTTACTATAAAAAATAATCAAAAACTCTGGGAGGACGTTAACTTTTTAAATTTAAATGTGCGCTTTTTAAACATAAGTTTAAATGTACAGGGTAATCCACGCAACTGTGGCATAGTCCATAATCCTTATTTTTAATGAAACACCCTGTATATTTTTGTTTTTAAAATACTTTTAACAACCTGATTTCAATGAACTATATTCATGTAGGGTCTATAATGAATAATACAAGGTGAATTTTGAAATTAATAATTTATCACGTGTTTTGGTATTATTTTAAATTAGCTAAATACAGACAATAGACTTCTACTCTGTCAGTACACTGTATATGGGGAAAATTTCTGTTTAGTAGCTGTGTTAACATTTTTTGTCGCGAATAGGTAAAAACTGTATTGATAGTCAGTTAAATAAGAAACAATAAGATTTTTACTAAATCAGTAAATAATGCGGATTGTTATCAATCAGTTGACATGCTGTTGACATTTTACATTAAAAATAATAAATTCTTAATTAAAACTAATTTCTTGCAGAAATAAAAAATAAATAATTTAACTAAGGCCCACCAAGTTGAGATTTTTAATGATGATCAGTTACGGGGATTCAGGCTTTTGAATTATGGTTATACAGAAGAATTCTGAAGATACCATGGACAAACAAAGTCACTAATGAAGAAGTTCTGCGGAGTATGAACACAACCGCGGATTTGGTCAATATTGTGAAGAGCCGTAAGCCCCAGGACGAAGAAGAATATCCTGTCTTGCTAACCTGAGAGCATGGTATAGAAAGACCTCAACACAGCTATTTCATATAGCAACCAACAAGATCATCATAGCCAGAATGATCGCCAACCTTCGGAACGGACAGGCACCCTAAGAAGAAGAAGGTTACGGAGAGAATTGTAGAAGTCAAGTTGAAGTAGCAAACTTATTTAGTATGTACATTCAAATTTATGTCTAAAAAAGCGTACATTTAAATTTAAAAGTTAAGGTATCTCAATGTTTTTTAGTTATTTTCTAAAATAAGGACACAAACAATTTTATTCCATAAGTGGTTTCCACACTGTAGATATATATATATATATATATATATATATAATATATATATATATATATATATATATATATGTATATATATATTATATAAATAATATATATATATATATATATATATATATATTATATATATATATATGTATACTAAAAGTTTTTGCATAGTCAATCTACCAGGTTTACTTGATTTTGTAAATACAATTTTTTGTGATTTTTGACTTTCCTTATAGCAGAAACAAATTTTCAAAACAATCAATTTTAAAACCCCATGACTAAAAACCAATTCACCCACAGAGTACTTCTGATATTTTTTTATGCTGTCATAGAATTTTAAGTGACTTTAACTTCCCAAATATATCACTTTTATTTATCAATGTAGTCTCCATTAAGATTAACACACTTGTCCCATCTATGTTCTAGCATTTCTAAGTGTATGCTCATAACAAGGTGCCGACCATAGGATGGTATCATAGTATCATCGCCATGTAAAATAAATGCATTATTTTAAAAATTCCAGTGTTCACTGTCAGAGCGCAGCACCCAGCCTCGAGCCAGGTATCAGACCTTGGACTTGGACCATAGCATTCCAGTATTTTTTTTATTCTTATCCCTTGTACTCTGCGATCCATACTATGAGGTGTCAACCACCGAGCCTCGCTACGATCATCATATCGATGTCAGTAAAATAAATGCATTATTTTGAATGCGAGAATTCACTTCACTGTCAGTGCTATGATCTATGCGAGGATACCATGCGATGGTCTCCGTAATGAATGCAGCCTAATGTTTCTCATTAAATTAAATGTAACTAACACTAAATGCTTTATCAAATTAAATATGAAACACTCAAATTCAATCATATTTTTTTGTTTTAGTTTCAAAATCTATAAAAATATTCACTTATGATTAAATTGTAACATAAAAAACAAAAAATAGTTTATGAATAGTCACACAACACTAAAATCTTGAATATATTAAAATTTATAAAGATGTTAATATTTAATAGATGGTGCACTACATCAGTGAGTAGACAAAATTATAAAATCCACCTTGTTATGGATATTCTTAGAAACTCATAGGCAGATTAATATATTTTGAATGGCTATTTAGATTGTAAGCTTTGTAATGGGTAAAGTAAATTTATGTTTCAAAGAAGCACATACAATATGGTGCATATGAAAGGAATAAATTGATTATTTAAAAAAACTGGAGACTTTAAAAAATTGCTACTTTATTCTATTTTTAACCCAAGGATGTCATTAATAGTACATTTTCCTTTCTAATTAGCTTTTCTATATCATATTAGTTTTTCCTCAAGTGCTGTAGAAAATATTCACTCTCGACAGACCAATTAAACTATTTTTGATCGTTTTTATTAATTTTACCAGATCTGTGGTAATGTACAATTCATTTATTGTATGCTTTTGAATAATAAATAGACTTTAAATAAATTTCACATTTAATATTTATTTGTAGGTGACCAGCATTCTAAAGAACTATATAAATACAGATTTTTTTATATTGTTTCATGTAAATATATCTAACAGTTAAAATCTTTAAGAGAGAGCTGTTAATGATTTTTTGGTATTTTAGAACAAACCACAATTACAATCAATGTAGGTATAAGTTTTAAATATAGAAATATGTGATTAGGGGAAATATTGTTTAAAAAAATACTTGGTTAAGTTTAAGAACAAACTATTAAAAAAATCTTGGAAGTTAACATTATCTTTCTCGATTTATTTAGTATCAGAATTCAATAAAATTTCGCCTTATCTTTACCCAAAAAATTATTTTAAGAAGTTCTGTTAACTGCATATTAAGATTGATATTTTATTTGTTTAAAGTAAAATCAGATAATTATTTCTACACAATTTCAAAATATTATAATGAATATTTCTCATTTTATCTCATCTGGTAATCACTCTAAATTATAACAAATTTTAAACCACAAACCACAATTTTATTTTTAAGCATAACACAAATCTTATATAAGAGATATTTCTAACATTGTTAATACTAACGAATGAGTTTTATCTTTGTAGTTTTACAAGCTATTAAAGCAATATTTAAGATTAAAATTTTTTATCACTTAACTGTGATAAGTACAACACTACTTGAAATTACATACCTGTAGCTGAGACATGGGAAACGCCCCCCATCTCTAAAATGGGCAGATGCCACAATGGTTTCATCATCTATTGCCTTAGGAACTACCAATGTGCTTCCATAAGTACTACAAACACTAAAATTCTTATTCACATTTGAGACCCTCCATTCATCACTGGCAATAAGCTTAGTAAATTCTACTTCTAAATCAAAGAGAGTATAACCATCTTCTAAAATGGTATACATAGGCCTGTAGAAGAAAGGATACAGTAATTCCGGTTTTTCCAAGTTAGACAAACGCTGAATGGACAAGTATACGTTTTGGAAATGTTCCGGGTGAGCTATGTCCAACTGTAGAATCCTAAAATCTTTACATTTGAGAAGAATTGAGCCCCCGCTTTGAGCATTGTTGTTGCTAGATACTTTCTTCTCCACAGCATCAATACATTGATGTAACAACTGAAACGAATATTAAATGTAGTTACATTTTTATTAGTTTAGTATAGTTATAAACTTACCCATAGTTCTTGTACATCCTCTTTCATAGAAGAAACTATCAAATGATGTCCTGTTATGCATATCCTCCCATCCACAGGATCTTGAAAGGGGCTATGTAAAATTACACCGTCCAATTTCGGCGTCTTTATCATTTCGATGAAATCCATTTCTATTAGATCTTTCCATCACTTCGTTTTTCCATTCCTATATGGAAGATTTAGAGTTTTGAGTTTTGCTTAGCAATATACTGTGGTTTTGATTTGTTATTTAATTTTGAACGTAAATGTCACTGTCACTTATATGCCATTTAGTTGACATTTTAAGATTGAAAGAACACAGACCACTAATAATAGAGGTACAATCTGTGCTGAATGAAGAACAGACAACACATAACACATTTAACTGCCTAAAATTCATCTTTAATAATTTATTGAATAATGTATGTATACATATTGAAAAAGTCTAGGGATATTTTTATAAAATTACTAAAAATGAATTTTCACGGATGTCCAATTAATATTTTGTTATTATACTGATTCTATATATTTTTATAGGTTGAAAAAATACAGCACTCACAACAAAAGTTTTACCAATTTATTTACAGGAGAGTAAATATCAGGTAGTTTCGATTTCATTCACATTATATAACTCTTGTTAAGTATGTGCGTTAAAATACTGTGCTTTATCATTTAACTTACAATAGGACGAAATGAATCGGGCTCTAGGTCTTCTTTACATTTCTTTCTACATTCGCAAATTTAATTAATGATGATTCCCTAAAATTCGCCACAATTTTTCCCCCAAAAAATCCCCCATCCATTTCAGCTTATAAAAATTCCCCCAGACGCTTTGAAATTACCTCAAAAATGCGGGGAAATGCCGGTGATGATATATTAATTATGGTAAGAGGAAAATATGGTAATGTTCTATCCAGAACACTCCAAAGAACATTAAATATCCGTATTATAGGGTGAGACAGGGAAAAACTCTGCCAATCTTAATAAAACGGTAGTAGTCAGTTTCACAAAGACACGAAGTCTAGATAACATTTGAGTAATACTAGATAAGTGGCTTATATGGAACGCCCATTTAGTAAGAATGACCAACAAAACAAAGGTTTCCCTTTGGACATTGTGGTGAAACATGGCGTATGTAACCCAAACAGATGTACTGGCTATATGACTGTAGTCAGACCTGTCATTAAGTAAGGCGCACTAACAGCAAGTATGCTTAATCATCACAGGACTACCCCTATCGCCTCCATAGAGGTCATGCTTGATCGCCCTTCATTACATATATAAATGGAGAAGGAGACGAACGTGAGAGTATACAGAAACATATATACAAGGATAAAACGCCAAGAATCAGGGCAAAAGGATATCGGAATCAAATCTGGAGAGATAATTAAAAGTCACCCAAAGTTACTTTATATTTAAACCTAGAATTTCGAAAAGGCATTTATGCTTCCATTTACCATGAAGGGAATCTCATAATGGCAGAGCAATGCTGGTATACCAACGGCTCTAAAACTACTGAAAACGGTTATCACTCCACTATTTTCCAACCGGAAATTTATGCTATACAGATGTGATAACAAATCTATAAAAATTATATCTGACAACCAGGCGGCATTAAAGGCACTGGAATTGAATCGAAGTTAATTTGGAACTGTCTTCAGAATCTGATTCAGATCGGAAAAAGCATCAACAATATGGGACTGGGTGGAACGGATGAAGCGTAACTCTCCAACATTCAAAGGCTTTTATACATAAACCTTCGAACTAGAGATTCAACGATCTACTAGACATAAAT
>OU898278.1:80890247-80987747 GCA_918026665.1 Diabrotica balteata | reverse complement strand
TCTGAAAAACTCATATTGTTAGCAAAAAACGGATTTATGTTACATCACTCCATTTTCTAAATGTGATTCTCCAAATGGAGCAAAATTCTAATCTTCTATGCGGTTCTTATTCGTTTAATTCGTGCACTAAATTCATTTTGGAAAGATGCCATTTATGTTTTTTATGTACTTTATTATTGAACTTTGGCTGATGTCATGATTAGACGCTAAAGTTCTAGAGCTTTCATTTGGAATGTCGTAAAATCACTTTACGAAGATAATGAATGTAGTAGGATAGTATATAGTAGGATATAATAAGTAGGACAAAATTACTCAGAACCGTTTATAGTCGATAAATGACTTCGATAAGGATGCTGTCTGTCACTAACCTTATATTTAAACTTTACTAAAAAACTGAAGAAATTTGGACAGATGGGAGTAAAAATTGACGGCAACTATATCCACAGCCTTTTGCTTGCCGATGATCAAATTATTTTAGCAGAAGACAAAAACGACAGCGTCTACATGATAACACGAAATCTTTAAGATAATAGTGGAAGGTTGCTCACTGTATGTATCAGAGACGTGGATGAAAAATAAAAGAATGGAAAACAGAATAAATGCAATGGAAATTATGTTTTGGAGAAGAAGTTGCGGATTAACACTTTAAACGTAATGACATCATAAATTTCAAGAAAAAAATATGACTTAATAAGGTTCAAATTAAAAAAAATCCCAGAGTTGAAGCTGAAACAAAAGTTTGACCCTCGCGCTTGTTGAGAATAAATCTTTAATTAATATTATATGTCATATCTACTACATAGGTATAAGATGAATAAACTATTTTGCATATACTTTCGTTTTTTGATTTCCTCGTTCCATTAAAAGTTTTTTCTTCTTAAAAAGAACCAGATCTGTTGAGATAAAACACATTCTCATGAGTAAAAACAATAAAAGCAGTAGGCCGGAAGTGATGATGCTATTTTTAATAGCAGAAAATGTATCTGAAAACCAAATATTGATATATGTAGATAACGAATATAATGATCCGAATGTTCTACTTCGGTGGATATAAATGCTACAGTTTCTTTATTGATACAAGGAATAGCGTGTGAATTATTAAAAATAAATGAATGGATATCACTTAAAAATAGTACAATAATGGGAATTTTTCCGTTCATAATTATTATAATAGACATTAAATTAAAATTAATCCTTACTAAAAACATACATAAGTAATAATAAACATTATATACATGTACAATAAGATCAACTTTTAAGAGAAAACCCCGTCCAACTGGAATAATATATCTTGACTTATATACCTAATCTATGAATATATCGTTGTTGAGACTTTTTTAGAAAGAAAATGAATTGAGCCCACAAAATCTGTTCGCTTATTGCACGATTGGTTCCGTAAGTTCATCCATCCTTAGTAAAAGCCAACTTGGAGCATAACTCGGAGTAGATGCAGCCAACAGTGACGATGTGTGATATGGAAAGCGGTGCTGCCGCGTTTTGTACATTTTACAGAATATATGAGATTGAATTGAGATATGCAGTTGATTAAAAATTTAATAATTTAGGTACAGAGATGATTTAAAAAATCTTGCAGTGGTGCAATGGTTTCGCTATTATTGGCGATGAATACCATTGATAACAAAACAAAATATAAAACGTAACACTGCTTTTAATTTCCCCATAGTACCATCAACTTGACATTTCGAGTAAATTACTTCCCGAGAGTCATTTAAATGTTTTCTGAATCGTCAGTTTACACCCCCTACTGACCTATGAACATGTACTCTTTATAGTCATCGGGAATTTGGCTGACCTTCTATATAAGGTCTCCAACTAATGCATCTTTTATTTGGCACTCAATGTACACTCAAAGCGACATCGAACCCTTTATTTTATTTTATTACTACGAGTTCAAGTTTCACGAATGCCAAGTCCTAATCTCTCTGCGGCATCGCCTTTTTAACACGTTTGCTCCTGTACCATGCATCCCCTGGACATAATGGTGTTTCACCTTGGGATTGGGAACGCAGTAATCGTACAATATGATAGGGAACGTAGCAATCGTACAATATCACCTAAGTCAGTTCTGGTGATGCTGTCTGCTGATTTGCCGATTGAGCATGTTGTAGATGTGCATGTACTGTGCATGTATTTTTTGTGTTGTATTTCTGCATGCGTGTATTTATATGTATGTGTGTGTGTTTCATGTCATGTCCAATCAACAAATCTACAGTTATAGACATTGGTGCAGCCCCTATTTCATATCCTCAGTTGGTCCGTTGGTATTTGTTTGGTTATACTTTGTTCACACAATGTCCTAGATATTGTATACCCATATAACGTTTCCTATTAGCTATTGAGACATGCAACAATTCCACCCAGTTTGTCCTGTGTTGAATGGAGGCGAACTCAGGCTCACAGTCTTTAATCATCTTAGATATAATAAAGCTTTTTTTATTTTGGATTTCTTTTATGTCATTTTTATTAAAATATATACAAAATTCAGTGAGTATCCACGGATCTTTTGTATATGTAAATGAGCATTGAAACAATACATTTGGGTAAGTTAATGAAAGGGAATTTTATTTTTTGGTCAGATAAATAAGTTATAGATGTTTTACAAAAAATTGTTTGACCAAAACAGACATGCGTTAAATATTCAGTTTTGTGAATTTAAGTCCTTTCACTTATATATACTTAATACTTAAAATATTGGATTTCATAAATGAAGTACAATTATTATAGTGTCAGAACTTACTGAAATCATTACTTTTTTCGTATGTTTGGCAACAGTGCTATTCGAGCGCCGTGTATACGCATTGTAGCCTTGAATTCCGTTTCATTCATAATTTTCTTTCAATCGAGGATATGACTAACGTAAACCATAAACGCCAACCAAAAACACCCTAGCGTACGGTCTTTGTTTTTCTTAAATAATGTCGCAGTGCAAAAAGTGTACGTTACTTAATTTATCGACGATTAAAAACTCTGCATCGTGTGTAGTGTGTACAAGTTAATGGTGCTTATGTCAACACGCTCCATTCATTTTTATAGAACATAATAACATCATGGCTGACGAATTTAAAGTTCGTCTAGAAGAAAGATTGAAAATAAAAATTGGTAAGTGAGCTTTGTATATTTAGCTGTTTATTATTACAAACTGAAGATATCTGTGGTCGTTTAACACGGTGGCTTACTCTTATTGAAATTTGCGTGGGTGGTAGAGGAAGTGGTCGTCTATCCAGGTGTCTCAAGAACCTTAAATTTCGGCTCAAAGAAGCCCTACAATATACTGGATGGACCTGCCACGGCTCTTTACTTCATCAAACTCCTTCTATTCTATCCTTCTAGCACTTTTGTGACTATACTTAATAAGAGTAAAATGTGACCCATAAAAGGTTAAAACTCAGGTTTTTTAAACATTTATGATAATTCACTTCCTGTCTATCAGAAAATAAAATTACACATAAGGTTCAATAAACAGGAATACTTAAACAAATAGACACATTGTTACAGTTTGAATTGTAAGCACTGTCAGGAAAGTTTTTAATTTTAAACCTATTTAAATATTTCATAAACATAAAGTGACTTAAATTTTGGATATAACATATATATTTTGTTTCTTTAGTTAAAAACAAATCACTTTTCCTTTTGGTTAATTGATATTTTGTATTCATCTGAATTGTCATATTCAATTGTTGCAACTATTTGTTTATATTTACTTACAAAATCTTGATAAAATATATTTACACCTTTTTTGTGATCTTTGTATACATTTACCACTTATTTTGTTAATAATATAACCAAAGAATATAGACATTCTTTGATATAACTTACATTCTAAAAAGTCTTTTTTCTGGATAAACAATGCAAATATAAACACAATATCCCCAATTTCTCAGAAAACTGATACAAATTAGCCAGTTATGATAACTATTTGACATACAAAAACTATAAACTATAGGAGTTTTATTATTCATATAATACTCATTTGTAGATACTTACCTCATTACTTCAACAAAAAAGTAATTAAGTAAGGTAAAGTAGTGATATTTAACATTGATATTATACATTGTGGAATTACTTCCCAAATGTATTAGTGTATCATTAAGAAATCATGCAGTTGTATTATAATATATACAGGTAAATGATTCATTTGGATATTAATTAAAATATAATAGGTATATACTATAATGTAGTTCCCATTGAAGAAATTGTCTTTCACTTTCATTTCTTTTATTCTTTCTTTGTTGATATGAAAGTATAATATTCCATTCTGTCCTTTCTTTAAAATTCATTTTCTCTTAGGTCAAATATGAAAATTTTTTAATATCTTTCGTCCACCCCTTTTGGGTTTTCTTATTTTATGGCACTTTGATTTCAACTTAAAAAGTTCTTTTTGTCATTTTTTCATATTGGTGTGTTAAACATTGTATTTGATATTAACTGGAGAGCATATAGTGTTTACTTATACATAGTAATACTTAGTTTTTATTCTTTCAATTTTCTTCTGTTTCTGTCCTCTACATCTACATGATATTCTATTAATTTCATTGCTGTTGAATTTTTATTATTTTATGTTTTATTATTTTTTTATTAAGTCTTGATGTTTAGAAATCTTGTTTAAGATATGGAACCTATATTTTTTATATGTATCTGTACTGGAATCTTACTAATTTATTTCTCTATAAAATAGTAAACCAAATCGCAGACAAATTAAAATATTATGTATCACAAATTTCAAGTTATAAGTCGTTTTTTAAAAATAGTTGTATTAGACCAGAAATAATCCATTTGCTGTTCATTACAAAACATCCTTGTAAGGACAATGATGAACAGAGAAAAAATAATTACAGAATAAAACATTGTGATTTATGAGCTAATTTATATTTAAAAAAGGAGACCTAATATATTTAAAAAATGCTTCATAAGTATTTACCACACATTAAGTTTATTAGGAAAATGTTTAACATGTCAATTAAATCATATTGAATATAAGATTTAAAGAAATCATTTTTTTCTTATCTGAAAGCCTGCTGTTCTGCATGTGTCATACTGCAGCCAATTTCTTTATTATACATCTTCCATCAACTATTGTACAAGTCTTTGGATCTCTCGATACCAATAGACCATTTATTTAGCTCTGGCATACCCAGCTCTGTTGCCTCAAGGCAACATTGAACCTTCTCAAAGCAACAGCAAGTTCGACAGAACATCCATCAACAGTCTACAGAGCTGCCCCTAGACAGTCTCACCCATATTACCCAATGGTCACTCAACTATCATAAAATATTTTTGAGTAGGTATTTGTCTTATTTTTTTCAATGATCAAAAATCACTTATTTACTGTTTTCTGGATTTCTGACTTAAACTCAAAACTTTTTATCACAGTAACAACTGACGTCTGAAATTTTTTTAAACAGACTCACAATAATTGTCCTAGAAAGAATTGACAAATCTTCCTTGTCTCTTTCACTGTTTGCATGATCCTACTTTGAAAGTTCCATCTTGTAGAAACAAAGAAGGGATTGTCTTTTATACATTTAATACACTAGTGATGAAAAAGAACTGAGATATTATGAAAGGAAATTTAACTTAATATACCTCATTACAGCCATTGCGTTGAGTGTGTCATAACATTAATTTTGAATGAATATGCAACATCCATACATGTGCTCTACCTTGATGCTTGTAAACAATTTTCTAATTTTCATTAAAATATGATGATTTCAAAGACAACAGATATTCAAATATGGATTTTGTTTTTGCTACTGCTTTGAGTTAACATGAACTTTTTAATACTATAAAATAAAATAGATTCTACAAGTCACCATGATAAACCATTATTATTATTATTATACAGATGGATATATGGAAAACATAATATCACTTACTGCATAATGTAATTATTTTGTCCAAACAGATAATAATAAACCTAAAATATTTATTTATTATTAATGAATAAATGCAGTGCAGTTTTTAAAGGTAATTACAGCTGAATTTAGCATCAAAATAAAAGCTCATGTTAAGTAATAGTAAATATAGCAACAGAATTAATGTTTTAAATGTGATGGAAAAGTCCATGTCATATTATCTTATCTCAGATAACATTTTTAAACATATTAATATTCCTTTAGTAATGAATGAAAATAATCAATGGCTTATTTGCATAGATAAAAGTAATTGTTCCTTTTATGTCAAGGAACATAACATTATAAAGACAGATGGGGGTCTGTATGAAGAAAATAAATATGGTGATAAAAATAAATACTAAGAATTTAAAAAATTAAAGCCAAGTTTGTTATTTTATTTTTCATTACAATGATTGATCAATAACCTGACTGATTGTAGTATATTTTATAACTACTGTGGTTTAAAGGGCCTTTATAAACCTATAGAGACCTAACTTCTATATAGAGAGTTATTTTGTGTTTAAATCCAGAATTTTTCCTGCAATAAACAGTGTCTTTTGGCACTTGTAGGGCTATCTCTACACCAAATTATTTTATATCCTTTACCATTTCATATCTATTAGTAGGTCACCACCACCACTTACAGGCATTGTTGAGGAGCTCTTTCAAAAGTAATGTCTGCAATAATTACCTGGATTTATTAATTGTGGTGTACATTTTTTATGTTTTCATATATTTCTTAGACAATTGTGTTGTAAAAATTTTTTGGTATAGCTTTGTTCTACTTCATAAACACATATTCAAAGTGTAGAGTATTGTTAATTTATTTATTTTGCTTTAGTATAAAATATTTGTTTAAACTCATTGTAAGCTTTAATTGTCCAAAATATAGAAGCACATTTACTTTAAGGATTTTACTTTGTTTTTAGAAAGCCAGCTGATAAATTTATGTTATATTACTTCATACCTCGAGTTTGACAGCAAAAGTTTTTTTGCATGCGTCTGTAGCTTAATATCATTTGGAGGAGCTCCTTTAAAAGTCAAATTGTAACTTTCATAATAACTCATTTTTATTTATTTCTTAAAAGATATGAAAGCGTGAATCAATCTCTAATCCAAAAATATAGATGTGCAAATTGCTCTTTATATTATCGACTTTGTGGGCTATAACATGCAAATTTTAAACACAAATTGTGTTTAAAATTTGCACAAAGAAAAAAGAATTTTAAAAATATGCTATAGGCATAAGGGATATGCACAAAGATTTCACATAAAGATATGTACATAAACCAAGCTTACGCAGGAAGATTATGAAGAGATGGCAACCAATGTAGATTCAAATAGTGACAATTTGCTCATAATTAAAAAACTGAACCAAACCCTCAAAAGAAAGAAAGAAAAATAATCTGACCCTAGAAACAGCTCTTAAATATACACATTTATTAGTTGAAAAAATAAATAAAAATGTACAGATAAAATTGAAAAATACAACATTCAGGGGAATCTAGGAAGATTAAAAGTCACAAAACATAGAAGTGTTGTTAAAATAGAAGTAAAAAACAATTCAAAAAAAAAACAAAAACAAAAAAATTTGAGTGGTTTGATTACAACTGTAAAGAACACAAGAAGAACTAAAAAAAATATTCAAACAGCAAAGGAAGGGTATAAAACTAAATATGAAATGAAAACAAGAAAGGCAAAACGGGACTACATAACAAGAGAAATGTGAAAAATTATAGAGAAAAGCATGATTAATAGAGAAAGATAGTAAAAAGTTCTTTTGAAGAATTTAGAAATACAAATAATACTATTAAAAAAAGATTTGTCTCTGCCTTGTCTCATTCATTGACCTTACTAAAGTTTTTGATTGTGTAGTATCCCCCTTAAAAAACTGCAAGCCTATAACTTTCATCCTATTTCTATTCAATTAGTTGAGTCTTATCTATCAGATAGATTTCAGTATGTGTTCTTTAACTAGCTTAAATCTGATAAAAAAACCTTTTGAAGTATGGAGTGCTTCGAGGGTCAGTCCTGGGTAAAATATTATTTTTCATTTATATTAATGACTTGGGATTTTCACAGGAGGGTCCAATAAGCACAGTTATATTTGCTGATAATACTACATATTAGCAAAGTTATCACCCTTCCCAAATCAATGACATCAGTACTTAATGGATTTTAATACCACAGAGAGTAATTTGTTCAATGGTTTTTAGCAAACCGTCTTTCTCCCAATAACTCAAAATCACAAACTGTGAACTTCACCCTAAGACATAATACCATTGCACATCCTATTTTAATGAATTGTTCACAGTAAGCTAAATTTTGTTTATATGCAAATTAAAATTGTGTAAATGCAGATGCTGGTGTTAGAGGTAGAAAGTTAATTCCTACATTTGAATCAATTAAGTTCAGGAATTCTGGATGTTGTTTAGGAGAATTGTTGATAATTGTTGCTTAACGCAAGGCACAAAACAGTTACTCAACCAGTCCATAAACAATGTTGCTGTAACCCACACCTTTTGATTTGCCCTCTAAAATACTGATAATTGGTTTTGAATTATATGTAAAGAGTTCATGGATTTAGAGACTTACAAATCGGCATTGGAACAAGATAAAACAGTCAACCTGCCCTTTTTTGCTTTAAAGCCTGGTGCAGATTTCTCATTTTCCGATATGAAGGTACAAGCAGGCATTCTTAAAAAAGTGGCTGTTTCGTGGGCGTTAAAAACCTGTTTTGGCTTATCTTTCCCTTTCTATGAGTCCTTTAAGTTTAGCAGCTGGATACTGGTTGGCCGCGTATTGGTCCGCTGAAGCTAATTCTCATACGATTTTGATGTTATGTAAAGAAACTCTTTTTTTTTAATCTTTTTGGATCATCCTTTACTTTCTTGGTTTTTAGAAGATTCGTTGTCAGCCTTTAGGTTTTCGTAAAGACGAAAAGCCTTCTTTATTATTCATGTGCTAAATGGCATGCTCTTTTTTGTTTGATCTTCGATCCAAACACCCAGTGCTTTTGCAATTTTTTCCAAGGTGATATCGCGAAAAACAAATTACTTTTGTTGCTTGAACTAGTTTCATACAAAACACTGGAATGGTTTTCTCAAATACATTGGTATCAACAGGAATACAGGGAAATCCAACATATGATAAGGGCAAGAATTAAGAATGCAAAGGAAAGCTGGATGAAAGAATGGTGTGAAGAATTGGAATCACTACAAGAAAAGGGAGACAGCTTTGGACTACATAAAAAGTCAAAGAAATTTCGAGTATATACAAGAAACACCATGAGACTCGCCTGAAGAATGATCAAGGAAACTACGTTCATACACAGGAAGAACTAGCTAAAATCTGGGCAAACTATGCTTCGTTCCCTCTTTTCAGATAATAGACCGAATCTGCCAACTACTAACTTACCCACGAGAAATTTATCCGGCCCTCCCATTATTCGCGCCGAGGTGGAGTATGCTATAAAAGTAGCAAAACTAGGCAAAGCCCATGGACCGGATGGAATTACTACGGAAACCATAAAACTGTTGGAAGATGATAATATCGACATGCTGGTAACAATTTTCAATGACATATATAACGCCGGCCACATTCCAACGGATTGGCTTTATTCAACATTTATAATGATCCCTAAATCACAAAGAGCGACAAAATGCAAAGACCACAGACTGATAAGTTTATGAGCCATTTGCTTAAGGTGTAAAGCTGGAAGATCTAAGCGGTGGGACACAATTTGGTTTCAAGAGCGGACTGGGTACACGTGAAGCAGCTTTCTGATTAAATACGCTTGTACAAAACTACATCGGATCGGAACTGCATACGGATTAACGAAAGGATATAGTCATAACATTCCTCGATTATGAAAAACCGTTTGACACCGTAAAACATGACACAATGATAAAAATGCTACACAACGCTAACATTGACGAGAAAGATATAAAAGTTATCCACAATAATCTCTATTGGAATCAAAAAGCACGAGTGAGACTGAACAAATCAACCAACACAGAAGAATTTGAAATTTTAAGAGGGGTGCGACAGGGTGTATTTTTTCTCCTATGCTCTTCAATCTCTATGTGGAGAACATTTTTGCAGAGGCACTGGAAGGCTCTGAGTGTGGAATAAAGGTAAACGGGTTTCCGATAAACAACATTCGTTACGCCGACGACACCGCGATAATAACAGACAACGAACATGATATGCAGTTAATGTTAAATAAAATAAACACCGTAGGAAAAATATATGGCTTGAAGATAAATGCTGGAAAAACTAAATGCATGGCAATAAGAAAAAACGCACTTTTAAGAATACAACTGCAAGTAGATAGTGCTCCAATCGATCAAGTAAAAACATTTAAATACTTGGGAATGATGATGAATGACCAATGGGATCCTCAACAAGAAATAAAATGCCGTACCGAACAAGCAAGACAAGCTTTTATCAAATTTAAACCGCTACTATGTAACCGCAATCTTTCCTTCAATCTCCGCTACAGGATGGTTAAATGCTATGTATGGTCCATATTGTTATACCGCATGGAAACATGGACGTTAAGAGTACCTTCCGTTAATAAGTTGGAGGCCTTCGAAATGTGGACGTTGCGAAGAATGTTCCGCATACCATGGACAGATAGGGTGAGAATCGAGGAAGTCTGAAGAAAGGCAAATACTGGGAGAGAACTACTCAATTTGATCAAGGTACGAAAAATTGGATACCTCGGCCATATTCTGAGAGGAAAAAAATACGCAATCCCTCAACTAATCATCCAGGGAAAGATTGAAGGCAAGAGAGATAGTAACAAACAAATGTCGTGGCTACGGAACATAGTTTATCGGAATTTATTATACGGAATATATTTATAAGTATTATTTCTTATCAATATCAATGTCTTTTTTCTTTTAAAAATTGGGTAATCAGTGGATACTGAAATTTCACTCATAGTTTTCTGACATGCCAATTTTCTTTAGTTATGTACCATAATATGATTCCTTTGAGTAGGAGTAATTAAAGCAAATCAATAAGACAAGTGCAATAATGATGAAATAACAACATATAGGTCAGGAAAATGTACTCCAGAAAATACGAGGAAAACAGTTAAGTTGATGCGAATACGAAGAAAATTCTGAAATAATATAAAAATATGTTTGGACAAACAAAAAAAGTTATTAAAAATATAGACCATGGAGAAATTAGATCTGTATAATAAGGGAAATACTAGACAAAATCAATATAACAATCAAGCAAAATTATTGTGAGTACAACGCAAGAAGTTTTAATACCTATTTCTATTATAGTTAATTATTATTTCTTCAGTTGTTCTCATTATTATGAGACATTCTTGTTGTATTGTTAATTCTTAATTATTATTGTTTTTTATTGTTTCAGGTGAAGCCAAGAATTTACCAGCCAGACTTCATGGTTCAGCTACACAGAGGGATGTGTACTGTACCCTGTCCTTGGACCAAGAAGAGATTTTTAGGACAGGTACAGTAACTCAAAGTTTAAGGTGAGTATCTATGTGTTTTATATGTTTTCAAATTTTACAATGGGCATTAATGATGTTTCAGATAAGATGGAGAGTTTTTTTTAAATTCCTATCTTGTCACAAGTCTTGATGGTGTTGTCATGGCTACTATTAACGATGTGTCTGTATATATATATATATATATATATATATATATATATATATATATATATATATACTTATAGGGGTATTTTTTGTAATAAGCTCTGACTCATTTTCGTATAATTTATTAATATTCAATAACTTATATGAATGTTTCTTAGACAATCTCATAAAAAATGCAGTGTGCTCTTTTGCGTGAAGTCCAATTGAGAAAAAATCACCTTCAGTAATTTTATCTTATGCTCACGACATATAAAAATGATTATTATTAGGATCATTGTTGAAGTATTCATTGATTGTAAAAAATGAACGTATACTAATTTAAAATCGCTATTTATAGAATTTCATTCATAAAATCGTATGACTGGCTTTAATTTTTAATAAACATTAGCGGTAGAAAGGTCAAACGGAGTACATACAGGATCTATATAAGTTGATTGGTGTCCTTTATACGTCTTAAAATTAAATAGATCTCTATAAGTAGTTCGTAATTTTAAAAAGTTTACAAGGTGATCTTTAAAGGAAGTAATCTCGTATTTGAAAGCACGACTTTTTCATATCCGGTCTATTGATCGTCATACTAAATATCACATAGACGAATGCAATTAAGAATAATTTTTATTGTTAGTTTTTCAGTCATAAATAAAACAATGGATACAACTCTGTCGTATGTTTTTACTAATTTTTTTAAGACATTCGCGGGAATGTCTTAAACGCTTTTAGTTGTCGTTTTAGTTTATCTTTCTGACAGAACAAATTGTGACGACCTCGTTTAGGTCTTCACCTTTTCAAGGTGCAGCGGCGCTCTTTTTTGAGGGAGTCTGGATTAGGATATATAGAGTAGACATTGTTGTGTGGGGCTATGTTGTATATGCTGGTAGAAGCAAGGATGAGAAGGTAGTTGTCAGTTGACCTGCATTTCATTGTGGATGATATCTAGTTCTGTTACTACTAAGCGATATTCTAGGGTGATTTATTCTAAGGGTTAGCGAGGGGAACCAGAATTAAATGTAGTCAATCTCAATAATATTCCCAAGCGCCTCATGGTCCTTGAGAAAGAGGCTGATAAAGCAATTAGTGGGAAGAAAACAAAATTCCATCAAAGGAAACAAAATCAAGACCTTAAAACGGAAGATTGGTTGTTGAAAAATCGGAAGATTGAGGACGACGCGCAAATCCTAGTCTACACGATCGACGAGCTCTTCTACAAAGCATTGACGGCTACTCATTTCAAGGCATATTACAGACTTTTAACGGTATCCTTCAAAACCATCAAAGGCCACCAATCAGAGTTCTACAGGTGAACCTCCAGCATAGTAAGGCAGCTTTGGCAAAACTTACTGTTGCTATGAGAAGGTTCGATGTAACTTTACCACGAGAGGGATGTTTACCACGAGAGGGATGGAACAAAGGAAACGTTTGACCGTTATATTGTTATATAGAAAAGAAACATTAACGTGAGGGCTTTCGAACTGAGGCGGAGATAGCCATGCAGCCATGAGGCTCTCAAAATCTTTGAACCCTAGGCTAGTGTAGGAATGCCAAGAGGAACTCGACAGACTGGCGGAACATAACATTGTCATACTCGTATGGGTTCTTTATATTTCCAATATTTCGGCCCAGAGCCGGCCGTGGGAGTGCCAGAAGCATCGTCCGCGACTAGTAAAAGCCTGGATCCGAAGGTAACATAACTGGGAAACACATGTCAAAATGTATATTGGATGGGCATGTGCTAATAGGACTGAAGTACTGCGAAAAACCAGCACGAATCAGCTTAGTCATAACAGGCTTCCTTAATGTACATGCACCTACATACAATGGGGCTATTTCATAGATTCTTAACTTGCAGACTCTATAGCAGAGAACATGAAACAGTGAACCTGTAACATCAATCACTACGACCGGTTTTCACAGACGACTTTCATGAAAAAAAAAAAGGTTTATCACAAAAAAGATAAAAATATAACATTATAGTTACATTACGAGCGGAAAGAATCATTTAAGAAGGTACTACGGGAAGTTTTAATAATATAAACAGTTTGACGTGAATATTTCTGGTACATTTTCTGAATATTTTGATATAATTGGTGATATATTGGTTGGTATATTTTGTTTTCGAACGTGGTCGGTGCTTTATCCATATAGCGCTTTTGTCTTTCCCAAAAAAAGGAAGGTTCTTTTTGTTTCTTGTATTATTTCTTCGTACTCGAAGTCAGAAGTATCGACCGCCGACTGTTGTGAAGCGTCTATGTGGCAATATCTTCATATACTGCATCAGATTATTTCGTCCAATCTGTTTTCAGGACTAAAACCTCCAATGTCTTGTTTGGATTTTCAAGCAAGCCGTGACTACAAAAAATATTTTTAATTACTGATACATTTTCTTAAACATGTGAGTAAATACTTATAAGGCGATAATCGCTGGATTAAATCTACTGCAATAATTGCTGAAAAAAAAACACGAAGAAATTATCATTTGCGTTTATTTAATTTTGTATGCTGAGTTTTAGAAAAAAATTATGAATAGTAATTTTTATTTGATTTATAAATTAAGAACAAAGAAAAATAAATTAATTAAAAAAAACAGTGTTTTCGTTTGGGCTATTGGGAAAAAAAAACAACTGTTTTTTTCCTGTGGGCTGATCTGTGCTCGCGGTCAGAGTCAGAACCAGTAAAGTAACATGATAAATTCATAAATACTTAAGTGGATACTTAGAACAGTATTTGCAACAAATGGCCTTCGAATAGGTGAATCACTACTATATTGCAAACACTACTTTTTCGATGATTCAGTGATTTTACAAGTTGTAATAATGTACTCGTCAGCGACGTATCGGTAGAGGGATTCCCTTAAGGTGAATGAAGACAAGTTTACGTGTTGTATATTTTTAATACTCAGTCACGTGTGGAGAATCCCGATTTTTCTTGGTCTTTAAAAAATGTAAGAATATACCATTGACACGAAATTGGAAAAAAATTAAGAATTTCTCGACAAAATTAACGTGTCGTTGATAACAAATGATTAAATTCACCAAAAACACTTTATTAACGAGCTGTAACAAAGTTCTCAACTAGATTCAATGTTAATAAAATGTTACTTTAAGTAATATTAAAATCATGAATGTGTTGCTTGTGTGAGTCCATTTCAAATAGGTAAAAAAGAAATAAATAAGACGTACTCACAATCAGTTTAATTTAACTATCTAGACTCTGGTTTCGCTTTCTACAATTTGCAAAGCATCTTTAGGTCTGTCGATACAAAGGGGATTAAATGATGCCGGTACACGATTTATTAATGGTTGGGAGAACATAGTTCAAACTATCCTGTAATTGCTGATTATGGGGATCTTCAGTTTTTACGATTGTAACAGTTTTATTCTTGTAAAAAGGTGTAATGTGATTGTTTGTTAAATGAAAGTGATGTTCTGCATTATTTAATTCATTAAAAGTTAATTATATTTATTCAAGAGATATATTTTCGAAATGTGTGTTAATTTATTAAAAATTTTTATTGAGGTGATAGTTGTATGAATGAATTAAATTAGATGTACAATTGTGTGGATGTGCAATGCCTTTAACTTGTAATTATCAAATTTCTTTGATAAAGTTCAATTAGATTACTGTTGTTTTGCAGATGATTGTAATGTCAAATATGTTAAAATTATTAAAACTAAAACAATTAAGGACACTTAGGGACAAACATAACACACTTAAAAGGATAAAACAGACATTAAATTTTAAAATGGGGGACTTAATAGCACTACATTTCTGAATTGGGGAAAATGAGTTTTTTGTTGATTATCATCATCAATATTACTTGATGATACATTAAAAATTTGAAAATTAGGTTTAGATCTTATAATATTAAAGTAAATTAAGTTGAATATAATCATAAGTCACTACTTATGGTACGTTGAGACAAACTAATGTTGAAACAATTGTTCCTCAAGATATTACAAAATTTGTCAACATTAATAACATGTATCTAGGAATTAGGGTGACGAAAAATAATAATGATTTAAATGATGAAATGATGTAGGATTTTTACGATAGTTGCAGTCGTATCTTCATTACAGCTTGTATGAAAGTACAAAAAGGAATGATTTTGCAAATCCAGTCATGAGCAAGATACACTTTCTAAATAAAAGTAGTTTTACTAGTTGCCAAAGTCTTACCACAAATATCAAAATTGCCCCAAATTTGCAATCCTTAAGACCTACAAACAATGCAAAAGATCGATGACGAATGGAGAAAACTTTAAAATGTCAGGATATTTCAATAGAATTCGAAGATCTAAATAAATTCTATTTTAAAGTGTGTCAAATAAAAAATTTTGACGATAATCATCTATTTGATAATTTGAATGAATTTGTATTGTCTGTGTTAACTTTAGCTCATTCAACTGCAAGTTGTGAAAGACAATTTTCAAAAGTAAATTTAATAAAGAGAAAGTGCAGGAACCTCCCGATAACATTCACTTGGCATTATACATTCATCCCACTCAGTTTATCTTTAATAGGGTTGTGCCAATTTTACACCGTCAGAAATAATGGTTACAACTATAAATATATCCAGTTTGTACAATAAAAAGCTGATAATAAACTGTTAATTTATACATAAATGTTTACAATCATGAAAGTTATAGCGAAAATAAATATTTTAAATTTCCACTTTAACACCCTGTATCTTTCTTAATATTAACATTTTATTAATTTTTACATTTAAAGTGTAGAATCTACGGTTTCTTTTTGTACAATTACTCACGGACCACCCATATATATATATATATATATATATATATTATATATATATATATATATATATATATATAATATATATATATATATATTGCTGCTCTGTCCAATTTTTGACCTCAAGGTTGGCTGTCGTTTCACGGCTCGGTCTGTTTCAATTAACGCCATTTTCCCGGCGGCAGTTGTGAAGGTTTGAGTGGTAACTTCATTTTACACTACATTTTTTTAAAATTTTTATTCATATCACTTTAATAATGCTACCTAAAGTCAAAATCAAAGCATAAATAATTTTCATATAGTTGGAAGTGAATCTATGATATTCTTAGTTCTTTTTCACTGCTTAATATTAAAATAAAATATTACATATACTTTAGACCACATGTTCTGTTGCTATGGTAATTTTTTAATAAGTTGCTAAATGTTGTTAGTTAATTGATTGTTTATACAATATTACCGTATAATGTCCATTTAGTTGAGTTTACTCACATATCTGATAATATCATTGACTGCTACATGTCTTTTTAAGGTAACACCTATAACATCTTCTCCATGATTGTGTGGTTCTCATATTGTACTTTTTAGATGAACTGATGATGCTTTCCGAATACGAAAGCGAGACGTCTTCAAAATAGATAAAGTAGCCTATGAACTTTGTCTTTTATTTCTCCACCTTGAGACCGATATAAGAACCCACCACTCGTCTGAGTGATCCTTATAATATATGTTAATTACATAAATATATATATATATATATATATATATATATATATATATATATTACATTACATAAATACTCTGTCTCTGACTTAAACATGTGTTTGCTAAAATCCTGCATAAAATTTCAATATTTCTCCGTTTGGAGAATCTTGAGCTATTACACAGTGGCCTGCTTAGGAACGTTCCCCGCAATATTGTTTAGATAATGGAGCAGACGATATTCTACAACTCGAATGACTTACTGAGAAATTGGCGACAATAGCGGAGGCATAGATAGGGCAATTACTTGCAAAGACACTGACTGTTGTAAAACAAATATTTCAGCCTCAACAAAATGATGGTGTACAAATATTAAATACTGATACATTTGCAGAAAACACAAATCAATAAGTACAATTAAAAAATAATTTACTTAAAAGTATTAATACCGAAAATTTCACAAATTACGCATTTACTTTTGACATCAATGGAGCTGGATAAGGTGTGCGTTTAATAAATTGTTCCTAATTAAGAACATATCTGTTCTTAATTTTCTCGATGCTAATGGATAGTGCTTATGAATTATAAAATATTTTACTATTAAATTGCTAAATGTTTTAAGTTGTGGGTGACCTGCTTAATATTTATGCCAAAACATTACTTTTTCGTTTTTTATGTTACGCCTATGCCAATTCTATGCAAGCGTTACTTGTTACATATCGTGTATTACTCAGAATTCGATTGAATGAACCTGTCACCTATTGAATTACCTATATTTGTCGTACAATTGTTTTCTGTTACAACTTGTCAGCTTATTCGTTGAACCACACCGTTTCCCTTCGATTCGATGCCTAACTCCTCTGTATACATATGTGTGGTTTTTCCAAGTAACAAGTGTTTCTATAACCACTGAAAATACTAAGGTGTGTTCAGACCATTTATAACTACCTATATCTAGACGTAATGTGGATGACTGCTAATTGGCATCGATATTAATGCTACAAAATTTTGAGATTCCGAGAAGGAATCGATTTAAAATTATTAATTGATTGGATTTCCGTTAATACTGTCACCCGAATATTTTATACTAAAATGAGGTGGAAATTTATCAGCCGCTAGACCTCTAGAAATTTAATTCTAGAGAGTTATTTGGAAGGGCATAAGTGATAAAGAAATTAATAGACTAAATAAGAAGAACGAGCAACAACAGTTAACAAAAAAGAAATGCTACATTAGTGACAAAATTCTTTACATTTACAAAAAGCAGAACCATTAACACAGTACAAAACAATTAATTATGAACCAAGGTTCTTATTTTATTAACCTTTAACCTTCCAAAAGGCGTGCGCACCAAAGTACTAACTTTATAATATTTTTAACTTCCAACTAAGTTAAATTTTAAATTTATTAATTTTAAAAATTTTAAATTTAATAATAAAATTTAAAAAATTTTAATACAATATTGTCATTATTGGTATAATTGAGTATTATGCCGTTTCCAAGAATAAATTACTTTAACCTTTGTTCTTCGAAATGTTTCATAAAGCCAAGATTGTATGCTTTCCATGACATTTTCGTCGCCAGATTCTATCGCATTTTGTTCTGACCCAGAATCTTCTTCACATTCCTGGAAAGCCTCGATTTGATTGATGTCAATGTCGTCTATGAAATTTTCTTTTTCACTAGAATCACTACCTATAGTCATATTTCTAAGAGCTTCATATCTTCGGGATTATCGAACTTAAAAGCTTTTTGAAGTTATACTTCTATACGCGCGTTCGACGTTGGAAATTTGTTAGGGAGTGAATCGGCAAATCATTACATATGTAAGATATATGTAAGAGAGAGAGAGACAGAAAATATATTTTCTCTCTCTCTCTCTCTCGAGAATAAAAATGTTTCTTTTGTAAATATATTTAATATTTATTAATATTATTATTATTTTTCCATTCTGTTCAGATTTATCTTAAGCCTCGTTAGGCATGTTAAATTATACATTATAACTTGTAAATATCTCGAGAAAGTTCAAATGTTTACTTATATACACAACAAACAACAATTAAATTTTGTATCTGTCAATGTCAGACAAATTGACAATTGTATCACGAAACAATATTTTTATTTTATTAGTATTATTATCATGGCAAATTAAACATATGCGTAAGTAAGTTATGTATATTGTCATTTTTAAATACTTATGAATACATATTGAATTTTAATTTGTATTGTATTTATTATTATATTGAATTATGCTGCAGTGTATTGTATTGTATTTTTATATTAATACCAAAATAAACAATGAATTTTACTGCACAGTATGTGTAAATTTTTTTTTGCATTCAACTCCTTTCATACATATACGAAAATAAAAATATACATTTTCATTAAAATATTGATTCAATCCTTCATTTACTATTGGCAACGTGCAAGTACTTGGAGGGGATATGAGAAACATCGTGTGGTGGCGCGAGTACGGCAGAAGATTTTGCATTTTTTACTGTACATTTCATAAATTCTTATTGTCAGATTGCCATATTTCATATACGTTTTGCTTATTTACATTTACAACCTTCTGTCTCAAGAAAATGGGATTTAGGAAATGCTGCAAATAGAAAAGCACAAAGCTACTACAAAGAGAAAAGTGGATTTATATCATAAAAAAGCATAAGTAACAATCCTAAATTACGCATTATTCTTGCGCCCGATTTTAAATCAGTTTTAAATAAATAATAATTAAAGTTCACTTTTAAATGTAAATTTTAGTTTCTAACACTCACTTAGAGTTCATTTTAACTTCAAAAATCAAGTTTAATGCTTAAATTTTTATTTTTTTGAACTTTACAAGAATGGCATCAAGTTCAAGGTTTTCGTGAGATTCATTAATAAAGATATATTCGCCTGTCCAAAAGTTGACAGGATAGAATTAATTGTTCAAACCAATATGATGATATCATGGCTTAACCTGCTAATTTATGCATAAGCATTATTTATGGTAATTTATTTTTCTATTCTTCCATTATTTTTTGACATTGCCACTATTAAAGCATTTTCCCTTGTCTCAGTGCTTGGTTGAAAAGTTATTTGGTGATATACTTTCTCAAATCCATTTTTATTTATTGATCATATTAATAGTAAATGCGTAATTAAATAATATATTATATTTTATTTACGCTACCTTCAACGTTTACCTTTTAATAACATCACCGACATAACCTGAATCAATCTACATTTTCTTCTTATTCTTTTTGGGGCACAACGCAACGCCTTTGACAGTTATACCGTTACCTCGATCTAACATAAAAGCGCAGTAACTTTGCTATTTACGACACCAGGTTCGCTCTTCCGAACTTGCACGGTCCCAATACTTCTATTACAGGTCAAATGTTGTCAAACGATGCACTATATACCTATATACCTAATTATGTTTCTCTTTCTGCTTTCTCTTACATATAGCATTAAATATGTAATGATTGTGCAGATTGACTCCCATATAAATTTGTAACGGCGAACGCGTGTATAGAAGTATAACTTCTACCGACAGTCACACTGGACTACCACACCCGTTTATATCTGATAGCCCTATTGCCGAAAAATTGAAATTTTTGTAATCAATAAACATGTGTTTTTTGTATTATTTGTCTGTGTAATCTGTGTTTACGTAGATTATATATGTTTGTATATTGTGTGTTTCATATGTATTTTGTGTAATAAAATTGTAGATATGCCTGCGACTTCCTTTAATCCGCTATTGCTTTATTAGTATGTTCTTGTTGTTGACTTCGTCTTTTACTATTGACAACCAAAGCCTGTTACATTCTGATGATGGGTATGAATTTGATATTCCTAGGGTAAAAACACCACCATCAAATTTTTTTCAACCAAAAACAGGCTGGCCTAAAAGATCGAGGCAAAGTAAGTGAACAATTAATTTTGAAAATACATAACTTAACTATTAACAACTTGTTGGTTATACATTTTCGCAAAATTTTTAAATAATTTTTTTTTACGATTTCCGGAGTGAAAATCGAAACGTCAAACGTTAGTTAAAAATGTACTTTTAGGCTTTTAGAACTTATAATCTTAAGACTGGTAAATGGACAGACTTTTCCTTATATATTCTGTTTTATTTTCTTGTTCATATTTTTTTCGGATTTATGGGTAGAATTTCCCAACGTTTATGGCGATTTCTTGAGTACTTCTGATGTTCAACATATCCGTTATACACGTTGTTTGTGATAGTGCAAGAAACTTCCAATAAAAAAAACACTAATAATCACCCAGCCAACCAACCAAAGTTACACAAACACACACCTCATGTTGTTTGTTCCGGTAGACCTTTCTGTTATCATTACGACGAAACAATATTACACAATTATGCAAAGCCATTTCCACATTCCTCGCTGATAAAAAACCGTCGAAAACTATCTTTCATTTCCTTTTATCAGGGCCAAATGTTATGCAACAGCAGTTCATTCATAAAATAGAATAAATACATTCCATGCGGTGCCATATCGATGTTGTTTAAACATTTAAACTGCCTGTCTGCCGTTTTTTTAGCTCATGTGTGTCTGTCACCACAATGATCGTAATTTTTTGTTTAATGTTTGTCCTACGAGGTCCTTCCAATATGTTTTTTCTTTGGATAATATAACAGGATTTAATGTTTGCTTATTTTGACATTCTAAAGTTATTACTTTCCTTGAGTAACTGGTATTGAACTTGTAAAATGCATTGAAATTAAAAGAACTAAATATATATATATATATTATATATATATATATATATATATATATATATATATATATATCCGGTTTTTTAGGCGTTACGCCTGTCCGGTAGGGATCTATGGAGGAGTATCACCGAGCCGCAAGCCCTTATCTCTTGCCGTACTGCTCCACCATAGGCCGATCAGATCCCAGCATATCCTAGTCTAAGCCGCAGATTCATCTAGAATTTTAAACTGCTGCGTTAGACTTTTTGTTTTCTGTACACCGAGCTTGGGCTCGATCCCACATCCACTAAACCATTCGACAGTGAAGCGAATGAGAGGCAGCCGCACAGCCTATATAATATATATATATACTATATATATATATATATATATATATATTATATATATATATATATATATATACATATATATATATATATATATATATATATATATAATATATATATATATATATATATAAATTACCTATTTGTTATAATATGAAGGATGTACCTGCTGCACCAGATGTGACTGTATATCCCATATCTGTTTGGTTTAGCTTGATTGAACTTCGAAATATTAAGTGACAGTTTGTTATAAAAGTCGGTAAATAGAAATCCAATGAACTGGTCTAGTTTTTCCGATCGGTTCGTTGTATCATGGCAAGCAGCATAAGTTATTTATTTTTTACTACCCTTCTGATTAATTGTAGCAAGACAGGGGAATTATTTTTTTTTTCGTGAGAGTCGTGCCGAAATCAGACAAGATATAACCAGAAAGTATGAACTTGGAGAAAGAAACGTAAGTGGACACAGACTAATACAGTTTTGTCAAGAAAAGAAAAGCGTTATAGCAAATACTTTGTTTCAGAAAGATAATCAGACAGCAAATTGACTACTACATCTGTAAAAACATATCCAAGTGCAGACGCAGCAGCTAGCCATAATCTTTTATGTGCTGGATTCAAACTAAAACTAAAAAGAATAAAATCTCCAACAACTCAGAAGAAATCGACTCCTAAGAAATGCCGTAAGAGCAGATGAGTGGCGAATTCCGTCATGGTCACCATAGAAAACGAAGTTTTGAAACTAGAAAAAGACCCAATAAAGAAAAAGATTGGATTACTATTAAATTAATTATCAGACCTTATTCAACAAAGAAGCAAGTGGAAAAATCAAGAGAAACTCGATATAGAGAAATATATCGACAAATTAGATACGAAGTTAAGCGGGTAAAAGAGACACGAATGGAACAAAGATGTCGTGAAATGGAAGAACTTAAAAGAAAACATGACGAGTGTAATATACAAAAAAACTTTTAAGGAATTACCTTCACCCAGAGAAAAAGAACTTCTATCTTCATGAGAAACTTTAAAGCTAAAATAATTCTCGACTTATACGAATAAAAGGAAGAATGAACTAATTACATAAAGGAGCTGTTCCAGGATGCGAGGATATCACTTAACACCGCAAAGTATATGAATACTGGTCCTAGTATTTTAAAAACGGAAGTAGAGAAAGCCATCAAAGAAAGCAAAACAGGAAAATCTCCAGGCTCTGACCAAATACCATCAGACTGGCTCAAACTTCTAGATGACGAGAATGTCTAAGAACTACCAAACGTTTATAAGTACATATACGAAACTGGAATAATGCTGCAAATATGGTTGTAGTCTACATTTTTATCCCACTCCCAAAAGTCATGAGTAACTCTCTTAAACTGTTTCTGAAGATAATTCTTAATAGAATGAAGCAGAAATGTAAAAAAAAACAATTTGATTTCAGAATAGTATTGGGAAGCTTTTTTCTCGATGCTAAAATTACTTCAAACATTATGGGAAGTACAGAAACCAATTTACGTCTGTTTTATAGATTTTTGAAAGGCGTTTGATAGAGTCCAACACCATAGGCTGTTTGAGTATCTAGAAATGATTGGAATAGATGATAGAGATCTGAGACTTTTACATCTATATTGGAATTAAGAAGCTTATATTCTGGTAGACAACAAAGAAACAGACTAAACCTCCTCGTCAACTTTATAACGTGTACTCGAAAATAATATTTAAGCCTTGGAAGGCAATGTGGAGTTCGAATTGGGTAATAAACTATTAACAGCATCAGATATGCAGATGACACAGCGATCATGGCTGAAAGTATCGAAGATCTTTAATTCCTTATAGATCGAGTCACTAGAGAATGCTCCAATAATGGATTTCGCATAAATACAACAAAAAAAAGTTACTTGTGGTTAGTAAACAAGACGTTGGCTCTGTGCAACTAATTGTCAACAATGAACCGATTACAAAAGTTAACCATTTTAAATACCTAGAATGTTGGATAAACGAGACAATAAATCCGGATAAAGAAATTAAAACTCTTGCAACAGGAGCAATTATGAAAGTTAGATCTATACTGTGCAATTCTCAGCTGAACTTAGAACTAAGAATCAAGTTCCTAAAATGTTATATGTACTCTATATTACTATATGGATATGAAACCTGGATCGTGAAGGTTAATATGATGAACAAATTAGAAGCCTTGAGATGTGGTCATATCGTAGAATACTCAAAATATCATGGGTTCAACGCATCTCAAAAGTAGAAGTCTTAAACAAAATAGGTCAACGCGAAGGTGACTTGGCGAAGATGATAAAAAAGAGAAAACTTGAATATCTTGGGGCATATAATGAGAAGTAGTGGATACGGTATACTGCAGTTAATACTTAACGGAAAAATCGAGCGAAAAAGAAATTGGTAGGAAGAATGAATACGGCCCCGAAACCGTGATCAACTGGATTATCAGCAGATAAATTGTTACACGCCGTGCAAGATCAAGAACAATATCGTCAAATAGTCATGGAAGCTACCCACGCCTAATTTAGTCATGGTACTCAAAGAACAAGATATATCAACTAGATTTGTTTAGAAGTTCTGTAGACTTTATAAAATTGTGACGGTACAGTTCAAGTTAAACAAAAATATTAAATTTTTTTTTTAAATTTTAGTGAAGATTTAGTTGTTTTACGTTTGCCATAATGTAATAACAAATTTTTGTGTTATTAAAGGTTTGTATAAATGAAATATTTTTGTTACAGTCCTTTCTTCGGTGAAGAATTCCAGTTCGAAGTCCCTCGAAATTTTCGTTTCATCTCGATCTACGTGTTGGACCGGGATCGCCATCTGAAACAGGACAAGATGCTGGGCAAGGTGGCGATCCGGAGAGAGCAGCTGTCTTCCTATAACAATAAGGATCATTGGTTCCCTATCAAAGCGGTCGACGCTGACTCCGAGGTGCAAGGGAAAGTGAACATTGAAATTAAGTTCGATACGGAAGCGAACGTTTACAAAAGAAGGCTGCTAGTACAGGTATGGACTATTCTTTACTCATTTTCATGTCTTTTTATTTTTTATAGTATATAATTTTCATGGTGTTTACAATAATCGCCAAATTTACGTATGTGCCGACCATTTCGTATGGCCATTTTCCAATATATATGGGTACTTTTGAGACATCTTCATGCTTAACTTTGGGCACTTCTAGTCGAAAACTGTCCAAGTTTTCAATTAGTTGATATTATCTTCGATATTTGGTCACAAAAATACACAAGAATATAACACGATAAAGATAAATATAGCCCACTTATGTACAGCAAATTATCATACTCATGGTGTTCTCTGTTTTCATCTAAACTCGTTGACTACGAATCGTTGACATCGTAAATACCTTACAATCCTCATTTTCATCTTATATTTAATTGGAATTCAACTGATATTCAACGACCTTCTGTCTAATATTAAAGATATTCGTTAACCTGATATTCAACTGATTATGAACTAATATTAATGATATTTAACTGATATGCAAATATTTACTCTCTTGCAGGTGGTGCGTTGTTTAGAGTTAACCTTAAAGAACGGTTCATGCGATCCGTACGCGTTAGTTTGCGTGTCGTACACGAACGGAAAAAGTATATCGAAAAGAACTAAGGTCCGCAAAAAAACGACGAGTCCTCAGTTCGACGAAGTTTTTCCGTTTTCGAATTTTGACGGGGGAAAAGACTCGATGTGCGAGGGTGATGCGGAAATTTGTGAATTACACGTATCCATGTGGCACGACACGCCGGGTATCGGTGATGATGTGTTTTTGGGAGAGGTCAAGGTGCAGCTCAGGGGGATGCAGCAGCAAAATTCGGCGCATCGGAATGCTTGGTAAGTATTATTTTACTTACTATAACTCAGTTATCATGTAGTTAAGTTGTACATATAGCCCGTCTTAAAAAAATAGAATATTTTGGCCATTTAAGAAGTAATTTGTTTTTAGCCGGCCTCAGATCTCATTGTTGTGGGGGAGAATGGAAACTTTTGTTGGTCTTGACTTGTACTGGCGTGGACGTTTTTCTGAGATTTTCTAAGTGTTCTCCATGAAGATTAATTAATTTTTGAGCGCATATAAATATATTTTCAAAACGGTTTTTTTCGAACCTAAAGATACAGAAACGGTATCATTTGATACTGGAACATAGCTAAAAGATAGACTACTTATCAATTATATGGAAGTTCTCATTGCCGTGATGCCATTGATTGCCTTTGGTCATTGTGATCTCTTTCGAAGCGTGTCATTTGTGAACACTTGTTTTTGGTTCATTTTAAATGTCTAATGGAGCAATGTAGTTGGTTTTTTACAATGTGTCTTTCCACCAGTCGACCTGGTCCTATCTTTTATGTTTAACAGTTATGAAATATCCAATAAGAATTAGTTCGCCCAAATTTTTATCAAATATTAAATGTTCTAGAGCAGTAGAAAAGACTAAGCATGAAATATACGAGTCAGATAAAAATCTCAGTATACTTATTTAAACAAATGAAGAATAGAGAAGCAACGGGAGAAGATCCAATAGCCCGTGAAATTGTAAAAATAGAAGACAATATACTACAAGAAACAATCTGTTTTTTTCACATGAATAAATTGCTAATACGAATGATAGCAAATCGTTTGATAGCAAAGCTTAATCTTTATCAACCAGTTGAGCACTCTGTGGATCATCTGCAAGCACCTAGAAAGGCAATCGAGGAATCTACGGAATCTAACATCCCACTACACATGGCTTTCATAGACTACCAAAAGGATTTTGATATGATCGAATCCTTAGCATTTCTCTTAGCTCTGGACAAGGCTAGAATAGATATAAGATATCTCTTATTAATGATATTTACAGAAATGCTACCTTTCACATAAAAATAGATGAAGACCTTAAAGCAAGTGTCTGAGATAAGGTGTCCCTAGGGATTATTTTTGATTTTTATAGTGGGAATCGAAGCCATATTATTCGTCACCAAAGATGGATACATTCATCTCTGGGCTGGTTAGGCCGCCATTGCCTAAAGCCGAGAATTGAACTAAATAAAGGATATAAAATCAAAATATTTACTTTAGTCATCACAGACGAAAATGCCACTGAACCTGTACGAACATACGAAACCATACGAACAAGCCAATTTTGGGACCACAAAAAGATGCAAAATGTTTGCCACTCTTAACCCCGGACTTCCCCCTAGAACCCTCCCCGTAAGGGTTGGTGTAGGAACCGAAAATATGGATTTACCAAGAATCAACGCCATAGAAAAAATGTTTCAAACAAAAACTGTAGCCAAGATCATTTTGAACCAAAATATTTATTAGTACCTTTTTTATAGAATGAATGCGTTCCCTCAGAAACAACGCTTGAAGCGACCGGTCATGTTGAATAGCAGTTATGAGCGCGAAATCTTTTTTGAATAAAATTTGTTTTAAAGATCGTTATGAGATCACTAAAATTTATCACTTCCATTGACCGGTCGCTGTAGAATTTTCATTGTTAGAGCCTAGAAATTTCGATTTTTCGAGAGTTTTGGCAACAAATATGGGGCATTTGACATATGTCTAAAAGAACGCTGAATTTAAACTTTCACATTAAAACAAGCTAAAACGTTTGAAACTACTTCTTTTTTATTGTACAGGTACGTTTTTCGAAACTACACAACTTCAGCTAGAAATTACACCAATGATTTGAAATTTTTGTAATGTGAAAGTTTAAATTCAGCGTTTTTAGGCGTATTTCAAATGCCTCGTATTTGTTGCCAAGCGTCAAAGTAAAAATTTTATGGTATAGGTTTTGAAGATTAGGCTCTAGCAATGGAAATTCCACAGCGAACGGCCAATGGAAGTGATATGTTTTTTTTATTTTTATGTAGAATCGTAAACAATCGCCAATGTGCATTTACTTAACAGCTTTGTAGAAATTTAATTAATTTATTCATTTATAAAATTCATTAGAAGTTGTACACAACATAACGCACAGGAAACAATTATTATAACTCAGCTCTTCCAATAAACAGCTGAGGTTATGTTCTTCAGTGGTTTATTTCAAGTAGCCTGAACGCATGGGCTATGCGTTATGCCCCAAAATAAATAATAAGTTAAAATTCATTATAAGTTGTACACAACAGAACGCATAGGCAACAATTATTATAACTCAACTCTTAGTCAGGCAACACATGACAGGTGTATAATTAAAATAAAGGTGGTAAAGTGGAGACCGTCTCGGCAAAGAGAAATTTCTGATGACCACTATGTAGATGGGACAAACTGAATGAGTGTCGCAGAAGAGAAAAAACATGGAAAAATCGGGAAGAGGCCTGTTTCCAGCAGTGGATTGACGAAGGATAGAAAATAGCAATCTTATGAAATTAGTTCATGGAAAAAACTGATGTTTTCTGGTACAACTGACGATTTTTGACCACATTATCACACTCTCCGTATATGATTAGCTTGCTGTCTCCATTGGCTGCGATCGTGTGCCAGACGGATGGCTTCATGTACAGATTTTCCTAATATTGCCTTCATTTGGTCTGTCCATCTTGTTGTAGATCTTCCTCTTACTCTTCAGCGTTCTACCTTTCCTTCTACTACCAATAGTTCCATAGTTCCCGGTCTTCTGGCTATGTGGCCGAAGAAATTTAGGTATGTAACAATAAAACACTGAAAACTTTGTTTTCAAACTTTCACAAAATTTATTTTAAATCTTATCACTACAGCTGTTTCGGCTAATTGCCGTTCTCAAGTGATCACAGCTGTAGTGATAAGACTTAAAATAAATTTTGTGGAAGTTTGAAAACAAAGTTTTCAGTGTTTTATTGTTACATAAAATGAATTTCCATCAAGTAACGGTCGAATCCATCCAATTTAGGTATGATGGTTCACTTTTTTAATAGCCTGTCTTTTATAGTAAGCTCTTCCGGAATAATTGACAGGTTGATTCCGTGTTTTGTCCAGTACATACGTAGAATTTAACTGTTTTAGTTCGAGCCATTCTTAGTATACCCTGGGTTTCTGAGGAGCTATCGCTATTGTTGGTTATCATAGAGCCCAAGTATACAAATATGTCTACTACTTTGAAATTCGCTACTTGGTGTATGTGCGGGAGATTATTATTTGCCCTGTCTACGATGATTCTTTTTGTTTTTTCAGTGTTGATGTGTATTCTGTCTGGTTTAGCTGTTCAGTGAGGGTAGTCATTTCGACTTCGCTGGCTGCTAGTATGTGTCATCTCGTCTGGTTGGGTAGTCATTTCGACTAAGTGTGTCATCTGTGTATCGCAGGTTACTCATTTTTGTGCCTCCTATAGTGATTCCTATTCCATTCGTCTATCTAATACTTTCCTCATATATTCAGAATATAATATATTCTATAATAATGGTGATGGTATGCAGCTCTGTCTAGTTCCTTTTTTTATTTTGAATGCATTTGAATAATATTGCGTGTATTTGAACTTTGGCTGAGTTTTATCATACAGATTTATTATTAGATTAACTAGGTGGTTAGACACTCCCATATTTTCCATTATTCTCCAGAGGCAATCCCATTTTACTGAATCGGAAGCTTTTGCGTAGGCTACGTATCACAGCAGCATTGGTATATTTCAATTCCAATGGTATACAGTTTTCTTGAGTACAGCATACGATATTGAATACACTATGTTCTAAAATTATCTGTACTCTAAGATCATTTCGTTTCTTCTTTATATCCGTATTTGATATGAATTATATTCATTTATTTCTGTCATTTGATTTTTATCTTTTTTTTGCCTTCCGTAGCCTCCTCGATATTTGGCAAAAAATGTAAAACATGCAATACCTTTCGTTGTGCTACAATCGAAGAAAAACAGCGATGTTTATAAAAATATTAATTCAATATTTATGAGGTACCTCTTTATACGAGAATTATAATATATTTTTAGTGGTCTTTTGTTGACAAGCAATTAATATCGGTAGCTCCATTAAGTATACTAATTCACGTTTGGTTTTATGGCGAAAAATTACAAATAAGGTCACGATTTAATGGTTTTTGTTTGGAATGCAACAATGAAAAGACATCCATGCTAACACACCCGAAACATGATATCAGCGGCGCAGGCAAAAATTGTTGTATAATTTAAATGGTTTTAAATCGAAGGCAAATATTCGGTTAAGCCCAATTGGGCGGTTAACATAATTAAACTACATCGAAGTTTACGGGGGTGGAGACAGAAACTAACCTTCTCGATCGGTCTTCTTCTTTAATGGAAAATTTATTTCTTTTGAAGCTTGCAATCAAATTTTCTTCGGTAGCATACGAAGGACATTGATCACCAAAGGCATTAAGCATATCTGCATACCTCTTAACCCCTTCAAATTCATGTACTTGATGATATCTATATTACAATTTTTAATGTTCTTTTTTATCAAAAGTTATTTTGAACTTGTTTGCGGATTTACGCGTGAGTGTCATGTGTCATTGTTTAGAGATTATATGTAAAGACCGTCAAGAACATGACTCATAGAAGGCATATTCTCCTTTTTAAATTTATGGACATTTCCGAAGACCTAAAAGGATGCCCATTATTCGTATCCCCATTTCACAATGTGGATACGCCACAAGGGAAATAAAATTCCTTTAGTTGGCTGTATACCATGAATGATAAACACTTTTATTTAAAAAATCCTTTAAAAAAGATATATATATATATATATATATATATATATATATATATATATATATATATATATATATATATTATAAGGATCACTCAGACGAGTGGTGGGTTCTTATATCGGTCTCAAAGTGGAGAAATAAAAGACAAAGTTGATAGGTTACTTTATCTATTTTGAAGACGTTTCGCTTTCGTATTCTGAAAGCATCATCAGTTCATCTAAAAAGTACAATATGAGAACCACACAATCATGGAGAAGATGTTATAAGTGTTACCTTAAAAAGACATGTAGCAGTCAATGATATTATCTGATTTGTGAGTAAACTCAAGTAAATGGACATTATACGGTAATATTGTATAAACAATCAATTAACTAACAACATTTAGCAACTTATTAAAAAATTAGCACAGCGACAGAACATGTGGTCTAAAGTATATGTAATATTTTATTTTAATATTAAGCAGTAAAAAGAACTAAGTATATCGTAGATTCACTTCCAACTATTTGAAAAAATATTTAAGCTTTGATTTTAACTTTAGGTAGCATTATTAAAGTGATTTGAATAAAAAATTTAAAAAATGTAGTGTAAAATGAAGTTACCACTCAAAGCCTTACAGCTGCCGCCGGGAAAATGGCGTTAATTGAAACAGACCGAGCCAAACCGTGAAAAGGCAGCCCACGGTCAAAAATTTGACAGAACAACAAGGTTGGAGTACCACCCCAAATAATTGGGCGGTGTTTTTAAAAAGTTCAAATGAGTTTGGATGACAACACGCTTGTAAGAGACCAACCAATGAAATAAATTGGTATTAATAACAGCAATTCCTCGCATTAACCAGTCTAGAACGAACAAACAGGCGAAATTCATTCAACCTCATATATAAATAATAAACGTCAACATTATGGCTGGATAATCCGCCACAGGTGATCAACGAAAAAATAATTTCCACAGTCTACGGTTCATCCACTTGGAACTGTAATTTGTAGAAGATTCTATGAATTAATTACATTATTTGTATTATAATATTTAAGCAATAAACAGTTCACACTATATATATATATATATATATATATATATATATATATATATATATATATTGTAAAAATGTCCTTACGGTTTACATCACAGAACGTTTTCGGACTAATAAGTCCATCAGTGTAGTTACCAGGTATACATGAGTGAAGCCACTAAATATGTGGATAAAACCCTTTAAATGTTGTTAACTTTTTATTTAATACATTTAAGTATCTGTTGATAAATTTAAATGATGGGTTTTTCTCTTAAGGTAGATCGCAAATCCTATTCTTTAACTATCTGGTACTTCTCTTGTGCTGTTTAATTTTCATCTACAGTTCCTAACTTTGCAGATAGACTTATCTTGTAGATGAATTATGTAGATTTATCTCTCAAGCGGTCTTATCGGTTTGTGTAGTATTCTTTTAATAGTCAATTGTAAAGCTACTACCATATAATGGTCACAACTACATTGGGCCCTACGTGATAGGCCTTTACGTCATTGTTTTTAGTTTTGTACTGTATGTCTGGATTAGATAGTCAATAACTGATTGCAGTTTCTTATTTGATTGTATCCTTGTAAATTTATGAATTTTTTATGCTCAAAAAATCCATTCATAATCTTAAAATGTAAGCTTTGGCATGTCTTAAAAGTCACTCACGCTCATCATTGTTGTTTACTCTTTCTTCTCCATATTCCCCCTCCATGGGGTTGCTTTCTTTTCTTCTGACTCTGGTGTTAAACTCTGCTAGTATACACATTTCTCTGTTTTGATTAATGTTTACGAGAACGTTTCTTAGTTTATCTTAGAACTCATCTTTTGAGTGTGCATTGGCGTCTTCAATAAGAGCATATACTCCTATCACAACTGTTTCCCATTTTTGAACACGTCCGTTGTTATTATGTCCGTCTACTTCCTCTCAACTTTTAATGTTTTTTTTGAGTCTCTTGTGTTCATGAAAGAATATTCCTCTTTTTGTTCTCACACTTTAGTCAACGCCGTTGTAGAGGTGAACATAATCAGCTATTTCCTCACTTCCTTTTCCTTCCTTTTTAGTTTTTGTGAGAATTTCACTATGTTGTGTCGTTTTAGTTCTTGGAATACCTGTTTGCTTGTTCATTCTTCTTCTTCAAGTGTTTCTTCAAGTGCTATTCGCTATTCGGACTTTTGAGACGGCTGCTCTGACAAGTTCATTTGATGTACATCCGTACCACTGTCTCAGATTGCGCAGCCATGACATTTTACGCCTCCCTATGCTTCTCTTTCCTTGGATCTTTCCCTGCATAATCAGTTGGAGCAAGGTGTATTTCTCTCCACGTGTAATATGTCCGAGATATTCTAATTTTCTTGTTTTTATTGTATTTAAACCATTTTTTATTTGTCATTAAACCATGAATATTCCACGTTGTTAGTCATATCTTCTTTTTTCGTAGCATTCGTCATCTTTGATTTCCATCCTGCTTCCGAGACACTTAATCGAAACTTTTAGCATGTTTGTTTTTTTTTTGAAAGATAGGTTGCTAGCCTTTTATTTCAACCGTACTCCTTTGTATGGCTTGGGCCGGAAACATATTGCTAAACATCCAACAGCCTGAAGGTAAAAGTTGTCTCCTGTCTGAATTAAAAGAAAGACTCGTTTAGTTTCGAGATTATGATATTTACCTCTAGCTTGATAACATTGTTTCATTGAAATATGTCTCTGAAATATCTTGTTTCAGTTTTATCGTTCTGGAGAAATTGTTAGTTTTCAATAAAAGAGCTAAAAATAATCATTTCGATAGTTTTTTTGGAACATCGGCCGAAGCACGCTATTCCAATCCCCAATCTATAGCAAACGAATTGAAGAAGTCAATTTCGAGCAGGAAATAAATACCCATGGTATTGTATCATCAAATGGAACGATTTATCTCATCTTTAATATTGGTTTTTCCAATATTTTTGAAGACAGTCATCAGCCAATCAGTCACTAATTTTTAAAGTTACTATCAGTTTAACCATTCTTTCAAAGTATATAATTAATTTTTATCTTGAGTCTTGAATACGCTGATCGCGACATCATCTGGATTTTGAATCGTCTTAGATTCGTCATACCTAACATCAAAGATGGCTCCAGTTCTGTATCATAAATTTCACGCTATAGTGTAATCTTGATTACCAATTGCGGATATTTTGCAAAAATTGAAGAGTGATCTATGAAAATATCTAATGTGGAATTCGGCTAAAAACCATCAATGAAAGCTTTCTCTATTTGTGTGAGAAGACATTCGCTTTAATTAATTTTTCTTTTTTTGTTCCGAAAAAGTATACTTAATCCAAATTTATGATTTTCCAAAAAAAAAACGATATATCTACGACACTGTTTCAAGTCGGGATGCGTCCACGTAAAAAAATTGAATCGAAAAGAACAATTAACCGCTAATTTGTATTCACATTCACACTTTTGCCTACCTACGTTCGGTTCGTCATTGGTAGAAGGGGAGAAAGAGGTGGGGCAATTGTTTTAACTCGTAACTGCTCATTAATAATTCATTAATTAATAATTTTATTGTCAATTGTGGAGTAAATGGTGTCCATTATAGCCGGGGACAATTCTAGGAAATTCGGTATACAATAAAAACGTACATACTGAAAGTTATTTAGCGGAAATGACAATTATGATGCTAATCAATGTATATATTATTTATATTAAATTATTTTTTTATTGTATAATAATTTATCAAAAAACTATCAGAGAGATAAACTTTATTTATTTTATATATGCTCTGACGTCACACACGATATATGCGTTGGTAATTCATGTCACAGCCGCGACGCGACGCCACGCTTTTATTTTTATGAACTAAGCCTTGACACTAAACAGATAGAATGACCTATGCTGCTACTATAATGGTTTATCTTAACTAATTTTTAAAAAGGATTTGGTATATTGTATTAAGATATATTACTGTTATTATTAATCTTCGTCTTCGACTTTTATCTAGTCAAATTGCCCATTTTTCTTCAATATTGCCTCTTGTTTTATTGAAATATTGTTATTTCATCTCTTTCTAGGTCGACTTATGCTTTTTTTTTTGAAAGGTGACTTATTATTATTTTTCCCTTCGAAATTGCACCCATTCATTTATGTTGTCCATCTTTCACTTGTTTCTTATGTCGTTACTTCTTTATCTTATCTCAGTGTCTTTCGTGATATTTTTCTTATGTTTCTCATTTCACTTTTTTTACACGTAATTTGTGCTTGTTTCTGGTCTCGTTTAAGCAGTGTATGTCATGTTAGGCCCAACTACAGATTTTTATATGACCATTTTCATCTCTTAGTTTAGATGTTTGTTTTTCATATTGTATTAAAGCATCCTGTACCTTACTGGTTCTTTTAATATTACTAAATTTTTTGTAACCTTCACTCGCCCCCGGATTGGTCATAATCAGTTAACACATGGCTACTTACTAAAACGTGCTGATAAATCTCTGTGTGACATGTGTAAAAGTGTCTTAAATGTAAAACATTGTTTATTGTAGTGTCCCAAGTATGAAGTGTAACGCAAAATGTATAACATACCACCAACATTAAATAGTAGTCTTGGAAAAGACACTGATACAAAAATTGTTTTTATTTTCGTCTTCCTTAAAGACTGCAAGCTTTTATCAATAATCTAGTATTTTAGTTGGTATGCAATTAGGGCTATTGCTAATTATCTATTTATTTATCATCTAACTAATCCATATACGCTAATATCATTGTGTGGTTGATGCGTCATGTAAGGGAAAAAAGCATTGTTTTTTGTGGCGATATTTTTATGTTGAACTTCTTAGTATTTATGTTAAAATGATATATCATTCTCTGTAAGTAAGTCGTCTTCATTCTCCGCGATCAGGATTACCTTGTCTGCATAAGATCAGGACTGCGTCTTCTGAATAAGATCATAACTTCGTATTCTGAAAAACATATTATTTTTATTTTATTTCCTATTTGGATCATAACTTCGTATTCTGAATAACATATTATTTTTATTTTATTTCCTATTTGATATCCTATTCCCATTTTTACTTGTTTTACTATCTCATTCAATACGAGATTGAATATTGTTTTATTTGTGGGTCTAGCCATCTGATTCCAGTTGTTGTTTCGATCGGTTCTGCTGTTTCGGCGTTTACGTTTACTTCAGTTTGTTTCTGATGATTGTTTCTTCAGATATATTTTCTATTAGTTTTATGATATCCTATGATACTTGTCTATTTATGTCTAGCCTATGATAGGCCTATTGGCAGACCCTGTCGAATGCCTTTTTTTGTGGTGTGGTCGTTTGATGTTATTTCCGTTGTTTCAGGAGTTCTGTTAGTTTTCATTGTTTAGTTCAGTTGTTTGAAGTATGTTATCAACTCGTATGTTATCAACTCTATTGTTTGCGCTTTTATAAATCTTCAGATATCTTTCGTATGCTTTCAGTCATATGCTTTTTCAAGATGAATGAATGCCATATCAGCTTTTGTTTGTTTATTCCAGTATTTTTCTACTAGCTACCCTATAATGAAAATTGCATCTGTTGTTGATCTGTCTGAAATCAAACTGATTATCATTTTTAAGTAAATTTTCTATCTTGAATTACTATCTCCCATATTTTCATGGTGTGACCAAGTAGCTTTATGGTTTTGTAGTTAATGTATTGTTGTATATCTCCCTTGTTTTTGTAAACATACACTAATATACTGCTTCACCATTCGTCTGGTATTTGTCCCACTTCCATTATATAAACCTGTTAGCCAACTGTTTCTATCTCTTCTAAAGTCTGGTCCAACTGTTTTACTTTTCTTTATTTTTTTAAGTACTTGAACAACTTCCTCGTTTGTTATTTTGGTGACCATTGCTGTTACTATCTCCGTTAGTTCAAGTAGGTTTCTGGAAATAAAAATTGTCGAAGAACTTTTTTATCGCTCTTTGACATCCTTTTCGTGAACTAGTATTTTATATTTACTTATATGTCGGATACATGATAATCGGATACACATAATGTAATTAAAATCTTTTAGAATTTCCTTGCCTATGGTCTTGACATAATTCCGCTATATATTCTATCTCCCTCCCCGTCTAGCAGTATATTTGAGTTATTTAGTTTTTCTACTCCCTCTAATTCTTTGAAATTCTTTATGCAAATTGAAATTAGCATTTGTGTTGCAAGTCCTATATTTCGTCTGATCGTCTTCTATCCAGTTTAAATTCCGACGTGCATATGCAAATTTTGCTGTTAATAAGTTCATCATCATCATAAGCGACTCGACAATCCGTTGTGGATCTTGGCCTGCTCACAAAGAAGTCGTTACTCCTGTCGATTCCTGGCAACTTCCCTCTATCTTCTGACCCTTAGAATCGGTAGGTCTTCTTCCACATCATCAAACCATCTCCGTCGTGGTTGTCTTCTGCTTCTTGTGCCCTATGGTTTTGAAAATGATAATCCTCGTGTATTCGCGATTGGACATCCTAGCAATGTATCCAGTCCACCTAACTCTCTACACCTTAACCAATTTCACAATATCTGGATCGGTGTATAACTGATATAGTTCAAAGTTGTATCTTCGACGACATAGCCCATTTTCATTTACGGCCCCAGAAATCTTTCTAAGAATTTTTCTCTCAAAAATACCAAGAAGTCTTTCATCATTTTGAAATAAGGTCCACGTTTCAGCCCCATATATAACCGGTCTTGTTAAGGTCTTGTAAATATTAAGCTTTACTGCACGTTTTACATTTTTATTTTTTAAATGTTTCTGGAGACCGTGAACAGTTCTGGTTGCTTTTGCTATGCGTCTTTTTATTTCGTCGCTTGTCGTGTTTGTTGCGTTTACTAGCTCTCCAAGAAGTCTCTGAATTCTCTGTTGGACATTTCGGGGTTTTTAGAAACCAACATATACTTGGTTTTTTTCTCGTTTACCACAAGTCTTAATTCAGTTGCCGCGTCCGCAAGCCTTGTAAAACACTGCACCATGTCTCTCATACTTCTGCCCAATATCTATAACTATATCGTCAGCGAATGCGAGAATTTTCGTGTACCTATTAAAAATAAGTTAATAATTGTAATATTTAATCTATCGCAGTTTCCATCAGGATGTGACTGCTTTGGAGGGCACGTAAAACCGTCGGTTCCTCTATGCTAGTGTGCATCGACACTAGTTTCCTGAAACAGAGTTAAAGATGCAATTGGCGCCGGAACAATCCGAAAGGGCCTCCTCGCCAAAAATGCCATACAATATTATTAAGTATTATTCCATCAGTATACCCTGGATCAATGACACTAACCTCATACTAGCATATTCTTTAATTATTTATCCATTCGTTTGGCCTGAAGATGGGGTGTAGATCGTAGGTCCCAAAACCGGTAGCAGCCCCTTTTATATTACAATAAAAATATTTTTGATTGTAAGAGTTGTCTTTTATTATATTATATAAATATTATTATATTAATAATTGATAATTTCCGAGGTTTTAGCAGTATTATTAGGTGCAGACTTTCAAGATTATTTTGTGAAATTCTTTTAATCGTTGTTTCTCTTTTTGGTGGGTTTTCGAAATGTCCACTTTCATTTTAGGACGAAGTCATTTAAGATACATTGTAACTGGATAAATCAAATTGTATTGAAGTTTCGGTGTGTATTTTATCTTCCATGAATGCATTTACAACTTTCTGCTTTAACTCTTTAAAAATTAGAATACCTCTTGGCGTGATTAATTCAGTACAGAAAAGTTTAAAAAAAATTATAAAATAAACTCCACAAAAGTACTTCTTTACTTTCACTGCAAATATCTTTCTATTTTTGCGAAAATTATTAAAATGTTTTATTTGTAATGCTTTGTTAATTTACATTCGAAACTTGGATGTGAAAAAGTGTTTATATTATTAGATCGTCGAAAGCTTCCTTGTCGATAATTTTAATGTGTTAGGAAGCTTACTTTAATTTATTAAATCTTAACAAATTTTGTCAAGTTTTTTTTTTGTCAAAAAAATTTGTCAGTTTTTCTCTAGTTTTGTCCGATAGTTTACTAAAATTGCGCGATTTTTTTTACTTACAGTTCCCAAAAAAATGTTCCGAATTTTGAGGAAGCAGTGTATATTAGTTTTATTATGTAAATACCTCGTTATTTTTTGGGTATTATTTTCTTTGTATTCCGTTAACCACAAACAATCTCACGAATATAAAACTCTCGATTTGCTTCGATATCGGGTCACGATCTCTCTACGCACAAATTTCTATAGATCAACGCGTCTAATACCTATAATTATTTTTCACCTAGATTTCATGGGAAAATTGAAATTCAGAAATCTTGAAAATGAATTATATCGCAACTACAGCCATTAGAAAAATTTCAGTTCTCATGTTTAATGTTTCATTTTTGTCTGTTGGGTAATTCGGAAAATCACACGATTAAAAAATTTCTCCGTTGTTTCGGTTCTCATCGAGGACTTCAATCGTCTTCGAAACAAAAGAATGAAGAAAGAAAATCGCATCGACAGTGACGACGGACGTGGAGAGAAACGTGCCCCATTGTCTTTTGTTTCATATTATTATGTCGTTTGTTGTCGTGTATCTTGATCTTGCCGAGGTTGAAATAGGCTACGATTTGTTATAGTACAAGAAATTGGAAACTCATACGTCACATATTTGTTTATTCTAGAGTATGAGAAAACTCTGTACATTATTTTCTTTATATACTAGTAATTGTAAGTAGTTTTTTTAGTAGTAATGTAGTTTTTTTATAAATTCAATAAAACAAAACAATAAATGTCTTAATGTAATAGTAGGAGTCGTATAACAATAAATACAGTATGTTCGTACTTTTTAGTTAGCCATATTCCTTACACTTGGATTAAATTAATAATTTTACAAAGTTACGATGATCCTTCTTTCGTTTAGAATTTAGCTTCTCATTTAGAGGTTGTCGATTAACTTGGCAACTGTAACTTTAGATACTGTTGTACGGATCAATTCTACGGACTGTCCAAAATATTCTCACATATTGCTCTGCTAGGAAATTTTATGCTGTAGTATCTCATATTTTGATAATTTCATCTTTCTTTTCCTCTTATCTTCTTTTTCTTTTTCTACTTTCTTCCCAGACTTGTGCTTGTACCGTACTCTACCTATGGCTTTCTGTTGGTCACTGATTTATGTGCCCACTTTCATCTTTACATAGACTTGTTTGAGGTTTATACCCACTTTTTATCTTTTTTAGGTATTCATAAGCCCCCTCGTTGTTTTTGAAATTTTCTTCAATTTTTTGTATTTGTCCATTTTCATAGGCTCTTTTGATATTTCTACATATCTTGTCTGCTTTCCGTCTTGCGACTTCAAATGTTCGTCTTTCCCGTGTTCTTCTTGGTATATACATTTTGTGTGCTTCATTTCTTTCCTCTATTGCTTGTCTGCAGTCGTCATCGAACCGTGCTCCTCTTCTCGCCTTTTTCTTGTTTCCCAGGGTGGACGCTGCCACTGTCAGTTGTTGGACAGCTGTTTTGATATTATTCCATTTGCCCTCTATGGAGTGCAGTTCTAGCGTCCTTAAGTCATTTGTGACTTCTTCTTCTAACTTCTCTTTCCATTTCTGAATCTTCAGTTTTTCCAGGTTCAGTATGTTTGTTCTTTGTTTTCTTTTCAAACACGACGAGGAGCACAACATGCTCCTCATCGTATTCCCACATCTGAGATACTACTGGCTGCCCTTTTGTCTATCAGTACATGGTCGATTTGATTGGTTGTGGTTCCATCTGGTGACATCCATGTCAGTTTGTGTATGTCCTTACTACGTTTTTACTGGTTGCAAAATTTATTAAAAATTCCCCATTCTCGTTTGTTTCATTGTGTAGTGGGTGTTTTCCTGTTGTGCCATAGAACTGAGGCTCCTTGCCTATTTTAGCATTCATATCACCCATTATAATCTTGATGTAATTTTTGGGCGCATTGTCGTATACTATCTCCAGCTGTTGGTAGAAGCTTTCCTTTGTATGTTGTTCTTGTTCTTGTGTTGGGCAATGAATGTTTATCATTGCTCGGTTAAAGAAGAGAGTGCAAATTCTTAACTTGCATATCCTTTCACTGACTGCCTGGAAGTCTACGATTTTTGACTTAAAATCATTATCCACCACAAATGCAACTCCACATTCTTTGCTTCTTTTTTCCTTCCCACTATATAGAATTGTGTGCGTTTTAGTGTCCCAGACACCTTTCCCAGCCATCTTGTCTCCTGAAGAGTAGTAATAATGAGCTTATATCTTTTTAGTTCTTGCACAAGTGCGGTTTGAGCTCCTGGTTTATTTAGTGTCCTCACATTCCAGTTTCCAAATATATAGTCCATGTTTCGTAGCTTGAGTCGTTTCCGAAAGTTCCGTCCTATTTTCCGAGGCAAATGTTTAGGTTTCGCAACAGTGTGTTTTTTCCGGGAGTGGGTTGTCAGCTCACTGCCCAACCTTCCACCTTTACCCTGGCTTAGGACCGGCAGTGGTGACTCCTGACCTACTCGATCCACCCATTTGTGACAGCAGGTAGAGTTAAAAGAGTCGATTGGTATCATAGATCTTTTCACACTCCGACCTGTAAGGTATTTTGTGTATATCCTACATCTGTATTCAGTAGAACACATCTAGACTTCTAAAGAAAACAAATCCGTTTAGGAGATATATTTGTTATCTAGTTAGGCTCTAAAGACACCTTTCCTAGGTACTTATGGCTTAGGTTCCCCTAACGTTGGTAATGACATTGGCGATTTGTTCACTGTATTCTTAGTTGTTCAGCATTGCGTATTCCTGTTCAATCGCGAATGTTCTTGAGCCATGATAACTGCTTCTTTCATATTCCTCTGAGATTTTTTAGAACGCTCGGAGCATTTAGTCTGGCTGGAAGTTGGGTCGTTGCTTCATTTTTGTCCGATATACTTAGATAATTATCTCAGGGAAAGACTGTGAAGTTTTGTAGTACCTCGTTACTTTCAACACTACCTATATGAGGAAGACATTTCCTTATTCCTCATTGGAACGTTTATACCGTCGTGACTAGGTCGCCAGAGCCTCGTCTGTAAATCTAGCAGGATTTACCGAGCGACAAAAATGGCCACCACGCATGCAGGTGAGGTTGACATTTGGGCCGATATTTTTACCAGTCTCATCGTCGCCCCTTACACCCATAAGTATAAGTTGTAATAAAAAACAGCGGAACTAACTAATAAACTTAAAACATAATAATAAATTACAAAAAAAATAATATTTTTTTCACATCGTATCCGAAAGTCAAGTCAAGTTATATCTGATAAAAAACTACAGAGAAGATTTTTACCATTTGTTTGTAGTACATAGTAGAATTTTGTGCACTTGCTTTTATTTTGTTCAAGGTTATCACTTGTAATTGTTGCCGTACAAAAAGGAACCTGATGATTTAATTTATTCTTGCAGGTATTACCTCCAACCACGATCGACGAAAAATCGACCGTTTTTGACCAACTCGACGCCCCCCGGAACTCGACTCTCCAGTGATAATTCCTTAGGTTCCTTGAGGCTTCAAATACAGTATACGGAGGACAGGGTGTTCCCAGCTTCGGTATATGAAGACCTGAAGAATCTTCTCTTAGAAAGTACAAATATACAAGTAAGTATTACTATACCTATATACCTAACATTTTTTATGAAATAGTTGGAGTGTTGTTGAAAAACAACACACTGTATTTTACTTCCTTTTTCGTTTCCATTTATAATTTTTTAAGCGATATAATATCATTGTCTTCTATTTTTCTATCTAAAATGACATATTGTTACATCTTTTCAGAATGTTAATTTCGTCGAATAGGCTTTGGTAATGTTGGCATGGAAAATCACACAAAACCTGTGCCATCTATACGATATGCTTTTTTGCATATATTGAACACCAAAATAATGTTATTGCTGCACCTGTCTTTCTCTCAGGTTTATCCTGTTTTTTCTCACACACATATAAGCGTACCATCCAGCTCAGAGAGAGAGAGAGAGAGAAAGAGAGAGAGAGAGAGAGAGAGAGAGAGAGAGAGAGAGAGAGAGAGAGAGAGAGAGAGCGAGAGAGAGAGAGATGTTTCAATGGAACAGTTGGACCCACATGTCCGAAGACCATCACACTCTTTGATGTAGTGGTAGCTATCCGACCCTCAAGCTATGCCTTGCATCCCTCCCCATTGCAGCACATAACGAATGGGGAGGCTTTGTATTGATCCTTACTTTGGATGGTTAAGCCACCTGGCTTTAGGGGTAGTTAGAAGAGTGTGTTCCAATAAGTTAGTGTCCCGCTGTCCGGATTATGTGTGTTCGGTCACTCAGCCGTCTAATTGACAAAATAAATTTTGTTGTCCTCACCGGCTGAGCGCCCGAAGGATTGCGCGAACTTGGTCATTGGACCTACCTGAAGGCTTTTCACTTGGTTATGTTTAGTCCTTATTAAGTTAAATTGCTTCTCTAATATTAGGTGGTTAGTAAAGGGTTAAGATAAAATAATAATAAAAGGATCCTGTTTCTCTTATGTATTTTTTCCTTTGTCGCTTTTCTTGTATTATTTTCTTTATCTAGAGGATATATAAAATATCATTGCATGTGAAGCTTATGCTTAAATGACATTCTTGCCAACGTTTATATAACTAATTTGTATTTTTTGTTTTTAGCCTATTACAGCTACTCCAGTATACGTCCTTGGTGAGATTATTAATAAGATGGATATAGCTCAGCCTCTGGTGCGAATATTTTTACATTACGATAAGATTGTACCGATGATTAAAGCGCTAGCGAATGTTGAGATTTCTAATGTTACGTAAGTACACATACAGGCTTTACTTCTTGCAGTATCAAATTACAAAGATATACACAGAAAAAATGTGCTCCGTGCAGTCTGCGCCAGTTTAATAACTTGGGCTGCATACAAAATAGTACTTTGTGCAACAAATCATGGGAATATTTGTTTTACAATATAGTATTCACTTTTAACAATTTTTTGGAAGAAGACGGAAATGTTTGTTGCACAAAGCTTGTCCAAGTTAGCGAGAAACAGATAGGCTACTGTACTTGTCGTACATTATACTTTTCCTTTCAAATTTAATATGAAAAACAGAGATAAACTAGTTGTTAATTTTTAAAGCTTGAATACATTAATAATACATATGTTATAATAGTTAAGTTTTAAATAACTACCATAATAAATGATTTTTTTATTGTTATTAAAAGTAACATTGAAAGTTTAACTTTTTTGCATATACATATCGTGAAATTAGACAAACAAAATACTTTCAGAAACAGCAGTAGACTCATAAAATTCTTGATTTCACATTAATTAGAAATTTAGGCTTGAATCTCCAGCTGCGTTGATGAGGTAGTTATGAGAGTGTTGCTATTAAATCACCATAAAAAGTATTTCTACTTTTTGTTTCGACTTATCTCCTCCACTGGTGAAACAAATGGAAGGTCAGCAGTTATTTATGATATTTCTGTGAAGTATTCGTTACCTATTGCTGAGTGTTAATTGCTATTCTGACAGACAGACCAATGTTTCATTGTTCTACTTCACGTGCCATATAAAAGTTGTTCGATGTTGGTGATCACCATTACGAAAGTTTCTTGATCTTCTGCCACGTAGAATAATTGTCCTGCATATGGTATCTGAGTCCATTCACGAATATTTTTTAGCCAGGAAACCTGATTTTCCTACACATCTCCCACCTTCTATTTTGCCTTTAAGAATTAGTTGTAGTACTATTCTATATCGATTTCTCCTTATTATAGGTCACAGATAAGATATTTTCCGATGTTTAACAGTTTTTAGTAAATCTACATCTTTGTTGACCCTCCTTAGTACTTCCACCTTAGTTTTCCTTGTCGTCCAAGGTAACTTTAACATCCGTCTATGAATTAAATTTCTAATGCTTCAATTCGGTTCACGCTTGATACTTTTAGGGTCTACGCTTCTGCTCCATACAGGAGTACAGATCAAGAGTAGCACTTAGTCATTCTTTATCTTAGTTCTAAACTGAGACGGTTCTTCAAAGAAATGTCTTCATTTTCAGAAAAGTAGTTGTAATCATTACTATTCTGCGTTTTATTTCTATTTCTGAATTTAGTTGGTCCGGTAAGACGGTTCCTAAATATGTAATTTTGTGAACTATTTTGAATTTATTTTAATGCCCATTTCCTCTCCTAGTTCGGGAATTACGATCAAGCAGGATTTGTAGACCTTTCATGTTTTCTGACAGAATTACTTTATCGCCCGCACGTCTAAGGACATTAGTAACACCCCGTTAATATTTATTCTATGTGACTATCTATTAAAGTTATTTTTTAAATTATAGTCCTAGTAAACATGTTGGGGGGGGGGAAGGGGGCAAAATGAAACCTTATTTGACTTCTCGTTGTATTTCGTCGGTGTAGCTATCTCCAATGTTTACGGTAGCGGTTTGATTTCAGTACCGATTGCTATAAATCAATATTATATATATATATATATATATATATATATATTATATATATATATATATATATATATATATATATATATATATACTGGAAGAGTTGAATAAGGTATAGACCTAGACTAAGACAGTGTACGGGAAAGTACTTAATGAACTTATCTTAGTTCAGTTTCATTGTATCCTCCTTCAAGAGTGCAAGTTTAATAAAAAATACGGTTTTCAGGGATCCTACGACGATATTTCGGGGGAACACCCTCGTTTCGAAAATGATGGACGAAGCGATGCGTCTCATCGGACTACAGTACCTGCACAAAACCCTACGACCAACCTTAGAACTTATTTTTAACGAAAGGAAACCGTGCGAGATCGATCAAACTCGCGTCCGAGATGCCACGACGGTTGCCACCAACTTAGCCAATCTTAAGGTAAGCCATTCCTATTATACATAATTGAATTGAGATCATGTGTGTCGTTGTTTTTTTAGAACTTAATAATAATGGTGAGCTTATTAAGATTTTCTTAGAATTCTTTGGACTTTCTGATTAATGATTCGAAGTAACTTGTATTTAGATCCTCCAATGGTATGACTAAATTATGCTGTTTTTTTTTTATTGTATTTTGAAGTTCACTCTCTTCGTTTATCATCCTAAAGGCGTCATCGTTATTAGTGGGTCGTTAACGATATCTTCAAAATTAGCTCAAAAAGTACTTTGGTAAACCATGAACACCTATTTGCAATTATGTTCCGCCTTTTTATTTCTCCTGATGAGTTATTATTGGGATTAACTGATGTTCCTGGATATCTTAATTCTTTGACCGTTTCGTTAACTGATCTGTGTTAATATTTCCAGCTCTCGTGTTGGTGCTCTAGACTTTGGTTTTATTTTGATTTATATAATTATAATCTTATTTGTTCTGCTACTGTTATTAGCTCAGTTAGGATTTCCCTGTTTCATAATGTCCACTCTTCGCATATACTAGAATTTGGAATGATCTGTTAAATGTAGTTCCCATGCTATCTCAATTAGCGATTCGTACGATTTTTTCTAAGATTATATTAAAAAGGCCAGAGCTTCTCCCTGTCTTAACCCACTATTTATTTCAAATGGGGTTGAAGACTCGTTCTGAATTTTAACTGCTGATAGCATATTAGCCATCGTGAGATTTATTATGCTTATGCATTTTTTTGGAATTTCTAACTCATTTACAGCGTTGTAAAACTTGGTCTTATGCCGCTTTAAAATCTACAAACAGATGGTAGATATCTATAATAAACTCTTGCGCTTTTTCAAGAATTTGTCATAGTGTGAAGATCTGATTAATAGTTGAATGTTTCAGATCTAGAAACGCTTCGTTAACAATCATGCGAGATATTTGACAATATTTTGTATGCTGTATTTAGGAGAGTTTTCCGCCGTAATTATTACATTCTAGTGGTTGCCCTGTTTATGTAAAGGGTATGTTAAGCCTAAGCTCAGTTCCTTAGACATTTGTTCCTTAGACCAAATTTTACAAACAGTTTGTGCATCACATTGGCGATCTGCTCTACACCGAGTTTAAATAACTCTGCTGGGGTACCATCGCTGCCTGGGGATTTTTGGAATTTATTTATTTTTTTTTTCTATAGATATTTTCCTCATTTCGGTACTATAGTTCTATGTTTTTGGTAGGTTCCCCTTCCAGTAACTCTCGAAAGTATCTTACCCATCGTAACAGGATATCTTTGTTGGTAAGCAAGTTGCCATCCGTAGCATTACAGATGTTGATTCTCGTTTCATTGACTGTCATTTCCTTAAACGCCTCGTTCTTCTCATCTGTTATTTTTATATCCAAAATCTTTCTTGTAAAATATATCTCCATTGTAGAAAGAATTTCCTCGACGAAATCAAAATCCACTACTAATGTATTTAAACTGTTCTGTTTTGCAATAACTGCACCTTTCAGTCAGAATGGTATACATAATGTATTTTTCATACTGCTATTTAGTTTTCGTGATATTATTATTATTATTTCTTGGCTAATTTTTATGCCTTATTGTATACTACCCAGCCTACTGAATATTTCTTTAAAGTATACATCGAACTTTGCTTATTCCTGTGACAGCGCATATTCCTGTCTTGCTCCTCGTTTTATTTTAATCTTTCTAACCCACATATTTTTCACTTTGATGGTCGCGGTTTGATGATAGTAGAGTTATTTGAAGATCTTAAGATCGTGTCAACTCCAGCTAATATCATACAATTAAAAAGGTCGTGTTATACGAGATCAAAGGTATTTCGAAAGGGTATAAACCAGACGCACAAGTTTTTACTAAATTTGCAACTTTTCTGTATGACACGCATGCAGAACAAAGCCACTGGGTTTCCAGTCTGTTTTGAAAATGAAAGTGTGCACGATTCCGTTTCTCCTCATAGATAGAGCAAGCGTAGACCATTCTGAATTCGTAAATTAATCTCTTTGTTTATTAATTGTTCTTATGGGTTAATGAGAACTTCTATATCATCATATTAAACAAATTTTATTTTTTAGTGCTATATTCAAAAAATCTTCGAAGCAATAACGCAAAGTGCTGTGCACTGTCCAGCTCTAATGTGCCAGATATTCTACAACCTGAAGGAGTGTGCCATGAAACATTTTCCGGAAAACAAAGGAGTGCGCTATTCTGTCATATCCGGATTCATATTCCTCAGGTTTTTCGCACCCGCTATTTTAGGTCCAAAACTTTTTGATTTGACTACCCAGACAGTAGTAAGTAATATTTCAGTAGTAAAGTGTATGAATATATAAACATTTTATTGTTAAAAAATATTTTTATCTGTTGATACATCCTATTTAGAGCTTTTTTAGTATAACACTTTATATATATATGTGTATATATATATATATATATATATATATATATATATATATATATATATATATATAGTTTGAGTTTAGTTCTTGAACCTTAATATATATTTTTTAGTGGATTCTCTTGGGCTTAGGTTCATAAAAAAATTTTAGTTTGCTATTAAGACATTTTTATATATTTTTTTTCCGACGTTTCGGCAGGAAATCCATGCCTTTTTCAAGAATATATATTGACTAAAAAAACATTTCATGACAGACATAATATGGTTTAAAAAATAAACTTTTAACTTACCAAGTATGTAAAGATTAGATATTAACAATTAGACGTCACAATTAAAATAATATTAAAACATAGGACATACCCACTAAGTCACTACAAGTAAAATGTATTTTAAATCTAATGTGTTGTTTATTGATGTTAGTTTATCGTTTAAACAATCAGTTATTTTAACATCATAGGCGTTCTGAGATTGACTTTTTATGTGTTTTTAAATTACGTTAAAATATATTTTGTTCAAATTTTTGACATCTTTTTTATCATTTATTGCGTTATTTGTTTTTGTTTATTTGTATAGACTCTAGAAGCTCTCTCTTCTTCCTGTTGGTTTCACTTTTTATTCTTGATATTCAATAAAATTTATTTTTATTCATGTTTTTTCTTTCTTAATTAGTTAGTAACATAAACTCTGTTGCTTGTTTAATAACTGTAATATTATATCAAAATTTTGCAATGAAGGTTTGCATAAACATAGACATTTCCTCTGTCAAACTCACCTAAAATAAATATATAAAAAATAGAAGAGACATGGAAATCTTAGTAATAAGTTTTGACAAAACGAAAAAGTAAATCAAATTTAATGTCATTATGTTAATTAATTTTGCTAATTTTAAAACACAATCCTCACAAGGGTAAGCCTATTGAAGATATAATACCTTCATTTTTCTAATGTAAATTTTTTATGTTAATTTTAGTACGTTTTGAAAAAGAGTAAAATAAACTCGAAAGCTTAACAAACCTAAAAGAGTTTTACTTAAAGGCCAATATATTGACTACTAAACCCAAGATATCCATATATATATATATATATATATATATATATATATATATTAAGTGGTCCTTAAGTAAATGTACAAAAAGACACCGCAGATTCAGATTCTACACTTTAAAATATTACGATTTAAGCCAACTTGCTTTAATAAAATGTTGATATTAAAAAAGATACAAGGTGTTAAAGTGGAAATTTAAAATTTTATTTTTCGCTATAACTTTCATGTTTGTAAACATTTATGTATAAAAATTTACAGTTGGGTACTATTGAATATCAGGAATTATAATTTGATGCAAACTTTGATATAGCTAATAGAGGGCGCCACATATGTGGCATACATTTATATATCCTTCTTTTTCGAGGATCACATAAACGGAAAAATGTATATACATTTTTTGGGCAACGAATTACCGGAAATTTTTAGTACCGTTGAACATACGTGAGAGAATGTGGACATGGAAGGAAAGGAGCGAGAAGGTGGCCTCCATGATTTCCAGAGTTAAACAAACTAGATTTTATTTTCTGGGACAAAATAAAACATAAGGTGTATAAAACACCAGCTACAACTAAAGAATATATAAATAAGGGAATTAAAATTAATATTTAAGATTAAACAGACATGTATTAACTAGTGTAATTCGCTCGTTTGAAGAAAACTTGCGTGTTTTATGGAATGTATTGACAAATAAATTGTCAGAAAATGGTGGACATATTGAACACTTACTTTGACAAAAAGTTTAATGTTATTTAGTCTAACTATTTCTTAATTTGGTTTGTAAATAAAATGTTTTGATTATGACTTTGATTTAATACAAAACGTAAAATGTTTGATGTAAAATCCAATTATTCTGTTATTAATAAAATCCTATTATTTTATCCTGTTGATATATTTATTTTATTTAATAATTTGTTAACTATTAACTTTATCAAAGGTATTTTATACCAAAATTCAGTAGTATTGATGTTCTTCTTTAATTTTCTTTCGTTGCCGGAGTAATTGCGATAAATGAGAATTATGTAGTTGATTTCTAAAATGCGATTATCTCGAAAACTGTCGAGTTTTGAAGATAGTAACAAGTATACATTTTTTTTTGTTAAAATAATGTATCTTTAATATTTTTTTATTAAAAATACCAGTAACTTGAAGAGCAAAAAAGTTAAGTGCAAGTGTATGCCACATATGTGGCGCTCGCCCTCTATCAGCTACATTAAAGTATACATCAAAATATAATTTCTGATACTTAATAGTACCCAGTTTTTATACATAAATGTTGACAAACATGAAAATTATAGCGAAAAATAAAATTTCAAATTTCCACTTTAACACCCTGTATCTTTCTTAATATCAACATTTTATTAGAGCAACTTGACTTAAATCGTAATATTTTAAAGTGTAGAATCTACAGTTTCTTTTTGTACAATTACTTAAGGACCTGTATATATATACTTCATCTAATTTAGATAACGACTTACGTCATTATCTACGCCAGAGATCGAAGTTGACATAGTTGCCAAAGTATAAAAAAATCCTGTCTCCAATTTAAATCAAATAGATTACATAATTATTGCAAAAGTATTACCATCTCTTTACAACGACTATTTAAATTCTTACGTGACATTTTTGAAATAAAACACACTAATTTTGTTCTAAAAAGAACAGATTTTATTAAATAGTTAAAAATATAAAACAAGAGATATTCACTTTAAAATTCAAAATAATGAATTACAAAAAGTGTCAACACCGCAACTGTCAAATAAGTGTTACCAATTTATGCCAAAATTTTAGCTTTGTTCGATTACAGTTACAGTGTGTTCCGAACAAATGTTCTTGATAAAAACGCTTTATAATGCATTTATACAAATTAAATGAAACATATTAGGTTAGGTTAGGTTAGGTTAGGTTACCTATTGTGTATTTCTTTAAGTTAACATTAATAGAAATTTTTAAATATTATTTCTACGCGTATATAATAAAATATGTCTAGTGGCTGTAATGCCAGTGTACTCGGTAAAGTGATTCTAAAAAAGAACACACCTACACCCTAAATATTTTGTGTTGGTATCATGTGACGTCACAGGCTATGACGCCGATGACGTGCATCGTTATATAAATTTGATGAAGTGTATATATACACGAAAAAATAATTTAAATGAAAGTTCCAGCTAGATAGATTTAAAAATATTTTAAATATACAGGGCCCTTTATATTAACAGTTTAAAAGATACAGGTAATTTAAAAGATAATTACATTTTTTCATTACTTTCTTAGCACAATTAACACCCTGTAGAATTGTAGAGATTTGACATTAAAAGATATATTTATTTTCAAAAGATTTTTAATACATTCTATTGTCTAAAATTATTAATATAGCGAAATATTTAATTTTTGTATACAGTGTTGGTTGGAACTTGGAATGAGTTATTTTTTATATTTAATTATTTTTTAACTTATTCTTTATTATTTATTAAGCATGTCATATAACTGCCTCCTTTAATTTGTAAGTTATTCGTGATTGTTTTAGTGACACATTAATTAAAACAAAAATTAAGTAAAATTTTATTAGGTTGGCCGTGAAAAAATACATAACAATCTAGACTGACCCTTAATTTGTTATTATTTAATATCAAAATGTCTAAGTAGTTAAAAGTAACGTTTAATATACAAATAAACTTAAATGTAAAAAAATATATTAAATTAAACAAAAAAATCGTTGAATATATAATAAATGTTCAAATTTGACTCCGTCGATATCAATACATTCATCAAACACGCAAGTTTTCTTCAAACGAGCGAATTACACTAGTTAATACATGTCTGTTTAATCTTAAATATTCATTTCTAATTCCCTTATTTATATATTCTTTAGTTGTAGCTGGTGTTTTATACACCTTATATTTTATTTTGTCCCAGAAAATAAAATCTAGCTTGTTTAACTCTGGAAATCATGGAGGCCACCTTCTCGCCCCTTTCCTTCCATGCCCACATTCTCTTACGTATGTTCAACGGTACTAAAAATTTCCGGTAATTCGTTGTCCAAAAAATGTATATACATTTTTCCGTTTATGTGATCCTCGAAAAAGAAGGATATATGACATAATTTCTAGGAATTCCAGCCCAAAATATTTAACGATAAATTGTGGGTGAAAATGTAGCAATAGTAATAGCAGAAACTATTTATGTTTACAACACAATTTTAGTCGAAAGAAGCTTTATCTCCAAATAAAACGTATTCCAAGAAATATGCATCATTCTAGATTAAAAAAAAGAGGGTAGTCTTCGTAAATGGGTATATTTATTTAAAAAACCCTTAAAAGGGCTACATCAAAAAAACAAACGTTTTCGGACTAAACAGTCCATCATCAGGTTTAAAATTGCCTAAAATAAGTATAAACCATTTAGTCATACACATTCCATACGACCAAAAGTAACATAGGTTGCCTAATGCACATGTCATTCTCTTAAACATGACTTTAACACCAACGGTAATTCCACATCTTTTATACCCTACATTAATAAATCAAAAGTTTTTAAATCCCAACACCTGGATTGCTGTTATTATTTTTAATATCATAAAAAAAATTTTTGAATCTTTTGGCTGCAGGAATACTATGTATAACTAATATAGTTTCATGTTACATTGATATTTGGTTTTCGACACCGTTCATAAGTATCTTGTCAATCAGTTACCAGCTGTAGTCCGTTTGAAGAGGTTCACTCTCCGGACACTGGAAGTCACTTCAAACATGTTACCTGAAGTCAAATTCAATTAAATATTTAACATCGAATTTTAATAACAACAATATGTACAATCTTTAACAACTACATGTAATTTAAAGGGTTTTTACCCTGGTATTTTGGTGGCTCGGGCATTTTAAAATAGTAAGTATAACCATTTTTGCTTTTTAACCCTAGTCAAAATTTAAAAATAACCACGTTGACTAAATGGTTTATACTTATTTTAGGCAATTTTAAACCTGATGATGGACTGTTTAGTCCGAAAACGTTTGTTTTTTTGATGTAGCCCTTTTAAGGGTTTTTTTTTTAAATAAATATACCCATTTACGAAGACTAACCTCTTTTTTGTGATACGTGGTATACAGCCAGCTACAGGAATTGTTTTCCTTGTGGATTCTAGATTTGTTCCTGCGCCTACCGACAAAATACTACTCTTTTATTATAGATATCCTCATTATATCATATTATTTCTTTCTTATTTGATTTCGTGAAAGGTGAGAGGATTGTGCCGGGCCAAAAAATGTCTGTGCTGTGTATAGTTATCTATATATAGAATATCATTACATTTGATGTTTTTCTACATTATCAAGCTTGGCAAATAATTTGAATATTAATGACGTACTTCTAGACGTGTGAACAAAAAATACTTTTAAAATGCATAAAAAACTTTTGACTGTAGTACTCCTGAAAATTAAAAAACCGAATTTGGAAATAATAATTTTAAGGTCTTAAATTGAACCGCGATACACTCATTATATAATATTACTCGTGTTAACAAATCAATTCGTTTGTTTAGGACTGTCAGACGAACCGGACGCTTACGTTAATATCTAAGACCATCCAGTCTCTGGGCAACTTGGTTAGTTGTAGATCGACGCAGCAAGTGTGCAAAGAAGAGTACATGGAGGGTCTGTATAAGGAGTTCTATACAGAGACGCACATGACAGCTGTCCGGCAGTTTTTGGAGATAATATCCGCCAATACTTCTAGTCAACAGGTTATCGAGAACGATATGCCAGTTATGTTAAAAGAAGGGTAAGTGGTATTTCTAATAATAGTATTAAATGTCTTTTTTGATGAGTTTTAATATGTCTTTATCATAATTATATCCTTTCTTCGTCAATATTATGTGAAATACATGATATTCTCTAGAACTCTTGAAATTTAACAACTTTGAGGCAAAATTCAATAATATTAATTGTTTCCACGCTACCCTAACAATCCGATAGATTCTAGAATGATTTAACTTTGGCCTTAAAATACGCTTAGTTTCCGCAATTATCTTTTCTTCTTCTTGATTCTGTTTCTAATATATCGATTCTATCTTCTTGTGTTTTTACTCTGAATTGGAATTTTTTGTTATTTTCTTTTAGGTCGTTAGGATTCGCTTCTCTTAGTTCAGCAATATATTTGGTGATGGAGTCGACGTTTCCTTGCATTCTCACTCTAGTGTATTCAACTTTCCAAGAACCATATCAATGTTCGACTCGATTTTTTCAGTTGGAATTTATTTAATTCTGCATCGCACTCTGTTTTATATATCTGCTTGAAGGCGTATCTATCGGGTTTTATCACTGGTGTTATAGTTGCCATTATCGACAGAAATTGTTGGGTACATTTAATCATGTTGAAAAAGATATTAACAGTGGTCCGACTGGTCATAGTATTTGATCAACTGTAACAAACGAGGCTTTGAAACCCACTTTGAACACAACTTTATCATGATACACGTTATTGCAAAATAGTGAATACATTGCCTCCTGATATCTTCGATCTCTGCTATCTCACGAAACTTCAATTCTCTACTGATCAAAGCGATTTGTTTTCAGGAACAATTGTCGAACTTAGACCACAAAAGCGTTCAGCATTATTTGAATCAATATGACTACGCTAGAAGTTAACAGACCACTTCTTAGCAGTTATTTCTGGTGGAACAAATTCCTAGGAACACTTATCACACAATGATTTCTCAACACACAAACTTCAAAATTTTCCATTTTTTTGAAATTTGCAAAAGAGCATCACTTAAACCATTGCAACTCATCAACTAATGGTCCCATTGTGGTCAAACTTTGATGGGTGACGTTTGAATATTGTTACTTTATAAATCTAGCATTTATTAACATTTGTTATTTAGCTGCCATCTACATGTCACCTCCAGAACTTTCTGACTAATGATAAAATTAATGTATTTAAATAAAATAATGTCTTGTAGTAATGAAAATATTAATAATAATTTGTTCTTGTTTCTGCTGCAGAGTGATAACAAGGTAAAGTACCTACCTTAAATAAACTTTTTTTAAAATTACTAATTACAGATCATATTGATTTTATTAATTTTAAATTTCTTTCAGGCTTATGATCAAGAGAGCACAAGGAAGAAAACGATTTGGGAGGAAGAACTTCAAACAGCGATACTTTAAGCTTACTACTCATGATCTCAGCTATTCCAAAAGTAGAGGTAAGTGAACTATGATCTCTTAAATATAATAACAAGCCGATAATAGCAACGAAATTCTGAAGTGTATCCCTTCCTCGAAAATAATCAAGTGTAATTGGCTCTTTCCTGTATGTGGATTTACAATATTGTAATAAAATAAAATGTGAACACGTTTATTTCAAAGTAGTAACAATTTGTGACGGTACCACTCAATAATAACACATAGACTACAGACGGGGTTGCATTTTTGTTGTTTATTTAGAATTATTGTGCTTTTTCAAAAATAATCTGAACTACAATTATCTTTTTTTATTTTTTAGAATGCATATTACAGCCAAAACATGTACTGAGATTGGTATAAAACTTATTCTGGTATATACTTAACGGATTCTGTTTTTCCATTCTTTACTGTTATCATTGTGTATCAGACTCTATTTTCTATTGTAAAAATAAAGCAACCAGCTAGATCAGTGAATGCCAATTGTTTAAAAATAAAACGACACCTCAGACGTGTAACTACAAAACGACATTTGAGATGCCAATTTTAATGTTAGGGCGTCGATTAGCTATGAGATAACTTAGAAATGAGAAATTTGGCAGGGACAAATAAAAGATTATCCTAACTGATAATATTTATTGAATATAAAGAAATAAAATTTAGTGCAAACAAAAAACAAATCTTGCCCAAGCTTTACAAAACATAAAAATGTAAAAAAGGTTACATAATTTCTAAAAAGGTTATATTATTAGTGAATGATTTTAATTTAAACAAAAGTTGAAACATTGAAAATCTAAGTAAAATTTATAATTACATTATTTCTTTATACCTCATTCATAACACCACCAAAATGTGTACCACTTGTTGGTAATATAATTGTCAAAAACAAATTAAACTACAAACTAACTTTCTCTCGAAGTTGGCATTTATGACATTAAGAGTTATTTGTAATTTTTAATTGTTTGCTATTCTCATTTATGTATAAACCCCCTCTGTGGCTCAGTGGTAAGAGCGCCTACCTTTGAACGTAAAGGTCGTGAGTTCGAATCTCACCTGGGTGGAGAAATTTTCGTTTATTAAAAATTAATAAATAAAAATAATTTCTATCCTTGTGCGATCGGTACTCACCGGAGGGACCGCAGAGGTTCGGATACAATTAGCGTCTCTTAACAAAGACAATGACGTCGACTTTACTAAGTATCAAGACAATTACTCTACACCTACACACACACACACACACACACTACACTAGGTACCTGATTGTAAATATTCACTGTATCATGCCAATGACCATTAGTTGTCGACGCATTAAACTCAATAAAAAAACTTATGTATAATTTATCAAAATTTAAATTTTTGTTTAAATAATTTTTCCAAATAATTTTTTAAAATAATTCAAAAAGAAGGAGAAATATTTATCAGATCAAAAAGTGTTTATGTTTTGTTTAATACGTTTTGCAGCAAATTCATTAACAAACCTAATTGTATTTGTATAGTAGTAAAAAATAGTTCTGTAATAGCCCCTTTTTATTTACTCCAACCCATCCAAACTTAGGTTTATTTTTTCCAAACGAGTCAATAAGTACTTCTTTTTTCTTCACATGTATCACTTCTGGAGGAGATGCTGAATGTATTCTCATATGGAGCTAATTATAGATTTCAGATGGTGATGTATGCAGGCTTCGATGGAGATGTTGGTCCATCGTGGTAGCAGCTAGGATTGTAGGCTTGCTACATCCCTTTAATAACGAGTTGTGAACACGTATGTAGTCACCCCAAAAGGGGAACAAAACAAACCAAATATAAAAAAACCCAAGAAAAGAGATTATGAAATAAAATGAACTAACATTTTTGTTTAAATACACATTCCCTACTACAATTCTTTTGAATTGAATTTGACATTGAAAAATCGGAATTATCACCACACAAACAAATTTGTAGCTAGTTGAAAGTAGGAGAAAGTTAGTTTACAAAGATTAAATGAGAATATATCTAAAATAATTGAAAAATTTAAATTAGAGAACAGCAATTTAAACAGAATATTTAGTTGATAGAAAAGTTGAGCACCAACTATTTTTTAGAAGAAAAATGACCAAGTGACGTTTAGAACGTTACTCTATCCAAGAGGGTTTTAATAAGAAACTCAGCATTTGTCAGTAAAACAGGTTTTATTTCCTGGACTATATATAAACGAATATTCTAATCGTAATATATAGAAGTCGGCGTTAGAGATGGAATTTAGGGCTTTATCACTATCGGATGGCCACAAGGGATCGGAATATACTTTATGGATAACTCTGGCCCAAATATGAGAACACTGAGCGTAATATGCTATAAATGTTTCGTACTCTCGACTGCTAGTTCACACCAACAATTCTGTAGACGATTCGTATGTAAGGGACGGAAGGTCTATATCAGCCCGCCAAAGATAAGGGGTCAGGTTTATCCCATAATGTCTTACCGGCCGATTTTTCTAAGGGTTTTCATCTCTACTGTTTCTAGTAGTATTTTTGCCCTCTCTGTGTCAAGTCATGTTTCTCTCGCATATGTCGTTATTGGTCTGATGACTGTTTTGTAAATTCCGCTGTTCATTTATTTCCCGATATTTTTGTTTCTCCATATTGTTTCATTCAGGCAACCTGCGGCTCTGCTTGCTCTATTCACTTGATCTTCCACTTCTGTTTCGAACCTTCCGTAGCTAGATGGTGTGATGCCTAGATATTTAAACCATCATTTGTTGTATAATCTAACTCTTCAGCTCTAATTTCTATCTTAGTAGTAGATTTCTTGATGAGCCTCACAGAACCTGCCATTCGCATTATCTGTTAGTTCGATTTTGTTCAGGTGCCCCTTGTGGCGACAGTGTCCTGTTTGGAGACCTACGATAATTCGCAGCGCATGCCAACGACAGGTACTGGGCCTACGAATGTTTCTTTCTGTAAAGTTTATAACGTGTGTAGTTTTTATAAAAAATAGTGTACTCCACTAAAACTTAAAATTAAAAATCTTTGTAAAATAATTTAATATCATTCCATAACAAAGTTATTTATTTATTTATGTATTTTATATGTTTAAATCAATATACACTGTATATTTTGTCGTTTTAAGGTAAAGATGCTCTCTGTCGAATACCTTTGACGAATATCCTGGCGGTGGAGAGGCTGGCCGAAACATCGTTTAAGATGAAAAATATGTTTCAAATCGTTCAACCAGAAAGGGCGCTGTACGTTCAAGCGGCCAATTGCGTGGAAGAGAAAGAATGGGTCGACCTTCTTACCAAGATCTGTCAAACGAACGCCAATCGATTGAAAAAGTATCATCCGTCGGCGTTTATCAATAGTCAGTGGTTGTGGTAAGTTTCTTTTAGTTAATAATGATATATATCTGTCGTAGGCAAGTATGAAATGCAGGTATTCTTGCAAAAGCCTAGTCATTTTCGTAATGACTTGGCAATTTGTATAACGTTTTCATTTTTTACAAAATGACTTCACCCTTTAGGCATTTGTGAAACTACCGGAAACGGTAATTCTAGTTTGAAACAGTGTTGCAATTTAGGCACAGAAAGTACATCAGCGTTTACAAAAGTTTACGTTTACAGTCTAAGTAGTGTACTATTAGGTCACATTACATATATTCGACATGGCTAATCGGGCAAAATTCTATGAAGAATTACATAAATTTTACTCAAGTAAGTTGACGTAACTTCTAAATTTTTCTAGATTTCTCGGAATCATATTAAAACTCATTGTAGGAAAATAGGTAGTAATGCTTGATTGAAATTTTTTTTGCAGATGTAAATAGCTTTAAAAACCCGTAAAATTTATTTAATTCTTCATATAATTTTTCCCTGTTTGCCATGTCTAATATCTGTAATGTGACCTAATAGTACACTATAGACTATAAGTGTAAACTTTTGTAAACGCTGCTGTAATGTGTCATCATAGAAATTGGAAAACTAGGATTAGAGAATTAGGTTAGTACACATTTTTTTTATATTATATGATCTATTTACAACTATCTGTTTCCGGCAATTTCGCAAACGTCTAAAAGGTGAAGTCATTTCGTAAAACTGAAAACGTTATACAAACTGCCAAGTCATTACGAAAATGACTAGGCTTTTGCAAATATGCCTGCATTTCATACTTGCCTACGACATATCCATGTTTTACATGAGTTTACTAGTTACTGGATATTTTTATTATGTTATACTTGGAGATTATAAGGCATTATAAGAAATAATGAAAATTAAAGGTTCAAATTTAAGCTATACGACTCATTTCCTCTCAGTAGAAAATTCACCAATTCCAGATGTATCAAAAAGATTCAGCTCTGGATGGACTCTTTCCATGTTGTCGAGTCCTATGTGGCCTGGTATGCTGACGTATCTCACAAAAATTTTCGTGCGCATTTGGACGTCACGAGCAGTGTTGTAATTGAGTCTGTATTTGGTGTACAGGTGAATTTCCCACAGTGAATCCCCATTGATAATGTCCAATAATACCCTTTGTAAGGAGCTTGTCTCTTAAAAAGTAAGTTGCCCACTATTTTATATGCAGATACTGAGAAAGTAATGCCTCTATTGTTCTTGCAATCAAGTTGATCACCCTTTTTACGAAGCGGGCAAATTATTCCCTTTAGCCTCACCTCCTATATCATTTCTTTTTGCCATATAAGTGCTATTAGTTGGATTGCTGCCAAAAGTTGCTCATAATCTTCCTTATACATATCAGAGCAGATTTCGACCTTCCGGAGGTTAATTATTTTTAAATTTTTTGATGGCATTTGACACTTCTTCTCTTGTTGGTGCTTCACTGTGTAGTTGCTGATGTACGTCTAGTGGATTTTTTATGTTATCGCCTTCTTCAACAAAATTTAAAGCGGAAACAAAATTTAAAAGATCACTGGAATGTTGTGTCTATATATTTTCATGATTATAGTAATTCTTTTTTAACCATTCATTTATTCACTTACATATGTTTTTACTTTTTCTCTATAACTAATAATGCAATGATTTTACAACTTACACAACTAAAATAATATTGTACGGCATAGGTTTACAAGTAAAGTTATTGTGTCACGATTGTGCAGTATGCATATTGATTGCTGGTACTATGTTTTTGGGATTGTATATTTTTTAAGTCATATAAAAACTGTTTTTTAATATACATCTTTTTTTATATACACCTAGAAGATTATAGGACAATAAGCCTAATGAGCCATGTGCTGAAGCTGTTTTTAAAGGTCATCCACAAAAGAATTTACCGGAAATGCGAGAAACAAATTGCACCCAATCAGTTTGGATTTGTGAACGCCGTTGGTACGAGGGAAGCTTTATTTGTCGAGCAGATCTTGTTTCAGAAATGTAGAGATGTCAGCTGTAATGTTTTTGCATGCATGATTGACTACAAGAAGGCTTTCGATAGAGTCAGGCATGAACAAATGATGGAAGTGCTGAAGAGGACAGGGATTGAAGGAAGAGACTTAAAAATTATAGCTAATCTGTATTGGAATCAATCAGCGGTACTCCGAATAGATGGAGAATATACAGATCAGGTCAAAATCTTAAGGGGAGTGAGACAGGGGTGCATAATTTCACCACTGATATTCAATCTGTACTCGGAGCACATTTTTGAAGAGGCCCTAAAAGATATTGATGAAGCCATCTCAATAAATGGAGTCAAGCTCAATAACCTGCGGTATGCAGATGATACAATAGTGTTTTCCAATACCATAGAACGGCTGCAAAACTTAATGAACAGAATAACGGAAACCAGTAGAACATATGGACTGGATATAAACAGCAGCAAAACCAAGCTAGTGATCATCAGCAAGGAAAACATAACTGGAGCAAATCTGTATGTGAACCAAATGAGAATTCAACGTGTCTCACAATACAATTACTTGGGAACTATAATAAATGAGTCGTTACACAATACCCAAGAGATTAAATGTCGCATCGGAAAGGCCAAAAGTGCATTCTTGACTATAAGCTCTGTGTTCAAGAGCCATGACCTCACCTTGAAAACAAAAATAAGGCTTCGTAAATTTTACGTGTACTCAGTTCTTCTGTATGGAGTAGAAACGTGGACATTGAAGGTAGAAACTCTGTCAAAACTTCAGGATTTTGAGCTATGGTTTTACAGAAGAATCCTGAAGATACCATGGACAGACAGAGTCACCAATGAAGAAGTACTGCGGAGGATGAACACAACCGCGGATTTGGTCAACATCGTGAAGAGCCGTAAGCTGGAGTACTTGAGACATATAATGAGAAATCAAGACAGATACGAGCTACTCCAATGCATTTTGCGGGGTAAAATTGAAGGAAAAATAACCCCAGAACAAAGAAGAATATCCTGGCTTGCTAACCTGAGAGCATGGTATAGAAAGACCTCAACACAGCTATTTCGTATAGCAACCAACAAAATCATCATAGCCAGAATGATCGTCAACGTTCGAAACGGACAGGCACCCTAAGAAGATTTTCAATTTATCTAGTGATTTTTGTTTAAGTTTTCCCGCCTCTACTACTTGCTGTATCCATTTTTTTCTTGGTCTGCCTCTTTATCTTTTTCCGATGTTTTTTGCTTCATAAACTTTTCTTGTTATTCTATTGGATTGCATCCTCATCAGATGCCCATACCAGTTCATTTGTCTCTTTTCTATTTTGTTCATTATCGGTTCCTGGTTGGCCATTTTTCTAATAGTCTCGTTGCTTAATCTATCCCATTTTGTCTTTCCAATTATCCTTCTTAGATGTCTCATCTCCATTGCGTTTATCCTCTTCTTATATTTTTCCAGAATTGTCCAGTTTTCACTTGCATAGAGCACAGTCGGTATCACTATTGTGTTATATATTTTTATTCTTATTTCTCGTGCAAGTTCTCTTTTTCTCATTATTGGGGCTAATGCATAGTATAACTTGTTTGATTTCTTTGCTCTCTTTGTTATTTCCCAGTCCATTTTTCCGTTATTAGTTATTATACTTCCCAGGTATCCGTAAGTTGTTACTATTTCCAATTCTGAGTTTTTACATTTTATCTGTATTTGATTATCTTCCTTATCTCCTTTCCCGCTGATTATCATTATCTCTGACTGAATTTATCTTCTTACTAACTGCCTCCTCAATGAAAATCCCCGTTATTATATATAAAATGGCGTTATCTAGAAGGGTCTGGCGATGCATCGATGACCTTCCATCCATTAGGTGACTCATTGACTGGTCTTCGAAGGGTCTAGTAATTTCTGCCGGCAGGTAAACAGGTCTGAGCGCCGAAATTACTAGAAATAGAAAAGAATTAGTCATAATATATTTACAGTTTTATATGCCATAATATTTATTATCGTAACATCTATTTGGGCTGTGATTATTTTAGATGATACTGCTTCGTAGTTTGTTATTCTTGATTCTATTCTTTTATTCACTATTATACCGACTCCTTCTTTTGATCTGTGACCCTGTGGTACTCCGGAATAATGTAGACTATATTTCTCATTGATATTTTTGTGTGCTTTCCCTCTCTTTTTTGTCTCGCTTATTTCCATTATTTGTACCTTCATTTTTTCCATTTCTTTCGTAGCTTCTATTTCCTTGCCGGTCAGAGATGTCACATTCCATGTCGCTATTCCTATATGATTTGTCTTGTTATGATGTATTTCCTTATTACTATATTCTTAGTCTCCATTATTAGTGTTATCGTTGATTTCATGCTCCCTGGTTTTTGTATTAACATTATATCCGTTATTTATTTTATTACGTTTTTATTTTTAATACTAATATTTAATTTTTTCCTAGCTTAATTACTAATGCTATGCCCATTATTGATATTCTTCTTAACTATAATATTATCACTACTGTTAGTATGCCTAATACTCATATTCCTATCACAAGTCATATTTCTAATGGAATATTTATCATTTAAATGTCTAATCACATTCCTATTACTACTTAAAACTAAACATTTATCATCATTGTCCGGTTTATTTAGTAATTCTACTTTCTATATTCGTTGCTGACCTCTCCTTGGTTATTTTTATGTTGCTCTGGTAGTTTTTTGAACTCGCTATTTCCACTACTTTTTCTTCTTTATAGCACCATCTCCATTCCTTGCCGTCTACTGTGATTTTATTGTATCCTATTTTGACTATTTTTCCATTTTCCCTCATTTCTCTTGCTCTATCTCTTAAAGCTTTCATTTTCTCTCTATCTCCTTTTGTGAGATCCTCTGTAATCCATATTTTTTCGATATTCACATTCTTAAGTTTGTATTTGTTTCTTAAGATTGTTGTTTTTTCTTCTTCGCTTTCTAGTTCAATTAAGCATGTTTTTGTGCCTATTTTTTGTACTCTTTTAATATTAGTTTTGACTTCAAGATGATTTTCTAACATAGTAGTCATTCCCCCTTTCAATGTTTTTGGGTCTTCAGAGTCTATTATTGATCCACTAATGATTATATTCATTTTTTTTGTCTAATCTTTCCAATGAGCGTTTTAGATTATTTAATTCTTCCGTTATCTTTTTGTTATCGGTTTTGGTTATTTCGTTTTCTCTTTTCAGTTCTTCTTTCTCTTTTGTCCATTCTTCCTTCACCCTTTCATTTCCAGTTTTATGATTTTTATTTCTTCATAATTTTGTTTTATCTCTTCTTTAACTTCATTTATATATCTTCTGATCTTATTATTTTCTTCCTTCATTTCTGTTTTCAGCTCTTTTATTTCCGTTTTAATCTCCTTATTTATTTCTTCTGGTAGTTTCTTTACTTTTTCCATTTCCCGATTTTTTATGTTATCCTTTGGAGGTGTTCTTAACGTAGCTTTGCTTCTTTTGAAGGCTTCCTCCTAGTCGGATGAGTTATCGTGTTCTGGTTTATTTCTTTTGCTGTTCATTCGATTATGCAGTATGTATATTGATTGCTGGTACTATGTTTTTGGGATTGCATATTTTTTAAGTTATATAAAAACTGTTTTTTAATATACACCCACTGCATCCAAAACGCACTTTATTTCATTTAATAAAATATCTATTTTCCTATTTTTATCATAGTTGTTGAATTATAATGAAATTGAATGATGCTATTTATATACAAATCTGACGTATTAAAAGCAAGACGATTGTTTTAAAAGATACACTATCTAATTTTAAAAGACGATGTCTGAATAACTTCAAAAGTGAGATTTTAACTGTTTCTAATTAAAAAAAAGTGGAACAGTAGGCGGTACTATACATTAGCGAGGAGTTTCATACTATGTTTACTGTATTTTTAAAATTTAAATAATGTATTTAAAATTAAATAAAGTAATTTTAATATTTATTTATTTTTTATATTTAAACAAATTTAATAAATTATTATGTTTGCTCATAACGCTATCTGCTAACATATTGACAAAGCATATATTGTTTATAAACCTGTAAAATTCAGACCAAATATTAATAATAAAATAAAAAATATCATTTGATAGTAAATTTAATTATTATATAAACTAAATAATGTGTTTAAAAATAATAATTATATTTATATGAAATTATTTTAAAATAAGAATTATTATAAAAATTTAAACAGATGATTCAATGTTGTTATTAATGAATGGTAGTGACATAATTATATTCTTTTAATTTTTTACTTCTTATTTAATCTCTATATTTTGTTTTGATCGAATGAATTGATCGAGAGTAGTCAATTTATGTCAAAACCGGTAGTCTATGACGCTAGCAGTGACGATGCTATTTCGTGGCGCTAGTTCCGTGACGCTCGCTTCAAAAATTAGCGGAACATTCGGTCATTAACCTAAAGACAAATTTAGGATGCGCCTAAATTGATTTCTGATTGAGGACTTTCATTTGAAATATACCTTGATTGACGACCATGTTTAGTTTTAAATAAGCTTAGTAAATACTAAAAATTATCGCTTAAAAAATATTTATCCTCCAAAAAAATTCAGGGGCGTACAAAATCTTCTGAAAATAATTTAAAAATATCAGTATAATCGGTTTTAAGGTCTAAATTTTTTTAAACAAATTATATTTTGTTCATTTTCAGTTGTAAATCTCCGAACGAATTAGCACCCGGCTGTAGCGAGGTATCTCGAACTGATAGCAACTACCGCATGAACCTGGATCCCGAACGCGATTTACAGCGGGTTCATTCCTTGGTCATCAACCATTTGGATACTCTCGAAACGTTATGCATTGACTTATGTTCGAGCAAAGTGCATGGAGAGGGAGTAACCGCCGAGGCTGCTATTCTTTGTGACATCTTGAACCGACTAAGGGAAGTTGCGTACCAGATAGAGCAGAAACATCGGATCTACAAGAGGACGATGGATAGAAATACAAAATATGGCAGCCTGTAAGTACTTACCATTTATTATTTAGTTTTTGAGTGTAAATAAACAGTGAATTTTGAGTGTGAAGTATAATGTGTAACACTAACCCAATGTTAAATGCTAGTAATGTCAAATACACTCAAAATGTCAGTTTTAATACGTATTTCAGGAAGTCCCGGGTTTGAGAAATATGGGGATAGTCATGGGTTTACGGGTCTTTTTGAAAATCAGAATCAACGGGTCTGGATCACTTAAGAAACCCGGGTCAGTAATCCGATCCTTAGGTTATTTGGATCTTTAGTGATACAACTAGTACATTAAAAATACAGACTTGTGTCAATGAACAGTTACATTTTGGGAGGTTAGCTACCGCACCCTGAATAGGTGTCTAAAGGATCTTTAGTTTGCTAAAAAGAATAATAAAACGCAATAAAAATAATAAAATAGTAATAAAAGTAAAAAGAGTAAGAATAAAACTTTGAATTATATAAATTGTTTGCATACAAAAATAAATATTTTAAAATTATTATTCTTCTAAGGAAGGTAACATGAAGGTAACAACTACAAATTTGAGCTCAATCGGACGCTTAATTTACAAATTACAGTTGTTAGTTAATACAAGTTAACAATGAAAATGGACATTGAAGGCGGAAACTCTATCAAAACTTCAGGCGTTTGAATTATGGTTATACAGAAGAATCCTGAAGATACCATGGACAGACAAAGTCACCAATTAAGAAGTACTGCGGAGGATGAACACAACCGCGGATTTGGTCAACATTGTGAAGAGCCGTAAGCTGGAGTACTTGGGACATATAATGAGAAATCAAGGCAGATACGAGCTACTCCAATGCATTTTACAGGGTAAAATTAAAGGAAAAAGAGCCCCAGGACGAAGAAGAATATCCTGGCTTGCTAACCTGAGAACATGATATAGAAAGACCTCAACACAGCTATTTCATATAGCAACCAACAAAATCATCATAGCCAGAATGATCACCAACGTTCGGAACGGACAGGCACCCTAAGAAGAAGAAGAACAATGAAAAAATCCTATTTTCGTGTATTGATAAAGCATTCATTACTTCCTGATGTTAAAAATACTATTCAAGCAAAGCAATGGCTTGGTGTTATTCGGTCTTTGCTCCATTAGAAACAGGGTTTAAGAAGTGACATACTGACATTAAACAGACATAATTGACGCTGAACGCTGTGGTCGCATAAATTCGGCAATTGTCTCGGAAAATTTAACAATTGGCTGTCAACAAAGCAAAGGTTTAAGTTATCATGTTTCTTTAGCAGCTGCTCAATCTCTTTGTATCTGTCACTATACCATCTTTCCTTGGCCGCTCTGATCTTGCATCATTTCTGTATGTATAGTGTTAAAGATGTTTCCGCCTCTGGTTTCATAAAATTTCATTTCTTACATGAGATCCAGAATCTCCTCGGTGATCCATTCATTTCTCATATTTAGTTGGCTTAGGTGTTAGTGTTTTCTCTGTGTGTATGAGGGCATTTTTCTACATGTGTTCTACAATAATTTCTATTTTAATGAGATCTTTTTTAATTTTCTGTGTGGCATGTTAATTTTTTGTTGGGTCTGAATACATATTCTGTCTAATTTAGTTTTAGCTGCGAGCTTTTTTAGTTTAATTTTAAACCTTCCTACGAGTGGGTTGAGCTTGATGTCTCATCAGCTCCAGGATATGTTATCTATCCAGAAGATTGTCAATTTGATTTCTAATGATATTATCTTGGTTGTCTGCTGGAGATTTCTATGTTTAGTCTCCTGGCCGATAGATCATAATTAGTATTCCCAACAATAAAATCGTTCTCTTGGCAGAATTGAGCCAGTCTTTCTCCTCTCTCATAACGAGTACCAAGTTCAAAGATTCCAATAAAATCTCCTTTATTTCCTTTACCCATTTTTGCATTAAAGCTCCTATTACTATTGTAACGTTTCTAGGTTTGGTTACTTTTAATGCTTGTTCTAATTTGTTGTAAAATTGTTCTTCTAGTTCTACATCCGACTTAGCTCTTTATCTGCGGTTGTAGCATATACTTGAATTGTATTAACTCTAGACTGGGCTGTTTTAAATGTTACCGTCATGACACGTATCTGAGATGGGAAGGAAGCCAGTTATAAACTTCTGGGTGATTTTATCAACTAATGTCGCTATTCTGTTCCAATGATTTGGGTCATTTCATTACCAGAGTAGTATATTTTTGTTGGGCCTACTAATATGTCACCTGAATTGGACCATCTGGATTTACTTAGTCCTAATATCTTCTTTTAATGTAGACATGACTCTGTGTGTTTTTTAATATGCCTCCAGTAAGTTATCGTTCCATCGTTTTTGTGGTCTTATTACTGATCGTCTTCCTATTAGGGAACCGTCTATTGTCTTTACTACTCTCTTTGTTGTCATTCGGCTTATATGATCGTTCCATTCCACTCTTCTATTTCTTCCCAGTCCTTGATGTTCTCCACCTTGCATCTACTTCGTATATCTGTACTTCTAGCTATGTACCATAGTCCTAATATGGTTATGTAAAATCTTTCCAGTTCCATTATAACATTATGAACTTTCTGCTTGTTATTTACATAACATTCCACGTGCGAATCTTCATTGTACTATTACCATTATACTATTAAACACATTTTTGGATAATTCGACTTCGGGGCCGATTTCCCAACCCCAGAAGAATAGGGTGCCCTACCACTTATCAACTCATCTGTCCAAAACCATTGGTCAGTAAGTGGGGGAGTGCTTATACCGGCAATCATTTGGTGAATTACCTGTTGGTCCGCGGAAATATTTTATTTCTCTCCTACCCACCTGTAAACTGGATTGAGCATTCCCCTGTTCTCTAGAGGTTACAGGTTCTCCCTAGAGTATTGCTTCCGCAGTCACCATATTCTTCAGATCTGAACCACAGCGACTACTGGCTGTTTGCAGACCTGAAAAGAATGCTTAGATTTGGATCAAATTAGGACGTTATTGCATAAACTTGTATTTTAAGATCACATAGAAATCGTTACACAAAGAATTGTTCGGATTGGTAGAATCAGATGAATAAAATTTAATGTTGCTTAAAACTGTTTGGTTAAGTGCGGGACTTATTTAGTGAAGAGATAAACTGTCAGCTGGGCTTAATTGTGAGTTTAATGTTGTTTTGTTTTGTAGTAATATTTCGGATATACTATCAAACTTTTTTAAAATATTATAGTTTTTATGGTTAACATTAAACTTATGCATTTACTTTTGGTTTTCAGAGCAGCACCTATCGGTGACGATAACTACTTACTGGCGTCACGACTCAACGTCGATGCCTCGATTCTGAGAAGATGCGTCTCCAGCGAACCTACCTCTTGTCCCTGACGCATCTAACATAGGAATAACTCATGCTAAAAGGAAAACAAGTTTTTCCAATTCAGAATCTATGAAAGCATTACTTCTCTGACACACCTAACGCTGATTGTATATTGTAAATATTGATTATAAGTTATTTTCAGCTTCAGGTAACAGATACAGACAAAATGACAGGAAATTTAAAAAAGTAAGCTGTTCGAATGTAAAGAACAGATTGCTAGTCTTGCCAGATTTAAAGAAGAAATGTTGAAGTTCAGCCTCGTTAGATACGAAAATCATAACGAAAAGATTTATCATATGTGCTTATGGGCCTAATAATATTGACCAGCACTATAGAAATGTTAAAATTTGTCCTCCAATGTGCGAAACTAATAGATTTGTATGGTTCAAAAATAACACAAACGTAAAGTGGTAAACATAAACTTAAGAATATATTTAATTACCGTGTAATATGGAAACTACAACATATCAAACAAAATAGAGTGCCTGAGTGCGCTGACTGATTCTTTGTAATATTTTTTGTTTTTATACATTATACAAAAATTATATACATATTTTGTAACCAACCCTTCAAACTTCCATACAAATTCTATTGAAGAAAGCACAACAAATCTATTGGATTGTAGTATAATCCATATCTGATTATGAAACAGTGATTCTTTCATAGGTTCAGACGTGACCAGACGAAACGTAACCATTATGTAATGAAGATTCTCAATTGAAGACTGTTCTTTAAGATTATTTTTAGTAAGATAAGAATAACGAAAGAAAACAAAGTAACACCAGTGTATAGCGACTACCTTTATTATTTTTAAAAGGAAACGTTCGAGAACTTTTAAACCGTGGAAAATTGATCGTTTTTAGATCAGTTTTCTGTTATAGGTATTTTAAATAGCTTTAAAGGTATAGACTTTTAATCTGCTTGTGTAACTCAGAAATTTTCTTGTTCGACACAGTTCTTTGATGGTAATAATGAATGTAATAAGTAAACTAAAAAGTTTATTACGTTTCGGTTAAAATATTGAAAGTCAAAACGATAAAAACTTTTATTTTGCTTGTTTTAGAGTTATTTACATATATTTATTTATATATGTTGTAAAATTATGTATAGTTCTTTCATATCAATTAATCTGTTGACAAAACACCCTGAAATAATCCTCTAAGCGTTTTTTAGGGGTTTAGTTAACTCCAGTAATTTAATTGAATTCCTCCAGATCATTCTGTCTTCGATTGTAGCAATCTTATTGATCGCTATATTACTTTTAACCGTCTTCTACCCCACTTCTGTTACGTAAGGAAATAAATAGTAACGGTTAATGTTTTTACATTTTAAAACTTCGCGGTTATATTGCAGTATAAAACTCAATCTATCTTAATTAAGACTAAGTTTTGGAACACCGAAGCGGCCGTTATAATAGCTACAGGTTATGTACACCTTTAGAAGAACCAAATATGTGTGCTATTTAACATGGAATTGAATGTCGTTTCTTTCAAATGGTACAGACAGGGAGAATGTTTTGTATATCTACAGTAGCATTATGTTATGTAACTTATGTCAGGGACCGAAACGACAAAAAACATCATTACCTCAATAGAGGGGAGCTGGAAAATTGCCGGTGCATCTTCGGATGTAAGCTTCCCAATTAAGGTTGTTTAACATGCGACAGTAAATGAAAGGGAAGGATATAATGAATATATTAAGATAAAGAAACAACAAGGCGACTACCAAAAGGGCAGTACACAGCACCTTCGTTATTTGAACGTATAGTTACATACGAGATTATTATTCACAAAACAATATTAATTTTATTTATCTCAAATTAATACTTATAATTTAAACGCAGTTTAAGAAGTTTTCACCTCTAATGGCACTCCCCAAGTGCAATACGTTCTTTTATTTTTTAAATATTTCTCCTCATATTTCAATTTGTTCAAATAGGGTTTTCTGAAATTAAATTTTGAAAGCGTCTGGTCAAATTTATTGGCTCGATAAAATTTTCTGGTTTATTTATTTTACTAAATTAGATGATCATCATCAATGGTGCTACACTTTATAGTAGAGCCTCGATATTCCCAAGTTTATTTCGCCAGTCAGCCCTATCGATTGTCAACCGTTGCCACTTTGCTGCACTTATTTTTCTAACATCTTCGTTTACACCATCCTTCCGTCTAAGCTTTGGCCCCCCTCTCCGTCTACTTCCCACAGGCTGTGACATAAGGATTTCTAGGAGGGTTGTTAGAGGTCATGTCCATGCTAGTCTTCCTATTTTGATAAGAGATACCAGGTCTTTGCCACCAGATATATTTTTTGTATTTGTGGTATATCTCATAGTTATTCCTCCTACTCCAAATACCGTTTTCACAGATGCCATCCTATACTCCGCTCAAGATTTTTCATTCTAATGTGAGCATGAGGTTTTCATCTGTGTCGGAGATGGTCTATGTTTCAGATGCATATGCCAACACTGGTAGTATAAATATTGTGTATATTATTATTTTTCTGTGTTAAGTTTCTACTGTTAATGTGTTTACGCATTCCAAAATAGCACTTGTGATGATAGCACCTGATATGTCTTTGTATTGATTCAACCTTATATAAGACTAAACTAGAAAGAACTATACTAATAGAAAGTAATACAAATTGTTATAAGTACTCATTTTTTCTTGCAGATATATATAAGTACTACCTTTAAGACTATTTATTCACAGTTTCTATTAGCTTCGAACAAGAACGTTGTGAATGTTGTAGGTTAAAAAAGTTTTTCTTTTTGTTAATTACATTTATATCGATTTATTCTATCGTACAGAGAGACTTTCGGTTTGTATATATCTAAAGGTACTAATATAGTATTAATTATTATACTACGTCATTATATACGTACTGTTATATACATCATGTGAGAAGGTAGAACATATGAACCATTCCAAATGAAGATTTAATAATAGGTAAAAAGTCGTAAGGCGTCATAGTCAAATCCATAATCTGTGCAAAGACCACTAATATGTTTTTACAGCAACATCTTCAAAAGCATGTTTCAAAGCTTTTAAGCAACATCAAGACTGCTTCGAAGGGGAAGCGAAATGGGTGCAGCGCTTAACTTATAACGATAATTTGGACGATCGTAGTAGAATATTTCTTTTCTGTGAAAATAAATATCATATCTGGTCGGTTGGTATTTGCTCTAGGCTCAGAAATATAGGATATAATAAGCGACTTTTCGTTAAACGAGAATTTCCAACGAAACAACCTAACACACATCTCCGTTTCTTTTTAAGTGCTGTACTCTTATCAAACGGTTATCTCAACACAATTGGAACTTGGTATACAGCATTCCTAAAAAAGTACAGTTATAATGACTCAACACCATTGATATGTATTCTGCAGTCAGAAAATACACCTCTGACTAGTAACTTCCTTTTACTTCTACTTTACTTTTTACTTCTATCACCAGTTTTAAGAGTAAAATCAAACTTATCTTTTCTTAGGACATGGCTAAATTACTTAAGTTTGCGCTTTTTTTAGTAAACAAAAGTTTTAAGTTTTAAGTTGAACGTATATCAATGATATTTTAAGCATTTTACGATAACACCACATCTAAAATGTCTCTAATTTCACACATAGCTTAATCAGAGTCTGTTGTTCTATACCAGAATATAAAATGCTTACGACATAGCGGAAGAGCCCCCAAATTCGTGTTCGCGATTACATAAAAGTGTTTCATTGTGACAAATAATTGTCTGGCTTGTTTGATACCCAATAAACTCGCCCTTTTCTTCAGTCCTGATCCACCGGAGTGTAGTGGTCATTGTGATGTCGTGTATTTTCGGTCTGCAAAGATCTCTGTCTGTGGTCATTTATTTTAACTCATGCATATATGTCTTTTGCATATTCCTGTAATTTGGTCGATCCATCTATTTGGAGATTTTCCTCGTAATTTTATGCCGTTTACCTTTCCTTGAATAATAAGTATTTCCATGTTTTCTTTTCCCGGTCCCACAACATCTGTAAAGTATTTTAATTGTTGGTATTTTAGTTGTTGATGAATTTTACTGGAGAGTCGTTTGCTGACCTTCAGCTCATTTAAAATTTAATTATTTGTCCTGTGGTCGGTTCACGGAATTTGTAACATTCTTCTCCAATAGAATATTTCAGTGGCGTCTATATTTCTTCTTTTCATTTGTCGTAGGGTCCAAGATTCACATCCGTATGTATTGGGAATAATAAGCAGTTGATATAATTTTTAGAGTTCGTGAATTTTAAGAGTCGTTCCATATTTTGGTCATTTTTCTTAGGCGACTTTAGTTCAGATCACATCTATGTTTCATTTCAGCAGCCGTCTCAAAAGTCCGAATAGCTATGATGATTGCCGACCTCCGCCGCGGAGATGGCACTTGAAGAAGAACAAGAAGATGTTTCATTTCTTCCTGTAGTGACCCTGTGTTTGACCAAATACGTGACTTTCCTCAGTATTTTCTTTTCATTTCTTTGTATATATGTTTTCAATAATATATGCTTTATATGCCAATTGTTTGGTAACGGTTCTTTTCTTCACGTTACATTTTAATAATCTTTAATATCACCATTATTTGGCCTTTTTGCTCATGCATCTAAAACTGCAACAGATATAGGTAAACATTGATTAATTATCAGCACTAAAGGTTATATTACGGAAAATTATGAAACCCACAGTTTTTACTTCCGCAGTATTAGCAAGTCTTGAAAATATTCGGTCCATCTATTTGTTAGTTAATTTTGGCCTGTTCAGATCCCTTTAATTTTCTGGTATCGTCTTAGTTGGCGATATTGGTCTAAATGTGTTTAGGATAAACACTTAAATGTGATAACTGCTACAAAATATGGCACTAAAAATATTACTTTAAGTATCTTATGTGTTTTAAGAATGGTTGGCTCGACCTCTCAGCGGTTTGTAGTGAATAGTTTATTATATTAAATGGCATAATATCCAAAAAAGATCTGAGGTTTTAATTTGAAGTTACTGAGTGAATTGAGTCAGTCGATCTATAAGTAGCACGGTAAGATACAGGGTGTCTCAGTTCACTAAGACTAATTGATTGAATATTATCAAAAGACGTTAAAAGCTATTTATTAGAAGTTTGTTTGGAAAGATTTCTAAGTTCCACTTCCTAACGTGACGTATGACTTTAATAGTTCATAAAGCGGGAAATAAAATATTATTGTTTTTTTTATAATATATAAAAATCAATCTCTAGTAAATATTATGACCATTCTGATGCTAGGATTTTTTATATTTGGCCTTTTTTGTGTTTTTTTACGACAAATAGTATCGGTTTAAAATTTCATCTCTGTACATTACCTATTTTAAAATAAGTTCTAACACTAGCCGGTACGACAATCATTACCCTCGTTAATTCCCGTTGTACAAAACGACAAGTAGATGTAAAAATATCTGCCTGGGTAAACGAATCAAGTTGCGAGTGGTGAACTAAAGTGTACGATCAAATCGAGAATTGAACGCTGTAGTTTTTTACGATCAAGTTTTCCTCGGCAGTTATTTGAAGAGTACAAAATACGTAGATCGATAACAAAGATACATCAGGGTAAAAAAAATATGGAAATAAGCAATAAGTATTCTGGGGGATGATATATTTTTGGACCAGATTATAAGAAAAATATATAAAACACAAGATGTAAGAAGTATTTTGAACATTACTATAAATTAGTAGCAATATTTCGATTTAGATTAGGATAACATTTTAGATATACGGGGTGTATACAGAATTTGTTTAAATCGGAAGTTTGTGTTAAAATTTTAAATATATTCAGTAATTCTTAAAGTATTTTAGTGGTGGTTAGCGAGGTTTGACGTGGGATTATGAGATTTCATATCTCTATGGCATTCACAGATAAGCCCGCTTCTAAAATGGTTACTCTTATATCACCTGACAGGTTTGTACACACATAATTCGTGTGAAATACTTTTTACACTCCCATGACAACGTCGCAAACACATTATTATTATTATCACTCTTTTAACGCAAAAAAAAGATTACTTTAATATATCATTTTTGTTAAGCTGGCAGGCAACGTTAGAGTAAACTTTAAAAGCTAAACTATGTAATAATGTCATAGAAAATATCCCATGCCAAACGACCAAGAATCCTACTTACATGAAAAATAGAAGGAAATCATATAAATACACACTAAGGCTTCAATAGTGATAATCATATCATGCCCTTTTGTTTATTTCATCTAGTTTACAATAGATTTCACGAATTTTTCATTATGAAAGTCATTGAGGTCAACAGAATAATAATTTGAACAGGAAAGTCTTTTCTTAAAAATCCGTTGGACACATCTTCTAATAAAAATATTGTACTATTAATTTTCCATTACAAACATTAAATAGAAGATAATATGTATTCACAAAAACTAATAATTTATTAAATTAGAACCCGAAATCAAATCAAAATATAAATATTTCCTTTTCACTCCTTTTTGTTCTCAATCGTTGTCTTTTCAAATATTGTGTTTATTGGTAGATGCAGATATAATTTTGCCAATATTCCTAGTTTCAGGCATGCGCATCATACAGTGATTCTTACTTTATTCGACCTTTTCTGTAAGCCTCTATCCGTGATTATTGGATGTTTTACTAAAGAAATACTCGTTAAGATGAATATTGATCCAATATGAATCAAATCAAAATTATTTTTGTTCAAAATAAACGTGAAAAGTAGATTATTATTGCATCTTTAATGCTGCATAATGTCAAAAATATATGTTCTTATTATACAAATAATTTTTACTTACATATTGGACCTAACTGACTTTCTAGTAATGTATGAACTTGTTATAGTTTATTGTAGGTATATAGATAAATTGAAACAAATTTAAATAGCACCCCGTCTCTTCCAGATACGCTTTCTTGTCTTTTTACGACTAAAATTTAAGAAATCACGAACATGCTTCCTTTAATATTATCGTATTACTTCTTTGACTCGGAAAATCTGACTTTATGATTATAAATGCAGTTGTACATTTATTTGCGATGCCTCAAAATACACTTTTAACAAGAGTAACATTTTGACAGACATGATTGGTGATGATGTCTAATTCTTTATGTTATCTGTTAAAGAAAACCACATTATGCTTCCATGAAGTGTATCTAGGACGACTTTTAAAAAAGTAGGTTTTTAATACTTAATTGTACTCAACAGGCTCAGAGACTACATTTTTATAAAATAATATCTTATTTACAGGTTCTCTATAACGTAGTAATGTATAAAACATATTTAACCCAGAGAAAAGATATGTTTCATCATCTTTTGGGCGAATTATGTGTCAATTTTTAATCATTTTGATACGTCCCCTCGACACTAAGTTAAAATCTGCGGTAAAAGAGATCATCCTGAATATATTATATCAAGCATATCAAGTATTATAAGTTATATCAAGTATTTTATTGTGAATAATTTGGTACAATAAAATAATAGCTGGTCCTTCGAGTCGGATATCTGATATGTAATTATTATTGTTGTTTTTATTATGAAAATGGTTTACCCAAATATTGTCAATATGGGAACGGGTCCTTCTTTGATTGTTTTAGCTATAACATTCTGCATATAGAAAACAATATTTTTTTTCTGGGCAAAATGTACCTTATTAGAATAAATAACATAGAAAAAGTGATATTATTATATTCTATATCATATATTATTCTACTTTCAATTAAAATAGGGATAGATTAATAGTTATATAATAACTATAGTATTTTCTTCTATTTTTGCTTCTTTAATGTATCAAAAAATGTGAAAAATGAATTACCATTATCATTGTTGATTATTGTAACAATATTGAAGAACTTCAAGCAGTAATAAGAATAATCGACTTATATAATCAACCAAGTAGTGTTGGACTACCCAGAAATGCATAAGTAATAAAAAATATTGATATTTGTTGTTTTCTGCTGATATTATTGGAATACAAATTATCACGTTATTCTATCCTATTTAGGATTTTGTCTACATCCAGAAAACTTTGGTTCCGAAGAAATAAAGAAAATAATATAAGGCTAGTCTCTGAAATAATATATTGAGCAGGGTTCGGCAAGTAATTTTGTGTGGGGTCCAGATACTAGAAGAAAATTTGAACAAGGTCCAGAAAAAAAAAACAAATGATTACAATCCACAAGGAATCTACGTTCCTGTAGTTGGCTGTATACCATATATTAAAAAATTTATTAAAAATCCTTTGTGAAAGGTATATATTAAGAACCCAAACGGGCTAAGTTAAACATACAAAACGTTTTCAGAATCCATATTCCATCATCAGTGTCTAAGAGTACATGAGTGTAGCCACTAAATATATGGGTAAAAACCCGTTAACAAATAATTGATTACATTTGGTTTATAAAATTTCTTATGATGACTTAAGACCTAATCCAACGGTAACTTTAACATCTTAAGTCATCATAAGAAATTTTATAAACCAAATGTAATCAATTATTTGTTAACGGGTTTTTACCCATATATTTAGTGGCTACACTCATGTACTCTTAGACACTGATGATGGAATATGGATTCCGAAAACGTTTTGTATGTTTAACTTAGCCCGTTTGGGTTCTTAATATATACATTTTACAAAGGATTTTTAAATGATAACATTTAATAACAAGATGTTTATTATTTTGGTACATTCTTAAGGACAAAACAAAAGACCTTAAATGAATGCGAAAAATTGCACAGACGGTCTTGAGCTAGTTGTTTGTGGTCTGGTTCTCGAGTCGAACAACAAATTCGAAGAGTATCTTCGAGGTGTGCGTCCGTTAATCAGGAGCGCTATTTGTTTTTCAAAAAATTCATTTTTGAGAAAGACGTTTCGCACATATACGTTAAGCCAAACATAGTGGCCAAATTGAATGCAAGTTGTCCGCAATTTTCATATTTTGCTGACACATTTGGCCCAAAATTCTTCGGCGGATACCGATTTATAAACGTACAAGGACAAATCTTCTTGAAATTCAATAATCTCCATTTGAAGTAATGCTTTTGACAGATTAAACAGCTAAGCAGCCACATCTGTCCATTCTGTCGCTGCATCAACTTCAAATGGTGATTTTAGAAATGAAGATAGTTTGCTCACCTGTGCAAAGTCTTGGAATCTTGAAGCAAATTTGTTTCTAAGATCGCCCAGAAATTTTACGAACACTGCAATGTCTTCTTTGGAGTACTTCTTATTTTTATTATATTCAATAATAGTTGGAAAATGAATGAATTCTTATTGTGCAATATCTTTTTCAAAGATATCTAGCTTACGATGAAAAGCAGACACACTTTGTATCAGATCACATACTAGTTTTCCATTTCTTTGTAACTCTGTGTTAAGCGCATTCAAATATTTTAAAATATCTTTTAGAAAAGCCACAACCAGCATGTTGCGCCTGTTTGTTATATACTCAAAATGTGCCCTGGCTCCCTGCTTATCTACATTTTGTAAAAGGGAGATCACATGATCTTTTATTAACCAGAAACGTTCAATAACTTGACCTTTACTTAACCAACGAGCATTATGGTGTTGTATGTAGTAAGTCAGAATATGCTGAATCAAATTCAGAATGAAACTCCGTGAATTGTCGGTGCTGAAGAGCAGAATGAGATCTCATAAAATTAATTAACTTCACTAAACTGTCCATGACTTCTTTAAGTCTAGCATTAAGTTTTCCGCAAAGGGTTTCCTGGTGTATTATGCACTGATATGTTATTAAATTTTAATTTTTATCCCTGATCCTCTTTACTACACCTTTTCCTTTGCCAATCATTGCTGGGACCCGATCAGTAGAAAGCGAAATTATTTTATTGTAACTGATGTTAGTTTTAGAAGTTAATTCATCAATAACCTTAAATAAATCTTCTTCTGGAGTGTTACTTTTCAGCGGCAATATTGCTAGGAACTCTTCCCTAAAAATCTGACACTCATTATTAAGAAATTTTACAAAAACAGACATTTATTTATCATCAACAATGCCGCATGAATTGTCAAGTGCTATGGCGTAGCAAGGTTCCTTTTGCAAAATATTGAGAAGAGAGTTTTTAATATCCGCAGCTAAAATTTCCGTCCTTCGTGTATTACTTCGCGCTGACAATGAGATGCTTTGAATTGCTGAGGCAGCATCTTTGTTTTTTTTTTCAAAAACTGGGTTAGCTACTGTCAGCATACATTCCTTCACTATCTCAGAATCAGAAAATGGTTTTTGGTGATTATGAAGTATCTAGCACACACGTAACGCTGCCTCTGTGGATTTTTCTTGGTCGCTCATGCAGTGAACTAGGATTTTTGTTCTTTTTTCGTCATCATCATCAATCAGCCAATCGCGTCCACTGCTTGACATAGGCCTCTCTCAGTTCTTTCCAGTGTTTTCTACACTGGGCCGCTTGTAGCCAGTTTCCCGCTACACGTTTTATATCATCGGTCCATCTAGTCGGTGGTCGTCCTCGGCTTCTTTTATAGTTTCTGGGCCTCCATTCCATAATACGTCTTGTCCACCGTCCATCTTGTGCTCTGGCTAAGTGCCCTACCCAGTTCCACTTAAGCTTCGTGGTTCTTTCGATGTTTCTTGAACTCCTGATCTTTGCCTGATTTGTTGGTTTGCTATGTGGTCTCGAAGGCTCACGTTCCAAGGCTCGTTGTGTAACTCTTGAGTTTATTCGCAGATTTTTGCGTGAGTGTTAAAGTCTCTGCTCCATAAGTTTGTACAGGTAAAACACATTGGTTATAAACCTTTCGCTTGAGACACATTGGAATTGCACTTTTTAGAATATGGCTTAATTTGCCAAATGCTGCCCATGTTAGGCCTATTCGCCTCCGTATTTCATGTGTTTGATTGTCTCTGCTTATTTTGATTTCGTGTCCCAGATATTTGTAAGTGTCTGTTTGTTGTGTGGTATTATTGTCAATAGTTATATTTCCACTCATTACGAGATTTGTTATAAGTTTAGTTTTCTCAAAGTTTATCTTTAATCCTGCTCTTTCAGACATACTTTTAAGCAAATGCGTCATAGAAACTGTAACTTGTAAATTATCTGCGATTAATACAACATCATCTGCAAGTCTTAGGTGATTTAATCTTTCTCCATCTATATTGATGCCCATTTCTTGCCATTGAGTGCTCTTAAATATTGACTCTAGAGCTGCCGTGAACAATTTTGGTGAAATATTGTCTCCTTGTCTAACTCGTCGACCTAAGCTGAATTTTTCTGTGTCTTCGTGTAGTCGTATACTTGATGTAGCGTTCTCGTAGACGTTTTTGATTAGTGTCATGTACCTGTAATCTATTCGGCTTTGATTTAGGGCTTCCAGTATTGTTTCAAACTCTACATAATCAAAAGACTTCTCGTAATCGACAAATGTAAGAACCAGTGGTATGTTGTACTCGATGCACTTTTCTATTAAGATCTTTATGGTATGCAAATGGTCATTTGTGCCATATCCTGCCCTGAAGCCTGCCTGTTCTTTGGGCTGATAGAAATCAAGTTTAGGTGTTAGCCTCTTTGTTAAGATTTTCATAAAGAGTTTGTACATATGTGTCAAGAGGCTGATGGATCTATAATTTTCTAATTTAGTAATATCGCGTTTTTTGTGTAACAACACTATTACTGCATTGTTCCAGTCTTTTAGAATCGTACGCGCATGTAAGTATTTATTAAACAGTTCGCTTACTGATTTTAATAAAATTTCTCCTCCTGCTTTTATTGCCTCGATAACGAGTCCATCATCACCAGGCTATCGTAGGTTCTTCATTTCCTTTAAATCTGCTCTTACTTCTGACACAGTAATGGATAAAAGTATTTCCGATTCCTGATTTATGAGAGTCTTTACTCGTGTCGGGAAATTGTCTTGTGGTCTTTGGCTGGTATAGAGGTCTTTATAAAAATCTGGTTATTTTCAGAATGTTGTGTTTATCTGTTGTTGCCTTTCCGTTTTTATCTCTCAGCTTGTATATTTCTTTTTTACTTTTTGTGAGTTTTCTTTTCATTATCTTTAAACCTGTGTTCTCTTCTACTGTTTGAGTAATTACATTAGTATTATATCTTCTTACATATTTTCTAATTTCCGCTGAAATTCTTTATTTAGTTTTTTATATTCTTCTTTGTTTCCCTTTTCGTTCTCGCTTAGGTTTCGTCGTATTTCCATGAGAGCTTTTGTATTTTTGCTAATCTTTTTGTGTCTAAAACTTTTGGTGTCTTTTTTTTTTGCAAAATTTGAGTTGTGCGTTTCTAACCGAGTCTGTTATTAATTTATTATGATCGTTGATACTTAGAGGTTTGGGATTATTACTCTGTAAAGTTTCGGCTATATTTTTATGTATGCTTCTGGATGATTTGGTGAATTCCAAACTATGCGTTTGCAACTGTTTATCATCTTTGCTCTTTCTTTTTGTAGATTTATCGTTACTCTAGCTCTTACTGTTCTGTGGTCGCTTCCTACTGATAGTTTATTGAGTACAGTGACATCTTGAATAATTTGCTTTTTGTCTGTTATTATAGAATCATATTCGCTCTTAGTTCTTCCGTCTGGACTAGCCCACGTCCATTTTTTATTCTGTTTCTTCTTAAAAAAGGTGTTCATTGCATAACGTTTGTGTTGCAGTAGAAAGTTGGTAAGCATTTTGCCTCTTTCGTTTCTTACTCCGATTCCAAAATCTCCGATTGCCACTTCTTGTTCGTCATTTTTCCTTCCGAGTTTCCCGTTAAAATCTCCCATTATCAGAATGTAATGAGCCGGTTCCTGCAGGCACCTGCTTTTTTCGTAAGAGTAAGATATACCCGAAGTTTTTTTTTACGCGCCTGACTGCCAAGAGGAAAGTTTTTGTCGAACTGCTGATCAGTTGTTTCGTAGTGTCGCTTCAAATTTCCACTTTTAACTAAGACGACAGTTTTATTGGAATAAGGCACACCGGAAGCGCTTGTGGCTTATCAGGCAGTGTAAAACAATATTGTTCAGTCCATTCTGTCAGAAACTTCCCATTACCACTGTCCATTTTTCTCCAAAGATGTTTTATAAAACGAACGAAAACGTGAGTAATCACAAAACAAATTGACTGTAGTCCGCTACGTGCATGTCACTGACCAACTAGTGAGCGACTGTCACGAGTGTTATTATGTCTATTTATCATGTCACTTCCTATTTGAAAATTAACAGCAGTTTTATTTTGAACTTGATTGACTCAACAATCGATAATCCGCAGTTCAACTTTTCGCGGTCCGGATTCGGACCGCGGTCCGCCGGTTGTCGGAGTAGAAAATATATCTATAGTGTAAGATTATTTATGTCTAAAATGGTTTTCTTAACATATTTTTCTTTTATTACAATCGATAGATTTTTAGCGTTGTTTGTCCATAATAACAAAGTCTTAATACGATGTTTATATATTTTAATAAGTGAAATCACAAGCTTTTTCTATGGTATTTATAACTAATCTAACGATTTTTCTACATTACGTATTAGACATATTTTACGTTGATATTTCAAGAACCAATGTATCAATTTTCGATACAGTAATTAAATTTTTCTTACTAGCGTCCCATGGAATGAATATAGGAAGGATATATCAGTTATTACTCAATAATCAACGTCAAATATTATAAAATCATTTTATTGTTGTTAACTGATATTAACAGTAGATCTACTCTTTTTGTATTTATTCCTGGATAGAAAAATCTATGTACTGTGAATAACCAATGTATCTAAGTATATTTTATGCAGTTACCCATTTATATAGGGGCATCTACGTTTTGAATATAGATTTGTTATTGTATAGTGTAGATATTTCTTTATCTGAGAGGCGGTTTAAGGGCATTTATAGCTATTGTTATTTCTAATTAGTTGAGAAAAAAACCTTAAATAGCTTTCTTATTTGTTGGTATGTCGGCACACACTATAAAGTTTATATTAATTTAGTAGCTGACCAATCAAGGTATATAATATAAATTGTCACAAACATAAATGGATAAATGCGTTTATGGTATTTACTAATGGTATAATGTACACCAGCTAACCACCGCAGATGCTCAGATGAAAATCCTACCATGAAGACCACACAAAAGATGATAGGAAAACTATCAGAATAGCAAGTGATGGGATGAAAGAATTTATTCAACATCCTATTAACAGTTGTATCTGTAATTCGGGTTCTTAATATCCTTAAAAGACTGGCCAACTTTTTTCGGTTTACTATAATTTAAAAAGAAGTTACTATAGTTGGCGGTTTCCTTTCTAATGAATTATAAAATAAATATACCCAAATTGGGGAAACCAAAGAACTGAACAAAAAAATAATAGTCAATAATTGTATTATCGGAGCGACATTAGAATTTTGCTGTATAGGTTCCTGAAAGACGCTGTGTTGCGTTATCAGATTTCACCCAAAAGCTAAAATACAGTATATAAGGAAAAGCTTAAAAAATACCACTCAATTTTTGTGACCACTGGCAACTTGGGACTGAAAAGCATGAACAAAATTAATGAAACATGGTTACGTATACACAACGTAAATTTTGTGATGATTCCTCTTTTCACCTTCTGTACCATTTAGTTTGTCACTTTTTATTACATCGTAAATAAACTTTTAACATATTTATATACAATTGAAATGGTCATCTATATAATTATTACGAATTTAGATTATTAGATTTTCAATTTTTAAGAAACTAGATTCTACCTGCTGGGATAATTTGATCAAACTAGTTCCTCGAAAAATTGATACTTTTTATTGGAAGTTACTTTGTCTAGTTGAACACGCTGTCTAAATAATTTTAAAAGTATTGATTGATCCCAACATAATAGACTATCGAAGATGAAATTCTAATTATAGTCTATATGGATTATACGCCAGTTTATGCAGATATTATTTCAGCAACAATTTAGCAAGAGATCAATTACAATTTGATTTGATGAGAATATCTTTATGTACTTCCAAATATAATATTAATATAGTAAAATACCAACCTTTGGCATTGAAGAAACTTCAAACTGAGAGGAAAACAACAAATACTGAGTATGTACTCAAAATTTCGATCGATTAAGTGATCACATAATTATAATTTACATCGTTTTTTATTCCTTTACTTTCTTTTGTAGCTACGCAGTCATGTGGAGTCAGAGTTCAATTACAACCATTAGTTACTGTATAGGTCAAGTAAAATCATTCTAATCTAAATTCTAAAAATCTAATACCGTCATTATGTTTTATTTCTTTACTTTCTTTTGTAGTTACGCGGTCATGTGGACTCAGAGTTCAATTACAACCATTAGTTACTGTATAGGTCAAGTAAAATCATTCTAATCTAAATTCTAAAAATCTAATACTGTCATTATGTTTTATTTCTTTACTCTGATTGGAGTACCAGAAACTAAATTCACTACGAATTTTGACCATGATGAACGGCAGGTGGAAGGCATTTTTAGATTCCCTTGCCGAGTAATTTATCAAGCTGTTTGCTTGGCAAGTTTTAGAATGCACAGTGGTAAAAATTTGAATTCGGTTTCGCCAGGTAGAAATCATATGATTTCTCTTAAAAATTTTCTCTTGTTAAAATCATTCTCTTAAGTTTCGTATCTTTTATGAGTAGAGGTGTAAACATAACATACATGGCTTTTCCGATCTTGGACTGCTGTCCTTGCTCCCGAGTGTACTGGTTTGAGCTTAACTTCGATATGGCCAGGGGTGGATACATGGGGGGAGGGGGGGCGGTAAAAAAAGGTCCAAAATTAAAGAAAAATTATCATTTCTTGTGTAGTCTGGGACTATATATATTCGGGACTGGAAACGCCTCATTAGTGGTAAAGTCACGCTATTTTTTGTTAATCTAACAAAAAATCGGAACTAAACATATCCTTTCGAAAGCGTTGGTGAAGTTATGCACTATAATCTACTCCCTACCAAGAAAAAGCGTATCCAAAAAATTGCACGTGAAAATATCCTCATATTATTCTACAGGGGTCAGTAGACTTCGCGTCCTACTATGATGCTATGTTACAATCATTCGACAAATAAATATGATCATCATATAATGTTCGGTCTGTCCTATTCGTAGAAGTAATCCGACAGCTATGAAATGTTTTTGAAAAATTTAAAATGAACTATTAAAATAGCAAGTAATTCAGTTAGTTTCGAACGAAAACCTGGATATAATCTTAAATAATGATGTTTTCTTAAAACAGCGAATAAAGAGACACAAGTTTTTAACATGACGATGTAACTTTTAAATGAAATTTATGCTGTATGTCAACCTGTCTAATTTTTTGGAAAAATGTTCTTGCATATATAAAGAACTGTTTTTGTGTATGTATAATTTTATGGAAAATGTATATTTTTATTTGCACTGATTTTATAGATTTTTTATTTAATATAATTGTTTTGTTCTTTCCAATTAACTTATTAACTTTTTGTAAATTTTTTTTGTGTAATATTAATGTTGTTTTTTAAAAACAAAGTTTCAATAAATATTTTTAAAAGCGTAGATTTTTTCTTCGTGGCAAAGAAAACAAAATAAAAATAATGGCACATCTAGCCTTTATTGGCACCAAAGACGAGAATCCTAATTGGTGGAAATATATACATTATAGAAATAGAAAGGGCTGCGTTTTTTCACCTACAGTATTTAATTCAAAATTTCTGTTCAAAAGTGTCCTACTACTCCAGTCGTCATAGACGAAAGTGCCACCGAACTTCTAAAAATCATAAGAACAAGTTGAATTTTTCTGATAATGTCAATTTTAGTACTCCAAAAAGTTTACCACTTTACACCCGGGCTTTCCTCTAAAACCCTCTCGTAGAGGGGGAAAACGAAAAAAAAATCGATTTACCACATTAAGAATCTGTGCACTGTTTCAAATAAAAAATATAGCTAACATAATTTTGAACAAAATGTTTATTAGCATTTTTTGTGTAGAATGAACCGTTTTTTCAGAAACAACGCTTGAAACGAGTGGCGATTTTGAATGTCAGTTACGCGCGCAAACTCAATGTTTAAGAAATGTATCAGCTCGACGGTAAAAATTCGATATCTTTTGATCCAAGTTTTCTATCGACAAAAATCAAGACGCGTTTTAAAAGTAAAGAGTGCAGCTTATGTAAGCAATACAAGCAATTTTGTATTTTGCCGCAAATAAGCTCAGTTTTTATAAAGGTGTTAACTAAATAAACGATTTTTGCCATTTTTTATGATTATTATCATTTCTATACAATTTATCCCTTTCATTCACCGACCACTATTTAGTTTTGATTATTAGAGCCTAGTCTTCAAAATCCATAGCATGAAATTTTAGTTTTCAGTTTTGACAACAAATGTATTGTAAATTTGAAATATACTTAAAAAACGCTAAATTTACACTTTTACATTACAAACGATGTAAAACGTTGAAAACCGCTCTTTTTCAATTACATTAGGGTACTTCTTCTACAAATTACACTCAAAGCCGTCTTCTTGGACACACTTCCCGTGACGTGCGATCGTTTGTAATGTAAAAGTTTAAATTCTGCGTTTTTTAGTCATATTTCAAATGCCTTGTATTTATTGCCAAAACTCAAAATTAAAATTTCATGTTAGGTTTTGATGATTGGTCTCTAAAAATTTTAATTTCACTACGAACGGTCAATTTGGTACGAACGGTTCAAAAATTGCATACGAAAGCTGCAAAGCTACGATAAAGATTGTTATCTTTAAAACGAATTTTAATTTTTGTTGATCTGACACTCTGATAAAAAGATATTGAATTTTTACCGTCGAGTTAATACAAATTTTAATTAAAAATTGTATTAACGATTGTTATAGCGTTGTTTCTGTAAGAACGGTTCATTCTACATAAATAGTTCTAATTAACATTTTTGCTTAAAATTATCTCAGCTACGTTTTTTATTAAAAACATTTTTTTAAGGCCTTACATTTCTTAGTAAATCGATTTTTTGCGTTTTTACTGCCCTATGAGGGGTTGTTTAGTGGAAAGCCCGGGGTAAAAGTGTTAAACTTTTTTGCTGTCCCAAATTTATTATCCTCGGCAAAATTAAACTTTTTCGTATGATTTTTAGGGGTAAAATCTCTGACGACTGAAAATAGTGGTGATATAAAAGTAAATCTTAAAAATAAATAAAATAAAAAAAATCTCAGTCTTGTTCGATCATTCATAGAGAGAACACGTATAATTACAGGTGCTTAAATAGTGATTAAGACCAGTTTTTTATGACTATTAATAATAAACCAATTTCACTCCGGGCAAATAAACCCAGTTTTTGTATTTATTTAAGTGTTTATTATTGTTTTTGTTTATGTGTATGTAGTAGTAGTTTACAAAAATGGATGAAAACTCGCCCCTGACAAAGGGGGGACCAAAAATATGGATTAAGTGGAAGAATGGCTACAAACAAGGAACATGAAAAAGGAAGTAAGCTGTTTACAAAAAGGTTATCTCTATACGGATAAGGTATATGTATTAATTGAAAAAACAAATGAATAAAATATCGACAAACTGCATCCTATGAAAGTAGGTCATATTTTACATAAAAAATTAGTAATCAAAAATATTCTTAGTATTGACAGAGTAGGGAAGAATAGGGTGAGAGTACAAGTTAAAACCCTAAAGATGCTAATAATTTAGTAAAAAATGAAAATTTAAAGGAAGAACAACTAAAAGCATATATTCCAAATAATTTGCTTCAACGAAAAGGCATTATAAGAAACGTAGATACTGCTTTTAATGACCAATATCTTTTTGATAATATAATATCCAATATAACAGTAACGGAAGTCACTCGACTCAAAAGGAAAATTGATTGAAATGGAGAAAAAGTATATGTCCCCAGACAAATGGTATTACTTACTTTTGAAGGAAATATTTTACCCAGATATGTGTTGCCTATTCCGTAGAACTCTATGTGCATAGAGTTATACAATGCTTTAAATGCTTGCAACATGGACACATATTTTGTAATTGCAATGGTACAAAAACCAGATGTATTAACTGCGGACAAGAGAAAAACGACTATCATAACTGTAGAGTCCCACAAGACAGTTATTGTATACACTGTAAAAATTATGAGCATAAATCTATTTCCAAACAATATCCAAAATTTAAAGAATAAAACGAAATTAAAAGACATGGCCGAAAAAAATTTAACTTTCCTAGAAGCAAAGGACAGTCTAAAAAACTCTTACACATCTGCTGTTAATACAAGGAATAGTTTTGAAGTATTAGTTATGCTAAATAAAGAAAGCTTTCCGCCTCTTCCAAGTCAAACTCACACCAAACATATACCTAAACCATCCTCATCCAATACCCAAAAACAAACACAAAATGTACCTTCAAATCATCCTGAAACTTCTTCACATTTTAAAAAAAGAAAAGCCCAATCTCCCTTACCTGAAGCTATGTTTCCTTTTGAATTTGGTCCAAAAAGACCTCTTCCCTCAAATATTTTACACAGTGCTGATCCTGGTCCTAATAAAGATGAATTTATATACATATTTTTCAATATTTTTAAAAGTGTACTCAAAGAGTTTGATTCTTTATCGATTTAGAAAAGTTAGATAAAGCATACATGATAAAATTAACAAATTCAATAAATTTAATCGCCGTTAATTAATTCAATTAATTTAAACACCGGATCACCTACAAGGTTCACAAATAATGGGAATTCAGTCGTGGATTTAACTTTTGCAACTCCAGATATAGCAATTAATTGTGCATGAGAAACTTTACCTGATGTACTGGGTTCAGACTATTTTCCAATTATTATAGAAAAGGCATGGAAAGTAAAGATATCATAATACATCCAAAAACAAAATGGAATTTGAATAAAGTAGATTGGAGTTTATATCAAGAAGTTGCGAATACATATTTCTCACAACACATTAAAAATAGCAATAACGCGGAACATAATTATAGCTTATTAATTGAAGGGATAAATAAGGCCGCCATTGCCTCTATACTCATTTACTAACCCTTTAAACCGAACAAAAAATTCTTCTTACACCATGGTGGGATCAAAGCTGCGAAGAGGCTATTAAAAAAAGAAAGCAAATGCTCAATACGTATAAGCAACAAAGCACTATGGAAAATTATGTGAATTGTAAAAACGATATTTCAAAAACAAAAAAGTTTTTCAAATTTAAAGCTAAAACACATTGGCAGCTGCCAACTACACAATATGGTTCTAAAAAAAGGTTTTGGCACCATAGATTCGGTGACACACTTAGTTACAGACATACAAATAGGCTTAACTGAAAACGAGTGTAATGGAACGATGTTTCTAGATGTTAAAGGTGCCTACGACAATGTCAACTAGTTCATCTTACGGGGAAAAATGATGCAATTACAAATCTCTAAAGAAGTTGCTAACACGATATGCAAATTATATATAAACAGACAAGTAGGACTAAGAGGACATTATAGGTGCCCAGTAAAATACCAAACTGCAAATTTAGGTTTGCCACAAGGATCAGTTCTTGCACCATTACTTTTTAATATATATGTATACAGATTGAACGAAATACATTCGGAACATACGAAATATTATGTATTTCGGCTCAATTCTGCTATAGATGGTTGGCCAACAAAAGGTTGTCAAATAATAATATTATAAAAATCCAATACTTCAGCGGGCTGCTGGATTCTGAACTAATTCAAGAACTCATTCATAGGTGGTCAAACTACCTATCGCTTCCTTAAGCCGACCACTCACGGTACAGCGGTGTCGTTCGACATAATCAGACAGAGGCGTTGTTCAATTTGTTGGTATATCTGGTGCACCCACACACCATACTGCGCCGCAGTATTTGTTCGGTTCTCGACCATGTCAAATTAAACAATCATTTTAGCGTCTCTTACTTTGTGTATAACTAAGCGTAAAAAGAAACCTAAAATAAAACGTAGATTCTGGTGCAAAGAATCCAAGATTTTGGTGTAAAATAAATCTCGTCTGCCCCTGCACCCGATTTACTGGACTGCATTGCTAATTTTAATTCTCTTTTATAGGATGTTCTAAAATTGTTAATTTTTTTCTTACATACTCTTCATTCGCATCTTTGTTTACTTTTGGAACTTTAAAACTAGAATGTCCATTGCCTGTTTTCGGGCGTTTCTATCGTGATACGTTTTACCTTTTATTCGCTATAAGCATTCTTGTTTTTATATAATTTAAAAAACTCTCTTAAAAAATTCTCGCTAAATCAAGCCATTTCGATTTTCTATAATATGATCAAAGCAAGTGTTGTAATTATAGTTTATTCGTCTTCCGGGTTTGGACCGTGTCATTTGTGAGTGACCCAAAAGTGGGTTCATCTCGACGTTTCGCTACAATTGTATGTAGCTTCTTCAGGAGAACAAAAAAAGAAAGAAAGAAGAAAACAAAGAACAGGAAGATGGGTAGTTAGCAACGGTAACTCAGTTACTCAACGCAACCAGAGGCGAATACTAACTACCAAGATGGGCATTTGGTCACAGTAACTCAACTACTCAACGCAGCCAGAGGTGAAAACCAAATGCCAGGACAGGGATTCACGTCCAACAGCTCAGAACACTAACGCGTCGAGAGGCGGGGAGTGAATCCGACGATTACTCCGCTACCGCTCTATTTATAGTCGCGGTGCCTGTCGTGTCGGGACGTATCGGCACACTTCGTGGCGCGAACGTCAAGAAGCGCGCGCTGGCCAATCATGTGGCTGCATCGTAGTGGCGGGACCGGACGGCGGTTCTAGACTGAGATTCCAGATGGGAGACAAGTAGTATCCTTCCTCTCGATTGATATTATGGGGATTTTTTCGGATCTCTAGAGATTCGCGGATTTTCCTGGAATAAAAGAAGGGGCTTTTAGAAATAATATGGGTTTTTTCGAACAATATGGAATGACCGGTTTCTTGGCAGTGTTCTGCAACTGCAGAATGGGAGAAAAGACCTGATCGAATGCATCTTTGATGCTCTTGAATCCGAGTTTTGACGGAACGACCAGTTTCGCCAATATACACATGTCCACATGAACAAGGAATAGAATAGACACCACAGGAAGATAGGGGCGGTAATGGGTCCTTAGGAGAGGGTAGATATTGTGAGATTCTCTTGGGTGGTCGAAAAGTAGTCCTGATACCTTCTTTGCGAAGAATTTTGCCAATCCTATCAGTGACATTTCGAATATACGGAAGAAAAGCCACAGGAGTATTACCCGAAGATTCTGAATTTGTCGTCCTAGGGTGTAAAGGGGGATGTAGATGTCGGTGTGTAATATTTTGAATTGTGGACTTGGAGTAACCGTTGGCGACAAGGGTTTTTTGCAGATGGCCAAGTTCTTCTCTAAGGTTGTCGGGTTCAGAAATCGAAATGGCCCGATGGATGAGAGAGTTGATCACAGAATTCTTTTGGGCAGGATGGTGGTGTGATGAAGCATGTAGGTAACGATTCGTGTGAGTCTTTTTTCTATAAACAGAGTGACCCAATCGGCCATTGGGCTTGGAGGTGACTAACACATCGAGAAAGGGAAGGGACCGATTATTTTCTACTTCCATTGTGAATTTTATACTCGGATGTTGTGAGTTAAGATGATCTAGGAAGGGAGAAAGGGTATGTTGACCATGGGGCCAGATGATAAATGTATCATCAACGTAGCGGAACCAGACTTTTGGTTTTAAGGGGTAAGATTCTAGGGCTAAAGACTCAAAGGCTTCCATGAAAATGTCAGCAATGACAGGGGAAAGGGGAGAACCCATTGGTGTTCCAGATATTTGTTTGTAGAAATTGCCTCTAAAAGAAAAATATGTTGAAAGGAGGCATTTTTCCGCAAGATCTGCCAAAACCAAAGACTTGTTATCATTGGTCAAGTGATCTCGCAGAACGACTAGAGAGTCATGTATGGGGATATTGGTAAATAGGGATGATACATCGAAACTGACGAGAATGTCTTGGGGATCGACTGTGAGAGAGGAGATTAAGGTGATGAAATGTGTGGAATTTCGGACATAAGAAGAGGTGCGACCAGTATAGGTCTTAAACTGATTCGACAAGTACTTTGCGAGTTTGTAGGTAGGAGAGTTAATCGTAGTCACAATGGGACGAAGAGGTACGTTATCTTTATGGATTTTGGGAAGACCATAAATTCTGGGGCAGATGGAGTTTTTCGGAACTATGGACTTCTTAATATCATCGGAAAGATCGGATTGTTTGATGACATGGGCAATTTCGCGTTCGACTCTAGGAGTGGGGTCTCGAGAAATTGTATTATAACAGGATGTATCCCTAAGTAAGTCGTTTACTTTCTCTATGTAGGAAGGAGTATCCAGGATGACTGTGGCATTACCTTTGTCTGCAGGAAGGATTATTATCTCAGAAAGAGAACGGAGATTTTTGAGAGCTATGAATTCCTCACGAGATATATTGGAAGTAGGGATTTTGGCTGTATCAAGACATTTAGCGACGTCAAAGCGGATACGGTCGGCTGGAATTTTGGGAATTGTGCGGAGTGCCGCTTCCACATTTGAAACTATTTCTTCGGTAGGAATTCTGGAAGGAGTGATAGCAAAATTAAGACCTTTAGATAGAAGACTGCTTTCTGCACTTGTTAATTGGTGAGAAGAAAGATTAACGACGGTGTTAGTGAGAGGTGAATGAGAAGTAGAAGTGGTGGAATGTGATTTTTTCTTCTTAGATACAAGGGATTGGAATTTCTTTTTGTGAGTTTCGTTGCTTAGAAGAAGGATTTTATCGGCTTGATGATAGGAAATGCGGTCTAAAAGTGACCAATCATCGACACTAAGAATACTGGAGAGTTCAAGATGCAGCTTAAAAAGTTTTTGGGATTGAAAATTAAGGGTTTTTCGAATATGTTGAATCCGTTCACGAAGTAGAGATAGGCTGGCTCGATGTAGAATTCGGGAAGAAGATGAAGAGGAAATGTGATGTTTTAGAACAAGAAAATTGGGAACCAAGTTGTTATCACGACATCTAGAGAGGAAGGTGAGCGAAGAAAGTAGAGATGAAACTTTAGAGCGAAGATTGGAGAACTCTGAGGTTTTGCGGAATATAACCTCCCCGTAGAGGTTGGTCAAATGAAATCGTAGGCTTCCACGGCCAGAGTCAGAATTATAGTTTATTCGTCTTCCGGGTTTGGACCGTGTCATTTGTGAGTGACCCAAAAGTGGGTTCATCTCGACGTTTCGCTACAATTGTATGTAGCTTCTTCAGGAGAACAAAAAAGAAAAAGAAAGAAAGAAGAAAACAAAGAACAGGAAGATGGGTAGTTAGCAACGGTAACTCAGTTACTCAACGCAACCAGAGGCGAATACTAACTACCAAGATGGGCATTTGGTCACAGTAACTCAACTACTCAACGCAGCCAGAGGTGAAAACCAAATGCCAGGACAGGGATTCACGTCCAACAGCTCAGAACACTAACGCGTCGAGAGGCGGGGAGTGAATCCGACGATTACTCCGCTACCGCTCTATTTATAGTCGCGGTGCCTGTCGTGTCGGGACGTATCGGCACACTTCGTGGCGCGAATATACCCTTTCTCCCTTCCTAGATCATCTTAACTCACAACATCAGAGTATAAAATTCACAATGGAAGTAGAAAATAATCGGTCCCTTCCCTTTCTCGATGTGTTAGTCACCTCCAAGCCCAATGGCCGATTGGGTCACTCTGTTTATAGAAAAAAGACTCACACGAATCGTTACCTACATGCTTCATCACACCACCATCCTGCCCAAAAGAATTCTGTGATCAACTCTCTCATCCATCGGGCCATTTCGATTTCTGAACCCGACAACCTTAGAGAAGAACTTGGCCATCTGCAAAAAACCCTTGTCGCCAACGGTTACTCCAAGTCCACAATTCAAAATATTACACACCGACATCTACATCCCCCTTTACACCCTAGGACGACAAATTCAGAATCTTCGGGTAATACTCCTGTGGCTTTTCTTCCGTATATTCGAAATGTCACTGATAGGATTGGCAAAATTCTTCGCAAAGAAGGTATCAGGACTACTTTTCGACCACCCAAGAGAATCTCACAATATCTACCCTCTCCTAAGGACCCATTACCGCCCCTATCTTCCTGTGGTGTCTATTCTATTTCTTGTTCATGTGGACATGTGTATATTGGCGAAACTGGTCGTTCCGTCAAAACTCGGATTCAAGAGCATCAAAGATGCATTCGATCAGGTCTTTTCTCCCATTCTGCAGTTGCAGAACACTGCCAAGAAACCGGTCATTCCATATTGTTCGAAAAAACCCATATTATTTCTAAAAGCCCCTTCTTTTATTCCAGGAAAATCCGCGAATCTCTAGAGATCCGAAAAAATCCCCATAATATCAATCGAGAGGAAGGATACTACTTGTCTCCCATCTGGAATCTCAGTCTAGAACCGCCGTCCGGTCCCGCCACTACGATGCAGCCACATGATTGGCCAGCGCGCGCTTCTTGACGTTCGCGCCACGAAGTGTGCCGATACGTCCCGACACGACAGGCACCGCGACTATAAATAGAGCGGTAGCGGAGTAATCGTCGGATTCACTCCCCGCCTCTCGACGCGTTAGTGTTCTGAGCTGTTGGACGTGAATCCCTGTCCTGGCATTTGGTTTTCACCTCTGGCTGCGTTGAGTAGTTGAGTTACTGTGACCAAATGCCCATCTTGGTAGTTAGTATTCGCCTCTGGTTGCGTTGAGTAACTGAGTTACCGTTGCTAACTACCCATCTTCCTGTTCTTTGTTTTCTTCTTTCTTTCTTTTTCTTTGTTCTCCTGAAGAAGCTACATACAATTGTAGCGAAACGTCGAGATGAACCCACTTTTGGGTCACTCACAAATGACACGGTCCAAACCCGGAAGACGAATAAACTATAATTCTGACTCTGGCCGTGGAAGCCTACGAATTTCAAGTGTTGTAGTTAAAAACGAAGTTGAACAACGCCTTTAGGCAAGCCCCTCTTTCGTTTATCGGAGATGAAGATTTTGAGCGGTGTTGCCAATATCATTCCACTAGATTTTTCTAAAATAACTACAAACTTCTGAAATAACTACAAAACATTAAGTTTATTTTTGTTATTAGTCTGTTGTAGTAGATTGTTAAATACAATGAAAAATATAGGCAAATATCCGATTTATTTAAAGATACGAAGAAGATATAACTCTCAAAAAGATCCGCAAATCGGATTATTACACGGCGATTGGCAACATTGACTTTGAGCTGCGCTCTAGACTATGGTGCGTTCTAAAAGAAGACGGCTAGTTGAACGATATTTTATACAATGTCTAACACCGGGTATCGATTTATTTTTGTCCAAGTTTTATATTGGTCCACTATTTCAAATGCAATTCAAACAGACATATATTAAATTGTATGATCCGTTTTTAAATTCGTTCAATCTGTATGTATATATATATATATTATATATATATATATATATATATATATATATATATATATATATATATATATAGCTATATATATATATATTATATATATATATATATATATATATATTATATATATATATTATATATGTATATATATATATATACAAGGTGGTCCAGAATTATGTACATTAATTTCTAGAGCTCATAGTACTCCAAAAATAAGGGTACTTCTTTATGTACACTTTTTTATAAAACTGAATAATAAGGGAGATACAACCCTTTAAAGGGGTGAATTGAAATTCTTATTTTTTCAAATATCTTCCAAACGGTTTTGAATACGGAGTTCATATTTTGGGAGTGATTATAAGACATTAGGATAATTAATTTCATGTCACCACCTACCACATCCTATATTAATACAGGGTATTTTTGGAGGGTAAGTGGGGTTATTGCGTCACATGTTTTTTAATTTTTACATATTTTAAAAAAATATTTTAAAAATTGTTTCCTTAGACTTTTCTACGCAAAAAAGGTACTCTTGTAACATTTTGATAGATATCACCGTTTTCCATTTATTTAAACTCGAAGGTATACATGTATTTTATTGTAATCGTTACATTTCTTAATATTCATCAAGTATGCTTTGGAATTGACACTTGTGTTAGCAACAACACTTTAATCTCAAGTAGTCTATGAATTGTCAGTGACGTTTAATAACAATTAAATTATTTTATGTACACTTTTATTGTACTAGACAGTGAAATTTGTTTAACACGTCTCTTTTGCTATATTTTTAAATTTGTTTGCCCGCAATATGGCACACTATTCAACTTCTGAGATGACAGACATACTTTTAGTATTGGGGGAATGTTCGGGAAATGCTGCTGCCGCTGTAAGACGCTACAGAGAAAAGTATCCGAACAGAAATATTCCCAATGCCAGGACTTTTGTAAGTATTGAACGACGACTGAGAGAAACCGGTTGTCTTCAAAGAAGGAATGCAGATGCTGGTCGTCGTAGAGAAGCAAGAAATGTTCGCGTTGAACAGCAAATATTGGATGCTGTAATAAATGACCCCACAATAAGTACACGCAGGTTAGGATTAAGAACGAATATTTCCCATCAAAGTGTTTTAAGAGTTCTGCATGAAGAGCAATTAGCTCCTTACCACTATCGACAGGTGCAGGAATTGTTACCTGACGATTTGCCACTTAGAGTTGATTTTTGTGAAGTATTGCAAAATAAAGTTCAAACTGCACCAAATTTTTTAAGCAACATTCTGTTTACAGACGAGGCCACATTTACAAGACAAGGTATGTTCAATTCTAGAAATATTCTAGAAGAAAATCCAAGGGCTACAATGGAAACTCACTTCCAACACACGTTCAAGATAAACGTTTGGGCAGCTACTTTAGGAAATAGTTTCATAGGATACCACATCTTTCCCGGAAATTTAAATGGTAACATGTATTATAATTTTCTAGACAATATTTTACATGATATTTTGGAAGATATTCCATTACAAATACGAAGAAACATGTTTTTCATGCATGATGGTGCTACACCACATTACACAAGAATTTGTAGAAGGTGGTTACATGAACATTTCCCTGATAGGTGGATAGGCCGGGGTGCGGATGCACCGATTCATTGGCCTGCTCGTAGTTGTGATCTTAATCCAATGGACTTTACCGTATGGAGTTATTTGAAATCAAAAGTGTATAATACTCCAATTAATACAATAAATGAGTTAAGAGACAAAATTTAACAAGTATTTACCGATTTACAAAACGATCCAGTAACATTAAATGGATTAATGCGTTCTCTAAATAAAAGAATTAGATTATGTATTCAACAAAATGGAGGACATTTTGAACAGTTGTTGTGAAATATTATTTTCGCCATTAATTAAATGTTAAGTAATAATTAAGTTTTCCATTAATTTGTAATATTATTGCTAACACAAGTGTCAATTCCAAAGCATACTTGATGAATATTAAGAAATGTAACGATTACAATAAAATACATGTATACCTTCGAGTTTAAATAAATCGAAAACGGTGATATCTATCGAAATATTACAAGAGCACCTTTTTTGCGTAGAAAAGTCTAAGGAAACAATTTTTAAAATATTTTTTTAAAATATGTAAAAATTAAAAACATG